>OX438641.1:34597545-35085832 GCA_949316285.1 Eupithecia subumbrata
AAGATGTAAAAGATCATTAGACGTTACTACCGACGCGACGGTCCATGGCCCGTAGCATTTTTCATTAGATTGGCTAGATTCTGTAACCTAGACAATGTCTTGTTTATTCTCACCTCGGACGAAGGAAATCACTACCCCGTCATAAGTCACTCATGACAATATAACTCATTGAAGTTGACAATACATACTGCAAGTACTTTGACAGCATCTTAATTTGACAATTGACACATTGATCTTTTATTCATTCATTCAATCATTCAATGAGTGAGAAAATGAACCAAATAAATAAGCGTGCTTATATAGCCTAAATAACGCGCACTAACGCGCGCAAACGCGCGCAAACGCACGCAAACGCACGTACGTGCGTTTACGTGCGTTTGCGTGCGTTTAGGCACGTGCGTTTATTAGTGTAATAAGCTTGCTGTTGCAGTAGACACAGAACTGTTTTTAGAGTCAAGAATGTCAGTGTCATCGAGACAACATTGACAGATATAAAGCATAGATTTAATCATAAATCCGATAAATCCTTACTATAATCTTAGTCTCATAGACAAGTTGAATGGTGTACCAATACATAGCATGGTTCAATATTCCAACAATTTCAATGATCAGTGATCACATTTCTTTCCACCTTCCATTTTTGGTTGCAATAAAGTGGCAACTAGGCAGTGACGTAGGCTTGGGAAGATCTCGGATTGTCATACCTTTTTGTATTCTCTTTGCAACCACATTATTATAATCAATCTGTGGACTGGACTTATAAATACCTACAAAAAAGTACAAAAATTGATAAATCCAAAAATGTTATAAATCCAATAAATATTCAATAAACCTACATCAAATAGACTATGGATGGGGTGTCGACTGTAATAACTGCTTTTACTGTGTTTATGCTTCTTAGAATGTTTGTATTTGGCTAATCTATTTCGATTCATAGTACTTGATAGTCTTGATAGCAACCTAGTGGCCTAACCTACTGGCTGGCTCTGCTCTTGGCGGCGGCGCGGCGGCGGTAGCGGACGTCCCCCCGGCAGTCTGGGAAAACCACAGAAATAAAACTAGGAAGGTACGAGTAGGTACCTATGTAGGTATAAGTAGGTTCTTCACGATATTTTATTGTCTTATATAATATGTATACATAAGTATTCTATGTGTTTGTTCGTAGCTTTTTCCCGAGTGTGCGTCCTGCGGTCGCCACCATGAGCGGGGCCATCAACATGGTCTTGTGCTTGTATGTCTGGATCACTTGCTGTAAAACAGATTTCGATAAAATATCGATTGATACGTAGGTAGGTACCCTACCTACCTACCAACCTGGTTAGAATTACGCTACGATAGCCAAACCGGTTGTTTCTGAGATTTGATACCAACTAGTTTGTGAGTTGGTTAGCTATGTACCTACCTACTGTAGGTACCTAGGCACTGCAAAGTTTATTATTATTATTATTCATTTATTTCAGAACAAAATCCATAGAATATTATTATGCTAAAACTTAAAACTATACAAAACATGTTAAAAATAAATTAAATTAATTAATTATGATCGAGATCATTATAATTCATCATTTTAATAATGCAACTTTGTGTGCCTTGCCAACTCTTTTATATTCTGCTATTCAGCAGGGGTATTTTAATTTATTCGATTCCGAATCGAATCTGACGGATCTATAAAACGCTAGGTATTTTGATTTGGTCTCGGGTTGATGATCAAAAATTCGAAGCGAATCTGTTGAAATGCCCATGTCAATCAGGAGGAACTCCTTATTTCGATCATCAACCCGAGGCAAAATCAAAATCCCGTTTTAAAAAAAAACTTTAAAAAAAATTCGGTCGGATTCGATTCGGAAACGAATCGAATGAATTAAAATACCCTTGCTGGGTGTACGGCGGACCGCGTGACATATGAAAACTGGGGGTAGGTGAAACCAAGACCAACAGCTTGGCGGCTTTTTTAACCCTGAAAAGCCTCTCGGCTATTTTTAATTTTTTGCAACTTTGCTCATGCATGTCGCTTCCACTCCACAGCTTACCAGCACGAGTTTGATGAGGAAGACCGCGAAGGTGAGAAAAGAGATGGTCATTAGCGCGCTCTCGGACGAGGGGAACTCGACGTGACCGCGCGCGGAGCGCGAGTGCCGCCGCGGGCCTTCCTCGGGCCACGTCGCCTCGATGCGCTCCTCTGCAATGGAAGGAAACATCACTTGGGCCTGGAACTTTATCATTACGGTGACCATGTTTTTACTGGTTTGTTTCCTGCTTGGAGCATCACTATCCATAACACACTTTACCTTAGATAAATATTTTTGAACCCTGGATATTGATGTTTGTTAATAGTTCAGCCTTGTATGTAACTTTCCCATAAGACAGCCAGGATTCGAACCAGCAACCATCGTACTATAAAACACCTTATCAGTTCGGGCGGAAATCTATCAAAGATTTTATCTTCGATTCGTCAATAAAAATAATGCCATTTGAAGTGCATACCCGTAGGTACTACCTACTCACTTATGTTAGTCAGCAACGAATGTTTGAGTTCGTTTAGATATGTTATCTTCCCGTCGCCTCCTCTCCTCGTGTTCTTGGATATCGTTTCAGCCACCACTTTGATGAACTTTAATATCTTCTCCATTGTATTCACTTTGACTTCACCTGATGTTTTTTCATTATTTTCTAAACTTTCTATGTTTCCTTCTTCATAGTGAGAATTATCGTACTCAACGGAATCACTGTCAGCCTTCAGATGGCTTTCGAAACCATTTGTTTTGATTTGTTCTTTCTCGTCTTGTATTCTTTTAGTTTTAACTACGAAGGGATCGTTTCCTGTGGATTTAATAGGCCTGCTAAAAGCGCCTGCCTGTTTTTCTTTCAGCTTTACTTCGCCAACACTCGAAGCGTGATGGTGTCTCCAACTATCTATGGTAGCTTCTTTAGCCACTGTCACTATTTCTGACTTTGGGGCAAACTTATGCTCATTCATATTATTAAAAACAGTCTCCGTTGTTTCACTTATAGCTTTATCATTTTCGAGAGTATGACCGTGTTCCATTGGAATGTTTATTTGCCCAACCGTTTCACTGTTATTAAAAACTTTCTCCAAGTTTTTAGTTGACACCAAAGAAACTTTTTCAACGCGAGTATTTTTTAAAACATCGGTTTCTAAATCCAACTCATCACTAAAGTCGTCTACATTTGCTGGTCTGACATCGTTTCTTCTTTTAGGATTTTCAGAAATCTTATTTAACTTTACTGTGGGAGATTTTACTGGAGTATTAGCTAGATTAACTCTCTTAACACTGCCTATGTTTGAAACTCTCTCTACCTTTCCAGAATTGGAACCATGTTCTTCCTTCTTGATCTTTGTTGTTTCATTGTCCATATCTACTTCTGCATATTTACTTCTTTCATCAATTCCATCATTTCGGTCATTATGAAGAAGGTGGTTGTTTTTTGTCCGATCGTCATAAGTTGGTTCTTTTGTTATGAGCTCTATATCACTTCTTACGTTATTCTGTTGTCGGATGTTTTGATACCAGTTATTTTCTGTATGATTCGCGTATGTTTCACTTGTTGGGATAAGGAAGAGGTCATCGACACTAGAAAAGTCATGTCTCATGGGTTTTTTAGTATCGGACAAAAAATATTTGTTCCTTGACACGTGTTCGTAGTCGTAGGTGTTTCTCATTTCACTGTTACCTTTGAAAGGGGTGAGTCGATCTATTTGCCGGTCCGGAACACGGTCGAGTGCTGGACGGAGATCGCGCTCGAAGCTCATCGGATCCTCGAGAGGCACGTCGTGGTAGAGATAGGTGTTTCTAGAGTCAACGTCTTGGAAGGTTTTCGTAGGGTTCTGTGCATTATGGTTTAGGAATGGGTGTTGCACCGGGGCGAGAAGATCTGGCGTGTATTTGATCGGAGCTTGTTCCTGGCGGGCTGGTTGGAGTGGTTTCCGGTAGCGGTGTTGCGAGATCTCGACCCACTCGGCGGCTACCAGCGCCAGCAGGACCGAGGCGCAGGTGTACCGACACGCTGCCGGCATGGTGTGTTCCTCGCTGTGACGACTCACTGATAGCCGCTAAATGCTCAGGAGTGCTCAACATTGCAACTAACGCACTCGCTTTAGTTTAAGGCCCGTGAAAGTAAGTAGGCCTTCTCAGTTTTAGTAGATTGGTACCTACCTACCTAGGTATGTGGTTATATCGTGTAGGTAAACGAATAAATAAGGTTTCAATTTAAAGCTGCCTTACTCGTAAATCCTCATAATATTGCTTAATTTTGCGGAGGTATTTGTACAGTCGCCCGTCTGCTTTATCATTAAAAAGGGACGGAGTGTTTTGCGTAAGGTCGAGTCTCTCTCTCGGCTAGTAGTAATTTGAAGCACGAAGCCCGCAGTTGGTCTCCCCTGTCGAGCAAGTTCACGGAGCGTGCTCCGGTGATTATCCGCTCCACGTGCAGAGCGCGTCAGCTCACCGTGCATCAGGCACACGCGGTCAACGACACGCGGCCTAGTGTCGGGCCCCATCAGAGGGTAAAGGCCTTCTTTTCTCATGCCGTGCCACGCACAATCTACCTTACACTAACAAATACCTACCTATCTACTCGTTCATCTTATCTGGCATCTTTTTAGAACAAGCTCTGCTTATTTTGGGGCTTTGGTGGCTCCGCTGCGTTGTCGGCGCCATATGAATTACTAGCTTTTGCCCGCGGCTAGCACTACTAGCAGTGGGCCGGTCAATTTCACGTAAAACGGCAACCGCTGCGGTAAACGAGTTCTTGAGTGACTTTGCAAACGTAGTGTAGGACGCCCTCCGGCCAGGTAGGATGAAGATCGGTGAAAGACTGCAGGCAGATGCTGGATGCGTCAGGCTAAAGACAAGGGCGCTATGGCACTCATTTATGGGAGGCATACTACCTACCTATAGGCTGATGATGAATAAGTAATGAGGGAACGTACCCATACTACATAACCCGTTTAGGCCTTCAAAATACCACGCTTGGTCACAAGGAAAAATGGGCCACGTAGTATGGGTACGTTCCCTAATATAGGTGATACCTGTGAAAATAAAACAATAGGATATTAAAAACGGAGTTTAATTTATAATAATGAATAGTAACACATTGTAAACCGTTCTCTGCTAACTGCTGCCCTCCGCCATCACAACATCAACATGGGGAGCACTCGTCGCCAAAAACAGATCAATTCATTTTCATCATAACAACGGAACAAGTATTTTAAATCGCAATTGCTCTATTACCGTAGGTACTAGTTTAGTTCGAAACGTTTAAAATTTGTTTAAAATCTTGTTTTCGGCGCATCGTGGAACCTCCCCTTAATAACCAAACTTATCATCAATAACCACATCACCAATGTTAAATAATTAATTCTTATTCAGCTAAGTACCTCTATATTATGCTCTTTAACATCGATATAGTATATTTCTCGTGTGACACTCCCCAAGGTACAGTTAGGCTTTGCCTCCAGGGTTTCTGGACTGAATCTGATAAAACTTTACACTAATGTACCTTAATACCTGACAGTTTGGTCCAAATCCAAATACACTACTCCTTCCAATCATTATTATATTATATGAATCTATCATTTATAACATCTTATTAAAAATAGTTAATCTTAAGGTTGGTTAATGCCGCTCGAAAAAAACGGGTTTTTATTTTCTAGGTTTTACAAGTAATTTAGGCTGAAGATAAGAAGTTTTGTGGCTTTGCATGATTAATGTCCAAAATACAAAATGTCCCAACTAGGACTAAAGTCCAACACTAATTTTGTCCTGCGAGGGTCTCAAGAGAGCCGGGGACGGTAATCATCAATACACACGTGTATCATACGACGTTTTTCAACACACTTGTGAATAAAATAACAATAAAAACTCATTTTATTACAGAGAAAACAAAAGTTAAATTTGAGTGAAAGTTTTATTTATTAAACACGTACGAGTTAAAATTATCTATTTAAATAAGAAGTTGCATGAAATGAGCAAGCAATAGGAACATTAATTTATTTGTTCTATTGAACACGATATTTTTTGAATAAAAACATTTTTAAGAACAGCAACTCAACCAATAAAATTTAAAAAAAATATCTAAAACTCACTAGTGAGTTATAGCAATGAAAAAGTCACAGTTTGATAATGGGTGTCATTCTGTGCCTAATTGCGGTGACCATAGAGCCACTTTATGAGCTAGTGTGTTGAAAAATACATTTTAGTTTCTACGTTTCGTTTCATGACTTTACAGGAGTCCTTGTTTTAACTTGTTCCAAGTTGAGTTAACCTTACCAGTAGGTCCCACCCCCGCGAAGCGGAGGGGGAGGGGCGACTCTGTGACTGAAAGGGTGTGTATATGTATAATTACACCCAGAGCCATATGTATATACATATTATATAACACAAAAAAGGTTGGACATTTTTAGACTATTTGTAATTTTTTATAATTGGACATTAGTCGTGCAAAGGGTTTTGTGCACATTGTAAGCTATTTTCTATGAATCTTTGCTCAATAAATTTAGAATCCATTGTAGTTTTAGATTTTATCGACCTAATGTTGATATTAGTAAAAAATATCTAAACTCAAAAACGACGATTGATTCGTAGATTGTTTTAGTGTGGGTTCACAGCAAATGTCTTATAGTGTGCGCAAAACTTCATATCTGCCATCTAAATTATAATTACTTGTAGTAAGAACCCGACTTTTTTCGAGCGTCTCATCACATACCACCTTAATGAACATTATTAGTAAAGCTATCAATGAGTTAGGCCTACCTTATGCTACATTTGTGAAAAAGCAACAATAAATATAATTTGATTTACATATAGCTGTTTAAATTCATTTCTGAATACTTAGGCTAAAACTTTTATGTCCATCATTGTTAGAAACACTAAAGTCATCAAAACTCAAATCATGGTAAATATCCCGTTGTAAATGACTTTAGTACTTAGGCTAATTTTCCAAATGCAAATGGAATTGTATAACAAAAATTATATCAGTATAAAAATATATTCAAAGGTATAAAACTGAAAACTTACATGTAGGTACTAATATAGGTACCTAAGTAAATAATAATCATTACTCTGGATAGTCAAAATGAATAAATAATTGTGTGTCAATTTTACGTCAATGACGTAGGTACCTAATCTGTAGATTAGGTAGGTAAATGTGTACATTTAACAAGCATTGAACTAGTTACACAAATATTAAACATTCAATATCAAAATTTTAATATACATCCTACATAATGTTTGTTGCGAAATAAAAACTAAGCAACAAAACAGTTAAATAATATAAAAGCAATAATACATACTCGGAGTATCAAAAGATCACAGAAATGGAAGATAATTGCAAAATTAATTTACAACTACTTTTTAAAACAGGTAAGTACGTATTATAAAATCACAGCAGTATGAGTGGTCTGGAATGACTTTAGAATCGAATAAAAAATAATATGGTAAACACTAAATAAAATAGTATTTACGTAAGTAAAAGTACTTTTTTGTGACAATCTGGACTAATTGGTGTTGCGATTGCTTAAAAACTAAAGTGGAAGCATATTCTCTAGGCGATAATGTATAATATCAGAAAAAGTCGTATAAGTACTTATCTCATGGGGTTGTAAATATAAATTTCCTATTTACAGTTATTTGGCTAACGTTTAATCTGAATAATTCAACAATAAATCGCGTGGATAGCAAAGATTGTCAAAAACCTTGGCACAGCTTTTTTAAATGGAAGTTACAGCAATATTTTACTCTCTCTCATTATATCATTTTGTGTAAGTACAGTACAAAAGTCACTATTTTGTTTTATAAATTGACTATTGGCCACTCACGGCACTCCTTACATACATTATAAATAGGTACTTATAGAGTTTAGTGGGCAGCCGCAGCCCCCGACTATTCTATTCAGGCACATATCTAGGCCGATACATCTATAACGAGCTTGTGATTCATTGAAATACATAATAAATTAAGTACCTACTCACAGTATTTTGTCAATGATTTAACCAAATTAAACGAATATAGTAATAAGACCCGTATTTACGTTAAAGTTTTAATGAGTTCTTGCATTGATTTTAAGCCTACGATAAATTATCTTATTTTCTAATTGTAAGTATCTTTTGATTGTTTTTTGAAGTATTACCTAAACTTATTGTATAACTTGTGATTTACATAACATCGAAATGCGATCCATCAAGTAAGTAAATGTTGTCAGTAACAGTAGATGCAACGACAACGACAGTTGCCGACATTAATAGTTCAATATCTCTTCGGCTCGGGCCTCAAACAAATCTGCGAGTGTCATTATTTACCATCCAACTGTAGACTTTACTACATGCCTATGAGAAAAGTTAAATTGAATTTCCTTCTTACTTTGTTTAAGGAATAACGTGCAAGATACTTCATTATTTGCCTCTGACTTAATTGTAACTTCAATCAAGTCTATGCAGAAAAATTCCGAAAATTCGATAACTCATATGAAGTATTCAGGCAATCGTGGGTCGCGCCGCGCCGTGACGCACCGAGCCGATGATATTGAACGGTTAGTGCCTCATTATTAAGTAAAGTAAGTACTTAAGTATTAAGTAAGGTTAGTAGCGCTGTGTGGCGCTGCGCGGGGCTGCGCGGGGCTGCGCGGGGCTGCGCTCCGTCAGCGGACGAGGAGTCTCTTCCAGCGCAGCCAGGCGCACTGCTTGAGCACCGTGCGCCGCGCCGCGCCCGTCGCCGCGCCCGTCGCCGCGCCCGCCTCCGACCTGCATATCAACATTAACGTTACACAACTTTACATGCCGCTTTATTTTTTTAAATAAACTATTAATGCTGGACTATCCGCACAATTGGACCAGAGATGTCGTAACACGTTACACAAGCTTCGCTTACTTTGGGGCCAGGGGATGCTGAGTTAAAATAACTTTATTTAGTTCGTCGAGAGAATGCAGGATCGCACTGTGGAGAGCACGCACGTGTGAACGAACAGCACCGCCCCACGTATCGCTGGATTGATAAGTCAGACCCAGTGCCTCGAGAAATCAAACGTCCGAGGCAAGATCAACTGCTTTGCATCATTGTTTTGATCAAGCCAGGTGGCTCAGCTCCCAAAGACAGTTGATAATGAGATCATTACTACACATTCGTCTTCTGCTCGACGAATGTGTAGTAATGACCAAACAAGGTTTATCCATAAACATCCCGCTTGGCAAGTTGATGGATTGGTGAGCCACAGGAGTAAGTATTTATTTAGTATTTTTCAGTTATTCCGTGATCATGGCGCATGAAACTGTGCCGAAATATTGGAAAGCTCAAACTCAAATCATGGTAAATATCCCGTTATTTATGACTTTAGTGTTAATAAACATGATGGATTTAAAAGTTTTATAGTATTTATTTATTAAGTAAGTACTTAGCATTTATTTAGAAGTATTCATCATCTCATCAGCCTATGTTTGTCCACTGCTGGACATAGGCCTAATGAGCGTCATAGCGCCCTGTCTTCAGCTTGCCGCATCCAGCATCTGCCTGCAGTCTTTCGCCCGTCGTTATCTCACCTGGCTGGAAGGCGTCCTACACTACGTTTGTGCCGAGTCGTGGTCTCCACTCAAGAACACCTTTCCCCCAGCGGTTATGGGTTCGTCGCGAGATATGGTCAGCCCACTGCCACTTCAGCTTGTTAATTCTTTGAGCTATGTCGATAACTTTGGTTCTCTGTCGGATGTATTCGTCGGACGTCCTATCCTTCAGAGAGACTCCGAGCATGGCTCTTTCCATAGCTCGCTGAGCGACTTGGTGAACTGGTGGACCAGCCCTACAGTGAGTGTCTACATCTCTGCTCCGTAGGTAATGACGGGCAGGACGCAATGCTTGAAAACTTTCGTTTTCAAGCAGCCCAGCTGTCCAGCCTAGCGGGATCCTCCTCTTGGACTCCTTCTCAAAATTGTTTTTACCTAACTGAAGAATCTGCTCGAGGTAAGTGTAATCAGAAACGATTTCGAGAAGGTGACCACGTACGGTTCTGAAGTATTAAGTAAGTATTTAGTTACTGTCAGTGCGGCTCCTCGGCATGTCGCTGGTCGTCGCTGGGGTGCGTGAGGTAGCGGTGCTGCGTGCGCGCCTCCAGCGCGCGCAGGTCGCGCCACGCCTCGCGCGTCTGGAGCCACGCGTGGGCCTGCGACTTGTCCACGGAGAGGCGCTTGCGTTGCTTCACTTGGAGGAGGTTGTTGATTAGGTCGATTGCTGGAACACATAGTGCGGGTTAAACATTTGGCGCAGCCGTGCGGATGGACCACCTGGCGCAGGCGTGCAGGTTCCATATTTGGCGCAGACGTAGCCGTACGAGTCGGACGGAGCCCTGTAAATGACACTAGCCTATCACAAATCCCCTACCTTCGGTGGAGATCTCCCTCCATGGCTGCGGCGGGTACATGAAGGCGGCGTTCTGAATCTGCTCGTTGATGTCTTCATCCTCGTTGAAAGGGAACGTGCCGGACAGAGACACATAGATGATGACGCCCACGGACCACATGTCGAGCGAGCGGTTGTAGCCCTTGTTGCGCAGGACCTCAGGGGCTGGAAAGGAATGGCAACGCTGACTTTACGTTCTTATAGTATTGTACTTTAACTTTGCAAGTGAGAGTCGCCTGGCACACCATCATCGCACAAAACTTTTGCAAAAGAAACTCTTTTAAACGGATTTTTTGATAAATCAAAAAAGTAATAAGTATATCCAGGTGCAGGCCGCGCCCGACGTTACGTCTCTTCGGTGATCGGTCCTCAATGTAGATTGGGCGTTGCCCCATATTTTTCTTTTTCTATAATTATTTGTTGTTATCGCTATAACAACAAATAGACACACCGTCAAAAATTAATTGTCTACCTTTTATGGTTCACGAGATACAGCCCGCTGACGGGTGGACAGACGGACAGAGAGCGGCTTAGTAATAGGGTCTCGTTTTCACCCTTGGGTACGGAACCCTAAAATCCGTCATCATACAGCGTGGATACTTCTGGACTAGTTTCAGATTCTTTCGTATGTTTGTTTTTATATATTTTTTTTATAATTAATTCATTGAATTGATTTACTATGTTGGACTTGTGAACTATTTTTATTATTTGTACTTTGATGACATGCAATAAGCGTTATCAACAAATAATTTGAATATGAATGTGTGGGGGAGCACTGTCGATACGAACACCGTATGTTGTGCTGCAGAATTCATCAGTCAGCTGTTTCTCGGCCGCTGCTGAACGAGCCTTCCCCAAACAAGGGGAGGGGGGTTCCACTATCCCCACGCTTGGCAGGGATTGGTGATTGCAGTAGGGGTGTCGAAAATACACAGAAAGAAGCTGCTGCCCTTCCTTTGCTAGATTGCCTCAGTCACCTCCTCTTACAAAATAGAGTTGGAGGGGTGGATTGTTCGGCTAGGATCGGATTGATCGGTGTCAGGCGTAGTTACCGAGGTAGGCGGGCGTGCCGACGACGCTGCGCCGGAAGGACTTCTCCCCGATGATGCGCGCGAACCCGAAGTCGCACAGCTTCACCTGCGGGAACTGCTCGTCCGAGGAGAGCAGCACGTTCTCCGGCTTCAGGTCGCAGTGCACTATGTTCTTGGAGTGGAGGTGCTTCAGCGCCACCAGGATCTACAGACAATCTGCCATTCATCAACTTGCGAACACCAGTAACAATGGCATCAGTCAAGGACTACTTATTGATCTGTGACTTTTCGACGTGATCTACAAAAGTAAACTTAACAATAATAATTGTACAAGTTTCGCACGCACGTAGATAAGGTAATTAACTAAAGGAAACGCGAGGAATGCCCGTTGAAAGATCACATCTGACGGCGTCATTTTAAAGAACTGCTTTGCAAGATTTAGCAGCGTCATCTAGTTTCGCATCCTTTACCTTTATCTTTAGGATTCTTAATGGGAAGATAATTAACCTGCGCGACAAGGAACTTCGTGATCCGCTCCGTGAGGCGTCCCTTCTCGTGCGAGAGGATCATCTCCAGCATGTCCCCGCGCAGCTTCTCCATGACCACGAAGATCCGCTCCGGCGTCTCGAACATGCGCTCCAGGTTGACGACGCCCGGGTGCGACAGGTTCTGCAGGATCGCGACCTCGTTCTTCAGCGCAGCTTCTTCTTTGGTCGGGAACCGGAGCTTGTCGATCACCTGTCGGATGGAGACTCAGATATCAGATTTGTTTGGAGCTGGATCTTGTCAAATGTTAAGTATTTTTTAGACATAAACAATATCAATTTATTACAATATCAATAAATACATTCAAACAAAAAAATACAAATACAAAGTAACTATGTTTGTAATCTTGAATTATGTACAGACGGCTTCAGAGTTAAGTACCCCCCTCTCTCTATGTATGTGGGTTCGAATCCTGCCGCCGAACGTTGGAGATTGGGAGATTAAAACTACATGTTGTTAATAATTTTCTATTTTCTTTTGATATTTTTTGACGATTCCAACAAAATTGTGTGTTTTGTATCTCTTAAATGCAAAGTTTTTATAATTGCAAATTTTATTTCATTTTTGTTTTGGAAACTAGACTCATAATTTCGAGAAGATTCATAGTTAACATATTGGCTCAGCGGCAGTAATAGGCAAATTAATACACGAATTGTGTGACAGGGTTCAATTCTCGTCAGCGGTGTTTCTTTTTGTTTTTTTTTATCAAATATTCTCGTTGCATTATGCAAGATTTTTAATTAATATTACTCCTTATAGTCTTTATGACAATTTAATGAAAAACACAACTTATAAAAAAATATTTTATAATCGCCTACAACATTTTACAATAAATACTAGTTTAAGGAGATTAAGTAACGAATTAATAGTTTTAATTTTAATAACAAATAATATTTGTAAACAGTGAAAAGCTTTCTATTATAGATAGTGATAACTTATTCAGAAATAATTTGTATACATCGAAAAAAAGACATGTTAACTAGTAACAATTTCGATCTCTCGTTAGTAAACTAACATTTTTAAATAGAAACAAACCACACGAAATAAGACGATTTACAATTGCTTTGTTCGCTACAAACGATATGAAATCAAACTCTACCCGCATCCATAAAATAAATAAAATAATGGTAAGACTTGGAATAAAAACAAGGGACTAATTAGGCCCATAGACAAAATTCGACAAAGTACTTAAAAGCTAATTAGCTCAGTTGGTTTACTGTCGAGAATTCAAGTCTCTAGATAAGGGTGGGAGGTTCGATCCTGAGCGGCGGCGTGATTAGTTTTTGCATGTGAAAATTGGTTACAAGCGAATAGCAGTTAGAAAATATTTTGGAGACAAGAGGGATACTTAATTCTGACGCGCACTGTACCTAATCATTAGTATGAGGGTTAATAAACGATAGTCATAATCTAGATTTCAGAAGTTTCACTCGCCTCCGACGTCAAACCTTACAAAAGGCTTACTACGAAATATGTGATTAATAAAGAGGATAAAAAAGCTTAAGACGAGTTTTGTTCCAGCCCGAAAACTTATAACGTAATTTTCTTGTTCGTTTTATAGCTTTTAAATTTTTGTATGAGGGTTGGTACAGCGCCTGTGCCTTTACTGTGGGGACATCTTATTGCACAAATCCCATACAAAAATAAACGTCTTAGAGGATACTATCGAATAAACGAGCTCTGATTGGAATTCATAGAGGGTAGGACTTCTGATTTAATCGGGATTAAATAGGACAAACAGACTGTTTATTTTTAGCATTGCATCTCTCAAAAGGTGGACTGGGGAGTTTTATTACAAACTAAGTTCAACTGTACGGTTGTTGGCTAAGCTATAAGTTATTATATGAAAATGAATTGTATTATCTCGCATTTAAAGTTGGAGTCACCTTGATTGCGACAGGCCTCTGCGTGCGGCGGTGTATCCCGGCGTACACGATCCCGAACTGCCCCGAGCCCAGCACCTCGTCCGGGTAGATCTGGTACACCTGCGCCATCTCCACGGCGCGCGGCGAGCCCGCACCTCCGCCGGACCCGCTGCCGCCAGCACCGTCCGTCGTCGGCTCCTTGGCCACTTCTGAAATACGTTGGTGACGATTCAGGAGCGCAAAATCGATACGGACCGATTTTGTCTCTGCTGTCGGTATGGTATCCGTTGTTCCCTTTTATCGAAACCAGAGATTAAATCAGTGCTTATCGTTCGTTCGTAATTAATTACACTAATATTACAACGCCGTGTTGCAGAGCACGTAAATGAGCGCCATGAAAAGTGATGCATCTAGAATACTGCCCTGGGTAACTCCACAGTTCAGCCGGTCTCCGCTGAATAAATTTTCTATTTTGACTCGTACTTACTACGCAGGTAGTCAAGTAGGTAAGAAACTGGAATATTGCGGTATAAGAGGATCCCCACCCAGGTACGGAACTCCCTTATCTCGCCAGTTTCTTTATAAGAAGAGATACAGAGAAGAGACCGTGTTGGAAGCTTAAGCGTAATCAAGATATACTACCAAATAATTTATTTTCCTCAAAGTAGCCTGGAGTGAGTTGGTGAGCTCAATACTCTCGTCGTTAGTGGTCCGTTATGGTGTTAGGATGGAAGACAAACCGTGAAGTAGACAGCATGTTGTTGGGTTCAGGTCGTTTGTTGTGGTACCTATTTCACTATCCGAACATTCATATCTCTCTAGGATCTTAAAATAGAGGAATAACAACTTTAAGATGAGGATAATGGCATTTTTAGTTGTAGCTTTTTCACAATAATTTTTCGTATATCGTTGTAGTCACCTAAGTAACACAGCTCCGTATGTGAGAACCGACCGCACTAGTTGAATTTCTACAATAGAAGCGGCTCAGGATCGCTATTACCGTCGTGACGTCATTACGCGTCCAGCCTATGTTCAGCAGTGGATGTATGTAGGCTGATTATGATGAGGTTAAACTGGTTAAGTAAGTAGGTACTCTCACCCGTAGTGCAGGTGACGGGCAGCAGCGCGTGGCGCAGCGCCGTGTCCCAGGAGCGCGCGAGGTAGGCGCCGAGGCCGGAGGAGGCGGGCGACGAGGCGCAGCCGCCGTCCTGCTCCACCCCCACCATGTAGTCTACGTTGGCTGTTCGCACTTCGAAGCAGTGCATGACCTCCGCGCCTGTACAAAGTACAACATATTGTCAGTCCTAGGGGCGAAATTCGTACCATCGACTGAACTGAAACGCCGAGGGACCGTGGCGATCGGGTAGTACGGGAGATTTCAATTTAAAACCAGAGAAGATAACATTAGAACACAGACAAAAAGAAATCACTACTCGTAGAGTTCTTGGAACTTTCAAAAGGAATACGTTTATGCTTTTAAACATACGGAATTAAATTTTATACATTATCAGGAAATAATAAGAGCCAAACAATAAGCCAAATTAATTGAATCATATCCAAATATTAACTTAATTAAAACAGTTTTAATTTAAGTTTCTCATATCGCTATGGGTGTACCGCAAGATTCTCCTTGTTGACCTATAGTATTCATTCTATACACTCGTCTACTCCACTACTCACCCGGATGCATTTGTCGCGCGGTGTCGACAGCCAAGATTTCGTTTAGCGGGATTTCCTTGTAGTAGTTAGAGCCGTGCTCCGACGTGAATAGTGTTATTGATTTGCTATCTAGTCGCCAGTAGTGCCGTTTGAGCTGGAATGATCACAAGTTTTGGAAACGTTATTTTGCCTAAAATTTTGTGTTCTAAGCACAAAACAAAAATATTTTTAATGAACAAGTTTCATGTGTTAATTCATTTTATGATTTGCAGAATAACGTTTGAACGCTTGGTTGATTGAAACAATCTTTTATGGTACGGATTGTCAAATATTTATTTGTTTTGATGCTTGTGACATTCAGGTAGCCGGCAACTACTCTATGTTTGATTTGTTGTTAGGTGACGGATTGCTTACCGTCTTATCCTTATTAGTGAAGTGCACGAGCCAGCCCTCCTTGAGCCACTGGCCGTCCTTCTTCTTGGTGTGCTTGACGGACTGCACGATGCGCATCAGCGGGATGTTGGCGCTGGGCGAGGACGACGAGCTGCAACGTTAAGAGATCAGCGCTCACTGCGGCGGGGGGTAGGGGGGGGGGGGGGGGGGGCGAAGGGGGACTGGGGCCTGTGGTGGCGGAGGCTGCAGGGCTAGTGAAGGGGGCGTTGAGAATGAGGAGGATTTTATATTACAGGTCGTTCTTTACTTTAGCCTACATGTCGGAGCGACCAAAACAGAACTATCACTTTATTTCAATGTTTTCTATACTTACATATTGGAAATAAATAAATGAAATGACTTTTATGACTTTTCCAAATGTAGGTACCTGCATTCATTCAATAGATTTATCCGTGAATACAAAAGATTCTATTATATTTACAAAAAAACATACTATGGCTTTTGACTTTCACGCTGTATATCACCTCTTTCGGAAATATGGTACCACCTAGATAGTAAATAAGAAAAGAGAGTAAGCAGGATTCTCGAAGAGTCAAATAGATGGTGACTCCGAACAAGGTTTTCTAAAGTAGTGTTGGTGAGCCAGGGTCCGGTCCGCTATAAACTGTTTTTGCGCAAATTGACCGGATGTTTATGCAAGAGTGCAAGCTTGACACAATTTTATTTGGGTAGTATTTAAACGCAAATAAAAAAATTACTGATTGCACAGCAAAATACTCAACTCAAAATTGGGCTTTTTAAACTTTCGCGATTTGTTAACACAGGTAATGACTTCAGCAACTACGAACACCTACGCTTCACTTCATCGGACTTTGGGTGCAATTATACATATAAACATCCTTTCAGTGATAGTCTCCAAGACACGGAACCCGTCCCACCCCCGCGAACTCCACGTCGGTACGCTCTGTTAATTTGCTGTGCAGTCAGTATAATTTGCTGTGCAGAAATTGATAGGTGATTATTTTATTTGATATCCAATTAATCCAAAACGACTGCAGCTTGGAACACCGGATCACTGTACTGTGGGCTACCATAAAACCTTTGCCGTCCAGGCCACTCGTTTATGGAACAGTCTTCCAATGGAATGTCGCGAGGAATCCTCAGTAAATGTCTTCAGATCTAGAGTCCTTAATCACTTTCTCTCTCAGGAATAATTCGGTACGTTATATATTTTACTATTATGTATCTGTACTTATGTATTTATGTGAGTAGTATATTTTATTATATCTATGTGTGTATTTTATTTATGTTACTGTTACGATTAATTGTATTTTTCTTTATTATTTTTTCTAGCACTACCTATAAAATTGTTGTTCACACTACCCAAAGGTTAGCAGGTAGAGAATGCTATCTAGCATTATGTTCGCTTATGTACAACTTTTGTGCAATAAAGTATATTCTATTCTATTCTATTAATAGAATCCCGTTTTATTTTTTATATTTAAAGGAGAACCAGCACCTGTGGTAAATCAAGGTAGTAGTGCAGGAAGCTATCATAGATTTTGACCGTGTGTGTATAGCAATGAGACAGATATACAAAGTTACATCGATGATAAGTGATCAATATTCCATGGAATATCTTACAGAAGGTGAATATGCATCATGATACGGAAATCTAGATAATTGGAAACCATTACAAAGAAAATGGAATAAACTCCGCCACCACAAGCCCGGTACCTGATCTGCAGCCAGAGTCGAACCAAGGCTCGTTCGGCCTCGGGCCACAGTCAGGGTATAGTCAGAGGAGGCGAGGACCCCGCTCCCTGACCCTGCAGTAAGGAGTAAGGTTGTCACCTGCTGGGGCGGCTGGCGGAGCGCTCGGGCAGCACGTCCCGTTGGGGCTCCTCTTCCGTCTCCTCCACGCGAGACACGCGCAGTTGTACCTATCAAAGAAATAAAAAGGCTTTTATTTGCTGCTCTAATTGATGTTTTCGCATCATTTATTGTGATTTTACGTATACAGGTATTAGGTGTAGTCTTAGTGTGAACCACAAAATGCATAAAAACCCTAAAAGTCAGCACAGCCCTTTGATCACAGGTTTTCTAAGCACCCATACTGCTGTGTATTCCTTTGTATTCTCGCCAGCCTCCTCTGTCTTATGCTTCCCGCATACAGTTGTGCCAGCAACATATAAAAAGCTTTGTTTTGGAGCCAACGTGCTTCCAGACGTCCGTTCCTACTGCATTGGATCGATCTTGCCTGATCCACTTACATTTACCTGTTCTCCATATAATAGAAGTTCCTGAGACATGACAGAGGAGTATTGACCGAACCTATACCATCCTTGCTTGTTTTCATTATGATAGCAACAGTTGTGTAACCACGAAGAGATGGTGTGTGGAAGCTGTGGTACCTCGTTATCGTCGCTCTGCGCGCCCTCCGGCTGGTCCAGACCGTCGTCGGACTCGTCGTCGACCAGGCGCGCCGTGTCGGAGAACTCGCTGCCGCAACTGATACTGTCTTGGTTCTCACCTGAAACGCAAAGCAATTGCACGTTCTGTTGGCTGTCGCCACGGTTGTACGAATTTCGACGAAACAGCTGTCGTTGGATTCGTCTGGATTAAACGACTGACAAAGGCTACATATTAAGTGAAAAAAATCAAATATGCTGGTTGTAAGCAGCCATTTTCTATTGAGTAAAAGATACGAAGTCGGGAATTAAGTTAAAAAAAAGTGTTTCTCTGCCATTCTAACGCTGCTGCCATGATCTGCGGGGTAGGTATGATGTGTTGAATCTATAGTTAGGAGACATCCCTACAGCAAACAGTATTTCATTAATATAAAGCGCGCGCCCTGCGTACAACGCGCATTCACCGTCAGACTTTCAAGCGGAAAGGTTGGTGGCGACGCGATTTGTGAGTTGATGACAGTGTTGATTATAAGTTCAGTGGTTTTGAATGCAAAATGAATATTGTTGAAAGGGTAGGTACTGACTGTGCACATCCCGAATCTCCCCGCCGCAGTCCTTCGGCACGTAGGGCAGACACTTCCTGTGCGCGTTGTAGTGGCAGTCCTTGCACTGCAGGCCCTGCTTGAAGAGGCCGCGCAGCAGCTTCTTGCAGTGGCGGCAGACGGTGGGGCGCGTGTAGGTGTGCACCTCGAAGGTGTGCGGGATGCCGAGCGAGGCCTGCGCCAGCGTCCACGAGCCCGACGCGGAGGTGCGCGACGCGGACCGGCTGCGCTTCGAGAACTGGAAGGAACCGGACAGGTGGTGTGTCTAACTCCAGCTCGAATAACTGATGGCTGTCTATCGTTAGGAAGTCGAGGCTATAGGCTACGCATATGTACCCTCATGTCAAGGATCGAGCGTGGCAATCGGTTGTGAGAGCGCCGCGAAGCTGGGTCGGCACGCTTAATGAATGACGGCGACATCGCAGGATCGCGTCGATCGCCGATCTCTATTATCCATATGATCCCTTAATTTTACACTGTTGAACATTTTGTATACTTTTCAAAATCGCTCCATAATTTAATTACGGATGTAAGCGGGTTAACTAAGATTCTTATTTGAGTTGGAAGAACACCAACGTTCCATAATTAATAAATAATGCTGGACAGTTCACACAGCATTATCTAGCCCCAAGCTAAGCAGAGCTTGTGTTATGGGTACTAGATAACTGATATACTACTTAATACAATACACTATATACTACACTTGCGAGCTTTAAAATGGAATCGCTTTCATCGCGAGTTGATCAAAACAATTTTTTTACAATTTATGTACAATGAACTATAGATTGTGGTATATCATTTGAAAGGTAATTTTGTTACCTTTCAAGTGATTTCAAGAAGATTTAAAATTAATTAAATTGGCTACCTAAATTTTGGGAATTATTGCAATAGGTCGAAGTTGCATCTATCGGCTTCTATCGGCGCAAGAGCTGGATGAGCTGGATTTCTCCCTCGTATCCGCTGTTTTAGCTCGTCCCACATATGCCAGATTGGGTTCAAGTCAGGAATAAGGGCTGGCCAGTCTAGTGTGGGAATACCGACATGGAAGACGTCTGTCGGTACTGTCTAGTCACTGCTGCGGTGTGGCAGCGGACATTATCGTCCATTAAATCAAAATTTATCGTCTCCAATAAATCCTGCGTAAGGGAAAACATAACATAACTCATAGTTCACTGCAAAGAAATTGTAAAAATTAGTCTTGAACAACCCTTGAAGCGATTCCAGTTTAAAGCTCGCAAGTGTAGATACATATTTTTTTAATAGACATAGAAAACACCCAGACCCACGGAACTAATTTCTGCAGATCGTACACAAATTTGTTCCGAGACGGGAATCGAACCCGCAACCTCCTGCGTCGCAGGCGGACCTTCGCCCGCTGCGCCACGGAGGCCGTCAAATGTCAAATTAACGGAGATAGTTATCGAACATACAACCGCCTCATTTTATGAAGTCCGTTAAAACCAGAAGCCACCACCGCCGCCGACGTCGAGGAACAGTTGTTCGGGTTTCGACCGGCTCATCCTCAGTCCGACATCATCATCACCACAATTGGACGTAGGCCTCCCCTGACTACCACCATAATCGCTCTAATTATTACGGGGTAGTTCCCACGCTGGGTATATTAATAACACACTCTCTAGGTTTTAGTGCCGTTTAACCTTCGACATTCTTTGAATTTGTTTATGAAATCATGTCAACTAAACTTATCTGAGGAGCGAGTCTACTTGACGTTAGTAACGAGACGTGATCGTGACGCATCGAGCACATACCCAATAGAGAGGAAATATGGTCATTCGAATTTCGAAACTCATCAGTGATTTGTCACTTATAAATGTCTATCATACTAGTGTTGTGCTGATATAATAAATTATATACCTATCAATAGGTACTTCCGACCTAACAAGAAGTACCGAATTAAAATGTATCAATTTGATTGATTTATTTTTGATCAGTGTAAATTTTATAAAATACTCCGGGTATATTATTAAATTCCAATCTAATATAAGAATTTCACACTAGTAGGCACGTATTTGATTAGATTGCTTAAAAAAAATTATAAATTCACTATTGAAACTACACTCGCACAACCCGCAAACCACACTAGCGAAAATTATTTACCTCAATAATTTTCGTGATGCTCATAGTTTTGTATAACATTGACTATCGATATCGATAAAAATAAATGTTTGCCCAACTGGGTGTGATGCTTGATTCTGAGTCGGCCAATCGGAGCGCAGCGGTCGCCGCAGTGATTTGGCGGAATTGTTGTCTAAACTAAATAAATGAAATTTCCTCTCTATTGGGTACGTGCTCGATGTCGTGACGTCTCCTTAGTGCAGTTCCCTGTCCGCGCGATAGAGGCGCTGTACCTAATTGTATAGAAGAGGAGACGTCGCTATCACGACCCCCCTAGTTCTGTCATCGTCTACCTACATTAACATTTAGAGTCTCGTTTGAAGCCCCGTCCGTGTTGACGTCGCTTCCATTTACATTTAAATTGGCTGATGGGTACCATGGGTGTTTGAAATAAAAGTCCAGAACTGGTTAACATTTCATTTATTAAAATAACCAATGCTACCCACCACCCAAATTGTGCAGTTAGTCTTACAACATTTTATATATGATTTTATCTAATTATTTAATACAAAGTCATAAATATAAGATTTCTTAATAGTACAAAAGTACTCTACATTATAAACGTTGGACGGAATCCGTTAAAAGATACAAGAATATGTAACTTATTCTTATATGCATTAAATGCAAATGTAAAATTGAGATTCGATAATTGTAAATATTTTAAGTAAAGTATTAGTATTTGTAATCTTAACATACGATAACGATTTCAAAAATACTAGATTTAGATCTTTTGCAACATGGCTACGTTTATTCTCCTTATGTTCAGTTAGGGTTAGGCAGTTAGGGTGCGTTTATACGTGACAGCATGAGCGGGAGCGGAATATTGACATTTTACAATGGAACGTTTATTCGCCGCGCGCGTGATTTCCTTTCAAAACTGTCAACATATCGCTACCGATATAGTTTATACTCTTCTAGAATCCCAGATATTTTTAGACAAATTCGTAGACAAAGGGGTTACAAAACCAAAGAAATGAGTGGAAAATATTTTTCATCCCATCCATTCGAAAAGGACGACTTGGACTCGCCTTTAAGTGCACCCAAAGGTGGTGTTTTATGTAAGAAACTTTTAGCGGGCAGTAATGACTTTTTAATTCTCTTTATAAGTGCGCCGCAATTATCTTTGCCGCGCATTTTTTGAATTTGGAATATCTTAGTGTTCAGCGCCAAAGAAATCGAACGCAAATTTTGTTTGAATAATGCTGGTTGGTACGACGGCCCATAGTCGCGCCGCCGGTGTATAAATCTACAACAATCTCTATTCCTAATAAAAGTAATAAAGCTATAACAATAAATTTGCATAATTGCGAATATGTCTCAAACGTAAATATAAGTTTTTAGTTATTTTATTATTAGATACTATTTAATTTCAATTTAATTGTTACTCTACGTTTTATTAAATAATTATATTACAATAAAATATGAGGGGCCTTTTATTTACTCATAGTGGGTGAAGAAAAGTAGAGTGTACTACTCGGGCGCAAAATATATTTTTGGCTCGGGCGAAGTACTTTGAATTCCTCGCTACGATCTGGATTCTACTTAAGAATCCCTCGCTACGCTTAGGATTCTACTCTAGAATCCCTCACTTCGCTTTGGATTCAAAAAAGCGCCCTCGCCGTAAAAATATTATTTTGCTCCCTTATGTATGATACAATCTACTGTTACGACACTAGTAGGTATCATCAAGGGTAATCGCAGAAGTTCGAAACAATTTTTTTTTTGAAATGTCTCATTCATCCATCAATAATGTATGCGGGTTCACTACGAACCTAGTTTGTGTTGTAGAACACCCAACGTATCATCCCTTACTACTGGGGACATCATCATTTCATTGGTCTGTCGTCGTTTTCGAATACGCACCTTTTTCGTTGCGCGTAGCACACGCACAACGAAAAAGGTGCTTATGCATTGTTGAAGTTTTTGTATTTAATGAATATCTGTTATTGTTATTAACAAAAGTATCTTGGATTCTAGACCCGAGTGTAGACCCAGCTCGTCGTAGCTCGTAAGTAAAGCTAATGATCGTCCTTAAGCTGCGAATGCGGCGGCCAGTCCTTGCCGGTGACGAGGTCCGCGAGCCGCCTTACCAGCGAGTCATCGTGCGACGCTTGCGACGCGGTGGAGGAGCGCGACGGGCTGCGTGGCGAGGCCGACGCGCGCCGCGCGCCCGCCGCGACCGGCGTAGCGCAGTTGGAGGGGACCTTTACTGCGCAACGCTTGTGGTAGTTTAGGCCGCAACCTGGAAAACAAGAGGTAATAATGTTAAGGCGTCACTTTTCTCAATTTATACTACCCCATAAAAAGCAGGTACAGTAGAGGTCCTCTTGCAAAGCCTTGTGGAACTCCAGTTAACAGTACGATCTCCAGTTAAGTTTCGTTTTGGGATATTAAGGGCTATGCTACTCGGAAATATGAAAATTGGCATCAGCATTGTGGTCAAACGAAGGTCTACCGAAGATTATAAAAAATGCCTTAAAAATGTCTAAATGGATGTACGGATCATTGCATAGCGTACCTTCACACTTGAGCCCCTGGCGCACGAGTCCGAAGAGCATTTCCCCACAGAAGTCGCAGAAGGTGGGCGCCTTGTACGAGTGCACGGCGAGCGCGTGCGGCCGCGGGAGCGCCGAGACGTCGCCGCCGTCGCAGATCAGCGCTGGAACGACACAGGGCTATTAGACATTACGGACGAGTTCGCCATCAGACAGAGATACATAAGGCGATGACACATAAACAGGGTTATAATAGATTCTAGCTCTGGACCAGCGCTGGAATTACGCAACAGAAGAACAGATAAATATCTCAAGATAAGAGAAGGGCTCCTTGTGAAGGCAATCGTACGAAGTACTACCACACTTCCTCCCGATTTAAGGAAGGTTGCTGGTGATATAACAGGAATAGGAGTATGGAGTGGCCGGAAAGAGTCGTACTCACGATTGTGTGTGAGCACGATCTCGACGAGGGTCTCGTCCACGACGTCGGTCGCGCAGTTGATGAGCTGCAGCACGTTGGGCGAGCAGTAGTCGTGCCGGAACAGCAGCAGGCGGTCGCCCAGGCGGTTGAGGCCGTTGTCGGGGATCTGACGATGAGAAGAATCATTACAAATTACTTGTCTTGTTGGTGTTGGGATGACGTAGACTAGTGGCCAGCGTGTGACATACAGGCGGTGAAATTAAGTCTACTTGTTTTTTCTTTTGCACCTTTGGCTCGGCAGCAGTTGTAAGAGATGGATGCACCTCTCCTAGATCTTTCTCGTGTGCAAAAACTTAGGACAAGTGTGTTCGGTCAATTTTTTTTTAAATCGTTTATTGTGGAACCAGAACAATTGACATGGTTATAAAGGGAAACGATGCCATCTGCAGAAGTTTAGAAACTGTATCGCAGATGACAACGTCCTCCTCCGAAGTTAAAGTGGAAAGAGTTCCAAGTTTTTTTTTTGTGATTTTATTTTTTCTTTTATACAAGGAATAAAACTAGCGGAACAGTAATTTGCTACAAATCGTTAACCATTTCCTATAAACCCACGATGAAAACAACTTCGACTCAATTGTATTTTAGGAGTCTTGGCAAGTCAAGTATTATTCAGACACTGCTATACCTCTGCAGTTACTTTTACCCATCTCCGCTTTGTTTCGATGGAAGCCGGCTGATATATCCTTACCTTCTCGTGCACAAACTTGACCGCCATCTCCTTGAGGTAGGCGAGTGTGAGCAGGTGCGCGGGCGCCGCCACCGCGTCGCGCGCCACGCCCAGCTGGAACAGGAACGTCACCTCGTCCTCCATCGCGCCGAGCCGCCCGAGCTCCTGCAACAGGTACCAATTATTAATATCATCATCACTTAGTCAGCTAGTCAGTCCTACTGCCCTACTTCAAGTCGGAGAAGCGAGGGTCTGAGAGCGATTAGGGATCTTTGGTTGAGAAAACTTCAACTTCAACAGCGTCAGCGGTAGTCTCTATTATCGATAACTTTCCGCTCAGAAGGCAGTATTTTCTTGTTTGCTTTTTGTCTCAAACCTAAACCTATCAGTGATTTTTACAGCTATCAAGCTGATTCTGAAATTTGAAACTAAGTCTTTTTTTAAACAAATTTTACTTTCTACGAGTATCAATGCTCCAGCTGATGTAAGATAAGAAGTTTGTTTAAACGACATAAAAGTTGGAAGTAGGTACGTAAAGAACACTACATAATACTGTACTACATAAGTGCATCGAGAATTCACTATCATTGGAAAGTTAGCAAAACATTTTACCTAATTGCCGAAAATAGCGAAAGTGCACGTTAACAAAACAAAGATAAAACTGCCAAATGTCAAATATAGGTGCAAGATTAGGTTAAAAATAGCACTTGCGCAATTTATTTAGTGATCCAAGATGACTTTGAATACATACAAGTTTTGAGGAAAAGTCCCGAAAAACAACGACGTCTTTTAACAGTCATCACTTCATCAGTCACATGATACGTAGATAAATAAAACATAGCCTTTAAACACTTTCACGCCCCAAGACGCATAAAATCACCCCCAGACAATTTTACCTCTTTTCAACGCCAATTCTGAATAACGGAGTATACTACAAGTTTGACGTGTGACTCGTGAGTTCGTGAGTTCATGAGTGGCTTCGAAGCCCACAAACGGATTTGGATTTAGTTTAATCCATGACTAGAGAGCTCTTAGCTGTGTTTTTGGTTTTACTATTTTATATGTTCTCTTCACACGTAATTTAGATAGCAGGTAAGAAGTTTTGTGCACATCGTAAGCCATTTGCTTTGAATCTTCGCTGAAAGAAACTTTGAATAAATTGTAGTATTGCAGTCTACCGACATAATATTGATTTTAGTAATAAATCTCTTAGACGAGTACAAAAATGGCAGTAACGGCATGTATGCAAATTAACGTAACCTACCCAGGCCGTACTGTAAAACTGCCATTTCATGTTATTTGCAACGGCGGCCCTCCCCTCTCTCTTAGGTCGTGATTTTATGTCAATAGACTCAACTCTTGGACACTAACCTATAGTGGCTCGAAAAATACTTAAAGAAAATCGGGTTTTTACTATAACAGTAAAAACCCGATTTTCCTTAACTTCCTGTAGGGTTTCCCATAACCGATAGTATACACGATAAGGGATACATCTGCTCGCCACAGCCTAGGTATTCCAGAGCTGCACCTGACTCTCCAGTCGGCATCTGTTCCACTGTCCACACGGATTCCCGCATTCGGCTATGTCCGTCTGACAAGTGACAGTGACAGTGACAGCTCACTAGCAACACCACGACCTACGAGATGACGTATGTAGTCCATGGTTTACACAGATTAAATATAACCAGATGTGTGGCAAGCGTGCCGATGAGCAAGACCAAAGATTGCAAGGTGGTGGGGGGAAAGTGTTGCCATGCAATTTTATTACCCCGATTTTAGGTTTCTTATTTCATGTCTCTGTTGGTGGATTGGATTTGCGATTTTCCAGTTCATAAATTTGGGTGTTCAAATTCAGAACAGGAAATTCCACCAAACCTTGGTTGACCTTTGTAGTGAATGTTTTAAGTACTGGTGTGTTTAGGTCCTTACTTTTTGTTACAGCCTGCAGGTATTCCTCGGTCCGGTAGGTCTTATTTTATTACTTGCGCACTTACAACCTATTGATCCTGTTCTGTTAGGATTTAAAGCAAACTTTTAACTTTTTTGTGTATTTGGTTAAGTTTAATCGTTCCAGTTCCAGTAAAGTTATTAGTTTTCTAGTAAATAAATATATAAGTATATACTTAAATTAGGTACGAATGTGGGAATAGGTAAACATTTAAATTAACTAAGCCTAGAAAGGAAACAACGTTTAGTTAGGAACCTATCAATTTTGTTTTGTTATGTAGGTATATTCACTTATTACGATACGAGTAGAAATAATTTTAAACACTAGAATATAGAAAAATAATATCAATAGTTTTATGTTAATAGTAATTAAATAACATTTTTATTAGGGAATTAAATTCTTACACGTTAACCAGGCTTAGCCAACAGACTTCGAAATCACATTTCTCCTAATAAATTAAATCTTATGGTTTAGATATTGCTAAGGTAACCTTTAATACGAAATTTAATGGCACTTTTAAAATTATTATGCAGCTAAAAAGAAAAAAGTGCAAATACAACAAAATTAAATGACACTTTTACACCACAATATTACCAACATTCCTGCCTACTAATCCAAATATTTATATTCTGTTATAATTAATAAGTAGGTATGTATGATCAGTCTTTAAGACGATTATTTCAATATGTTCTTAATCAAATCAAATAGTCTTTAGTTAAATAAAATTTATTATTTTTTATACTGGATTGCATTTCTTTTACATTCTCAGATTTAATTTTCTCAAATTAAATCTATATTATGGTATGTAAGAATATTGAATCATAATTATTGATTATAAATAATATACAGGTTGTAACAAAAAGTAAGCACTAAACTTTCATGGGTGGGTTCCGACTTGATTATAGAACCGAAGAAAAATTCCCGAATAGTTTCGAAAAAAAGTAAACTAAATGTTGTGCTTCTTTTCAGGTAAAATAAACTAAAAAGGCCTACGTACCTCTTTACAACTCCATTAAAACACAAAACACCTTCGTCGTGGGTCGTTGACCGTGGAGTTCAACGACCCGCGACGTCATCGCAGCGGACAACGCCTCTTAGATGTGATAGGTAGGTCTTACAAATGCATTTTTCCTCGGTTTTATGATAATAAGCAAATGACAACAGTCATTCATTCATTACCCAGTCTAGTGATAATTTCGTTTTTATTATTTGTTTTAAATTTTCATATTTTCCTGTGGTCTTTGATCGAAGCTAAAGTTTGGTCCTTACTCTTTGTTACACCCTATATAAAAGTAATACTACCCAATATTTAAATATTTTGATTTGTTATTTCTATATTTGTTTGGAAGGTAGATTATAATAGAAAGTAGGTATGACAAACTTTCTCAGAGTCTTTAACAGAGTTTCATTCTTTTTATAAATATTACGTACCAGCCTTGAAACAGCATGAGGGAAAAGATAAGTTCGCTGTTTCATTTTTATTAATAAATTTTCATAGAAATGTTTACTACAAATTTTGGACTATATTTTGGGTCCCCAATCTTTGCAACCCGTTGCTTCTTTCCAACGCAAACGTAGATGTTTATCTGCAGGAAATCTGTAACAAATAAAAACATGACACTTAAATAATAAATGCGAAAGTTTGGATGGATGGATGAATGGATGTTTACCTCTTCACGCTACTTACTACTGAAAGGATCGGCTGAAATTTTGCATACAGGTATCTAATTCTAAAATACTTTTTATTCCATAAATAAGTTCCTTTGGGATAGAAATCACACCCTTAAAGGTTTCCATAGAAACAATGCGTGCGAAGCCGCGGGCATAAACTAGTTTTAAGATAATGTTTCTCGTTATGTACGTATTCAAATATATTTCAACGCGCCATTTGGGGAATTTTATTGTCTAGTGCAGGCAACCCTAAATTTTCGCAATGTTAGGTTATATTAATTAAAATTTTCATAAAACATAACTTTTGAGCCTTGTACCTCTTAATTGTTCATGTAAATCTATGAATCTGTAAATTTTGAACCTTTTTGTAGTCAAAAGAACTTGTACTTACGAGTGGAATGATAAATTCGGCACTTTTGCTTCACTGTCACTTGTACATTCGAAAACACAGCACCGCACCATTGTTGCCTTTAGTTTTTATTGTTTTTAGGTGCGGGAATGTCCACAGGAACACTTTATTCACATTTATACTTAGAAATCAAAATTTTACAACAATTTCGATGATTCTCGTGTCGAGCTCCGTCGATGTGTAGGAAATTTGTTTAGCAACTAGAGTTGCTTTTCAATGAAAAAACCGGCACGCGAGAAAGTGATAGCAAGCCATTCGCTCTATCTCATTTCTTCTTAGGTTTTAGGCATAAGTCGTTCTCTCTTTATGTGTGAATGCGATAGCATTTACGCGTGTTCTATAGCATACTCTTTCTACGATGGTTTATATTATATTACCTGGACATACACTACACTTCCTATTAGTTAATTTTTTGGCGTTGCAGTTCTCAGTTTTTGATTTCCTTTGCTTATCATTATCATGGCAGAAGCCTTTATTCACAAAGAAAAATATTAGAAATAAATTAGAACAAGTATTTACAATTGAAACAATAGAGCTAACTGCAGACTTTCTTCGACTTTCTTTTTTTATTCCTTTTAATATTTGTATGTATTAGGGTCAAATAAATGGATTTTCTTTGTTACTTTCTTTCTTCAGACTGTTGCAAACAATCAACAGGTAGTTCAACTGATCCATCATATCAATAGGTACCAGTCGTCGCATACCCAAGACGCTGGCTGCATTGCCCCGCTGTATGGCAATGCTGATGCGCTGTGCCAGATACTGACCAGCTCTCGGGTCACGCGTCGTTTCGACCAGACGCTCAGATAATAAAAAAAAAGACGGGTTGCACTCCGGGAGTGCCGGCAGAAGTGAAAACTTGATTATTAACGTTGAGCATGTTTGATATTTTGGAATGGTTAGGGAATAATTTTGCACCAATTGCTTTATCAGTATAAAAGTACTATCATTTATGTCGTAGAATACAATATTCATTTATTGCGCTATCGTACACAAACATGACAATTTATATTACATTAAAAATTTAACACTTTAAAACTATTACAATTATTTTACATTAAAAAGTTTATCTCTCCGAAAAATCAATCAATTTTAATTTTTTTTCGCTGCCTTAACGAAACAGTAGGCCCAGGCATACATTTTCGCCGCGCCGCGCGCCGTAGAGAGCATTGTGTCCAGCATTATTTATTATTTATTTTATTATTTTTTATTTTATTATGAATGAGATATAAAATTTCTCTCATAAAATATATCTACCTACTGTATTATACCAAACCGTAAGTAATGAGTATGCGTTCATTCAATACAATAGAGTAAACTTTCAGGGAAGCTCTACTAAATACGATACCTACGTTATATTCCGCGAGCAGATTTTCCGCTAACATGATACCTAGATAGCCTATAAGTAGAGATAACATAAAAAAAAGAGTATCGGACACCTATTTCTAGTGACAACTTTAGTGCAAGAACATATCACTGCATTTGTTAGTATCGGCCCGCGGCTTCGCACGCAGCACGAGTTCTATGGATACGTTTTATGATCAGTTGATCATACAGGGTGTTTGGTATTGCGACCGACATTATTTTTTGGGGAGTTGGAGGGAGGGGGGGGGGGAGGGTCATGGGATGGGCTACATTTTTTCGATAGAATCAATGCTTTAAGTATTACGGTTGCTGAGATATAATTTTATAAGTTTTTTTAAAGGCTTCCAGAATCTCACCTTTGAATCGTCATATCTTTTTTGTTTGTGACTATAATGCCACAAAATAACATGTGCTGCGGTCTTCAATTTATAAAGTGGGTAATAATTATCTATTCTAAATTAATTATTACCTACTTGATACAATTCAGTTCATAATAAAGTTATTCTTCAAAGTCAAAAGTCTGTTTAAAAGTTTAAATCGCGACAACTTCTAAATTTATTTAATAAAAACTTAAAGTAATTGAATTTAACTTTTAAATTCATCATGGTTGGCCAACACTAAAGTCATTTACAAGGGGAACTTACCATGATTTGAGTTTTGAGCTTTCCAATATTTCGGCACAGTTGCATGCGCCATGATCACGGAATAACTGATGGTACTGTGCGAGTGAGTTTTTATTGGCACATATATCGATCTACCCTCATTTTTGTCTTTTGCTACAAACTACGGACGAAGTTCGTAGGCAGAAGTTAGAATAAAATAAAAATGAGATGGTTATTAAGTCTTACTCATTAAAAACAGATTTAAAGAATAACATAAAGTGACAGTCTTTCCGGCCAATCAGCCTGACCAATTCCAGGTCCTGGTACATCCGATCACAAAAAGGACTTATAATTTTGACAGACTCCAAAAAAGGAGGTTCTATGTTCAGCTGGATACATTGTTTTTCTGGATTAATTTTGCTATTGTATAAGATAGAGAATGCCGAGATGCTCCCATAACACTGTTATTCCAGAGCGATTCGTATTTGTCCCGCAAACTTAAGGCGCTAACCCGACCCAAATCCGCGACACCACCTGTTATATCTTATTATTAAGTACTAACATCTGCCTGCGGCTTCGCACGCGTATTTCCGGTATAATAAGTAGCCTATTATCTAAGTTAGGCTTTGCTCTAAACGTACGCCAAATTTCATCTTGATCTGTTTAGTAGTTTTGGAGATCCCTGCTAGCAAAAATTCATTTTACAAACTTTCGGTGTTATTATATTAGTAGGATGTAATATGAGGAATTTTAAAATCGATTTTGCAATTTGTGATAGGTATCATACTCTTATGTTTAATGCCTCTGTAAAAGTTTTATTTAGTATAGTGTAGGCAGAGATGCGAAGATGCTCTTTTTGGCGACGTGCGTGAGCAACAAGCAAGCAGCAAGCAGCAAGCGGTGATAAGATCACTGTAAATATTAAGGAAATTGAAATCGGCTTTTCGTTTCCTCAAAACATTTCAATTCTTATTTCAACATTCTTCTTACATTCATTAAATCAGATCAAAAATACACAGCACTAGTACTGGTCACCAAATAACATTCAATAATGTAATGCTACACTAAGGCCCATATTATGAACGCTTGTTTAGTCATACATCTTGCTTGAGTGACGATTATGTCATAGAAAATCGTTACTCAAGCAGAGATCGATGACTGAGCAAGCTTTCATATTACGGGCCTTACCCTCGAATACTCAAACGCTACTCAGATTTCAGCACGTCTCAAGTGAGCAAGTTTTGACAGATTTTCATTGAAAATTGTCAAAAAATCGCGACTTGAAACGTGCTCAAATGTAAGTTGCGTTTGAATATTCATTCAGGCCTTAGTTCTCCAAGCGAAATCTGTAATGCTCACATTGTGCTGATTCATATAAAAGGTCTCAGGACATCCGTTGAAAACTATTGTCCTTTATGGATCCTTCACGTTTAAGGGGGTCCGCGGTAAACTGCCCAATTCTGTCCTCATCATCATCATCATCAGCCTATATTAGTCCACAGTTGGACATAAGCCTCCCCAAATGAGCGCCATAGCGCCCTGTCTTCAGCTTGCCGCATCCAGCATCTGCCTGCAGTCTTTCTGCATTCTGTCCTCACCGTTCTAAAAATTTCTCTAAAACTTGTCTAATATAAGTACTGAAACAAATGACAAAATATGACCTATATCTGATCTAGACGATTAAATATTTAGTTTTACAATATTTTGTATAGTTTTATTACAAATTACTGTGAAAAATACAAAAAATAGCGCGGGATTTTAATCCTCACAGCAAACAGGAAACACCAAATGAAAAAAAAAAACATTCAAACTATTACTTCAATTATAATATGTATGTATATCTTTCCTTTAAGTTATACATATTTTAGTAATTATATTAGATCCAATACAATAATATAAAAACCCCCAAAAATCACATTTTTGTAAAGCGCCTTGCGGAAAAATTAGAGCAAATTTAATATTATTTAAAAAAGAAAAACATTTCATTGCTGTGATATTTTGTTATATTTCTGATTCGTTTCATTACTTTGAATATATTCGTTTAAGAGAAATATTTAAAAGGGTGAGGACCGTATTGGTCAATTTACCGCGGATCCCCCACAAGTAAATTATTTGAGAAGGTACGTGGGACCATCTGTTTGTTCCGCCAATTTATATTGCAACATGACCAGCAAGCGATCCACCGCGCCGAGAACCAGCGCGAACCATTAAGCTGAGCCGGTCACCTTTTTGTGTTACATTAAATTGAATATTCCTTAATATAACTACCTCCTCAACAGCCTGTTGGCCTGCATTGGTCCACTACTGAACGCAGGTCTCCCCCTGATAAGCGCCTTATTGGCTTTTATCACATGGGGGTAATGCCTATAATCCCCACGCTGGGCATGCGGATAGGGGATCGCAGTTCGGTGGTAGAATTGTTTTGCAGGGGGCGCTGCTGCCCGTCCCCGGTGTATATCCCTTAGTCGCCTCTTTCGACACCTGCGGGAAGAGTTGGTTATATTCTAAGACGGCACCACGCAGCGGTACCTACCTTTGTCATGTTAAATTATGTATGTCACACAAATAAAGATATTTATATTCTTTCTAATCCATACTATGATAAATTCAAAAGTAACTCTTGTTTGTTACCTTTTCACGTCTCAACGGCTGAACGCATCTCAATGAAATTTGTCAGGGACGGACTTAGACTAGTTGTTATCCGTGAAACGAGCGTGCGACGCCGCGGGCTGCACTGCAGCTAGTATAGTGAAGTATATAATTATGAGTGCATCTGTAGGGATGCGTCGATAAGGAGGTCCACGTGTCGCTCGGCCTTGCTCGTGCGATATGCGCCGCAGTTGCTATCCGAGACGCTTCTTGCACGGCTGATCCAGCTGATAACAACCCGACGAGGCAACGGCACACGAATCTCTGATAACTTGCAGAGAATATATAATCACATTAATTAATAAGATATCATCTTTTGTGAGGAAAATTATAAATAAATTGTCTTTCAATTATGTCGCAGCTAACTCACTCACTCGCATATGTTCATGAAGTGACCCTGGAGGTTACACACACGCAATTGTACCTAAAAACTTTTGTGATTGAAGTTAAAAATAAATCTATTTTCTTTCTTTCTTACTTTCAATTGCACGTGGTAGGACAACACAGTTGCGCATGTATACGTGCCGAGACGTACCTTATGTATGGGCTATGGAGAAATGGTCTAGGTATGTGTCCTGGGTGTGCTTATGGCTGGCAGTTTTATTTGAATGTTCTGAAAATGTTCGAGTGAATTCTCGAAATTGATGCCAGGGAGTTGAGGTCCAGCTTCTGTCTGGTAACCTAAATTGGCGACTGATTTTTTTCCCGAAATTTGGCTGACCTTGTACGGACAAAATGGGTTATAAAAACTTCAGTAAACCCATTAAGAGTACTCTGTTTTGCAGCTCAATGGAACACAGTTACTCAGAGCATATAGAGAGATCTTGCTGCTGACACATTATAATGGAAGAACAATCAGGAAGATAAATCCTCAGTAGATAATAAATGATAACTGTGTTGGAAAAACACCAACGTTTCATCCCTTAACGAGGGACATCTTCAGGGTGAGTGCGGTACTACCTAGTAGTGCTCGGAGAGATGCGGAACGCGCGCGTCTAGAACCGCACTCACCCTGAAGATGTCCCTCGTTAAGGGATGAAACGTTGGTGTTCTTCCAACACAAATAAGGTTCGTAGTTAACCCGCTTACATCCGTAATGAATTCGTCAAACTACGATAGTTGTTTTGTAAAATGATAACTGGATTATTGGTTACTAGTTTCTGCCCGCTGCTTCGCACTTATCACACGTTGTTTCTATGGAAACATTTAAATGTTATTTCTTTCCAATGAGAATCTAATTTTGGGTTAAAAATGGAAACACCCAAAATACTAAACAGTCCGAGTTGAAATTATGTAAAGATGCAGATAGGTTTAGACCGGAAATAACATTTATCAGCCTTTTATAGGATTCTTAACCCGGAAAAACGCGTGCAAAGCCGCGGGGAGAAACTAGTTAGGTACATGTGCATGATTGTGTGATAGTAAGAGAAGGTACCTATAGTTATACAAAGTTATGCAATAATAAAACACGAGATTGATTGTTCAGTAGCATTACGGTGTCATCTCAGGCGCATGTCAGCTGATGATGATGACTCGTAAACTGGCTGGCTGGCATGTTGCTGTGGGTTCTACGAGTACGAACCAACCACTAGAACGATATATCGATCGTGCATCTTCTTTTATAACCGACTTCGAAATTTTTTATTTAATGAATGTTAGTCGATTTCTGTTTTAGATTTCTAACGAATTATGAACCGATTTTAATACTAATATCGCTATTGTTTTTAGAAAATGAATCCGAAGTGGTCGCATGGGTCGCATAAAATAATATTCCCGAAGAATTAGTATTTGTGCCGGAAAATTTTTAAACGCAGGAAAATTAAGAGATTCCAAGTCGGTTTTTAGTTTTTCAAAACAATCAAATTATAGAATGGCCTTTTTGTTTCTTATTTTCCAAAAGCTATTATAAATACACAACAGGAATAGAAAACATTAGAAAATAAATGTTCAAGTAGAATTTGCTTTTACTTCATCATCATCATCATCAGCCTATATTATTCCATAATAGTCATAATAGTCTCACTTGTAGTATCACTTGATCAAAAGAAAATATTTCGATAATTCCAATAAACCGGCAATGTATTATCATTTATCAACACCGACATAACAGTTGCCAAAAAAGTCTCAATAGTCCGGTTCAATTAATCAACCGAACTACTGAGACGTCGCGTTGGATGACTCAGAAGTCCGGTAATTGGTAATTGGTAATTGTAACCGGACTACTGAGACTACACCGAAGCTTTCATCTCTATCGAACGCGACAGACACATCATAGTGCTCGACTCATGATAAAAAGAAACAAGGGGGAAGTTGGACCAATTCCTTGAAATGAGTCTCACTTACCACACCACATTTGCTCATAGTCAGAAGACTGATCTCAGATGATAATAATGTACTAGAATATCTTGAGGAGTGGGGTTTCTTGGGATTCCAAGCTGCAACGAATAGACCCCATATTCTACGATTTTTTTCCGATTCGAAACCTAAAGCTACTGCTGAATGGGAAAAAATTGTATTGTTAGAAAAATTTTTCGTTTCGATTCTTACTCACAGTACAGGGTTTCTTGTTTATAGCTAGCGGTAGCGTTTGCTGATACCTTTTGCACCAGTATCAACACTATCAACAACAAAATAGTTTGAAATGAGACTCAAATCATGAGAAAACCAGTAGCTGTCATTGAGATATAAATTTAATGAAAATGATTCGTTAATTTAATGTATATTCGAGATGGATTCAACTTACATAATTATTAGCACTTTCCGCACATACACACACTTATCAATTTTGAAATGGAAGGTTCTGCGACGGTACCATAAACATAGTTGGTTGGTTAGTAGAATTCAGCTCCAGGTGGTAAGCAATGTGTGCTGCTCAGCACAATTGCCCCCCGTTATGAACAAAAGGCACTGTCATTCTGCCTGGAAGCCTAGACCAGAACAAGAACAATCACAGGAACCTGCGATTGCAAAATAATTAACAATATAATAAATATACTCACTCACTCAGTTATTATATTCAAACAGTTAGTGGCTTTGAAAGATCAAATATGATTTATATTATTACTTACACGTGTAAAGATTTCGGCTAACCGGTTTGCTTTATTATTACTTTGTTTATGTTGTAGGCTTGTAGGTAACCGGTGAATTATTACTATTCAGCATATTATAATTAACACTTGTTTTGGTTGAAAAAACTACTTAGGCTAGTTTTTGCGTGTAACCACATTTTTTTTAAACTTTGAAGAGCCTGTCATATTATACAAATTATATACTGTAAGCAGGTACTTTACTTATTTATTTTAGCGATCCGTATGTAAATGGTGCCAAAGCAACGGACGGGACGCTATTAATGAATGTACGCCGCCGCCGGTCTGTCTGTCCGTCCATTACTGGCCTCTATCTCTGCAATCGTTAAGAATATGTGGCGAAGCCACTTTTTCACAGAACTTGTTGCTATCCGTAGCAACACGGATAGCAACAAGTTAGCAGCGTTCTGTGAAAAAGTGAATCTGCGAACTATTGTGACAAGTAATACACTGATTTCTGTGTGAAGCATCACACAGAAATCAGTGTATTATTTGGTTCCGTAGAAGGGAACCCTTAAACGGCAAGTCCGGTTCGCTATTACCCTGTTTCACTTTATTTGGACAGGACAATTAAAGGCTCTATGCAAAACGGCCGTACGTATGCCGGATTCACCTGCATGACCTTAGTTTCTGGCACGTGTAAGCTCGCCCAGGCCGGTGCGGTGCGGTGCGGTGCGGTGCGGTGCGGTGCGGTGCTCTGAAAGCAAGCCGCTAGTCGCTGCCAAGTCAAATCTAATCGTTTATTCATAACAGACATGTCTCCAAGGCGAACAAATAATCCGAGTGCTTACACGAGTTATATACACGTGTTAATGTACCTAACTCATTTGAACCGACGACGACGACGCGATGTCTCGAACCAGCTTGTACTGCATAGATGGTGGACAATATGGACATGCAAATAAATATTATATCTATTTCTTCATGCTTATATTTAAGAATAGTCCTACCATGAAACTCTGTAGACATTTATCATAAAATGCACCATAACATAAGCTCTGCTTACTTGGGGCCCGATGATGCTTTGTGGATTGTCCATCATTATTTATTTATACCAAGAGTGTGTTCTCTTTTATTTCCAGGTTGAGGTAAAGTTTCAATGTAATATTTATTATACCACCTTTCAACAGAAACAGAACAACAGAAGTGTTAACCAACAATAACAAGGGCCGGATACCACTAAACTAATCGGTTCACCATAACAACGGTATATTCTCAGAATTACACATTTTGACATTTTACCATCGATGAAAGAAACTACAGCTGACTACGCGTGTCAAAAGTGTCAAGGGTGAGAGCAACCTATCTCGCCATGAACAACTCTGCGACTATACCATTCTCATATTAGAGCGATTGGTTAGCAGAATTCAGCCCCTACGTTGTTCTGATGGAAATAACCGTCTCCCATTTTTTTTAACAGCTAAGTTTTGGATGACCTTTCACGCCTCAACTACTGCATGCACCTACCTAGGCTTATTTACAACCGACGAAAGTCAAAGAGCGGAGGTTCTCAATATCCAGCTGTAGGAAAATGTTTTATTCTCGAGGGATTTCTATTTATTCCGCAAAAATATTGTAAACTAGCTTCTGCCCGCGGCTTCGCACGCGTTGTTTCTATAACTTTTAAAGGTGATTTCTATCCCATGGGAACTGATTTATGGGATATAAAGTAGCCTATGTTTGGTTCCAGGATTAGAATTACCTGTATGCAAAATTTCAACCCGATCCGTTCAGTAGTTTTGGCGTGAAGAGGTAACAAACATCCATCCATCCATCCATCCAAACTTACTTAGTGTGATGTGATATTAGTGTGAAGTGAAGTAGGTTTTTACTTTTTGAAAAAAAATGATTATTAAAAAATATCTGAAGTCATGGACACGAGGATGCAGGATATATTTGAAGAAATGCCTTTGGAATATTTAGTTTTAATAAAAACTGTTTTACTAGCTGTTTTGCTGCTAGTTGAGCCGTTGGTGTCTCTGTTTGTCACCTACAAGTTTGTTTTAAAGTCCATTCAGTAGCTACAGTAGCTCCTGAGGTCGGTGCGTGCGTAAGGAAGCACTTATCGCAGGGCCCTGAAGCGGCCCACATCGATAGGGCTCCGGTAAACAATACACGTGGAGCACCGATAACCCTGTAGGGTGCAACCCTGACGCCGCAGATCTATAATACTCCACTGGATCAGCGATAGGTACAGCTCGTCGGCGAAAGTACACCACTGTGCGTCATTGTCATGTCATGAGTTGACACATGCGTCAATAACATCATCGTGTTTACTTTACTGCTTCTAATCAATCAAATATATGACATCGTCTCATACGATCGTGTCAGCTAATATGTTATTGTTACTATGCGAATAAACAAACATACATACCTACGGAACTATGATAGTTTTTATCATCTGAAAGAAAGTAATAACAATTAATTTAATTTATTACACGTGCCACTTTGCCTGATTGCTGATGCCTTACCTAAAACCAGCCCAGCGCTGGGCAAATGTCGTCAGCGAAAAGCATGCGGAGGTAGAGCTTGGAATAAGCCCTTTTTACCATCAGAACGTAATTTTATTTTATTTTAATAAGTACTCAATTATCAAATGTATTGTGTAAATTGTTTTTGGGTGAAAAACCTACCAATTGACCTGACTTTCGAACACGTTAACTTTTGGACAGTTCGTATTACAACTTTTGAAACTTTCGCGATTTGTTAACATGTTAACGATTTATTTATCGGGTATTTATCGTATATCTAGTGTTTTCTCCAACGGTCACGAAAAAAAAACATCAGGTACCTACGCGATAAATAATCGTTAGATAGTTCGCATTAAAAGTTACGGCAACTTTCAGGTTTAAGACCAGCTTGGGAAGAGTTGTTTGTATAGCAGAGTTAGTTGGCTGTTGAGAGAACTGCAATAAACATGTTTTGTTTGCATCCTAGTCAAGACGACAGTCGACACGTGTAGCGCAGTTCATTTTAGCTGTTACCAGATTTAACGAGTGTTGTGTTGACAATCGGTTGCGATAAGTCTCCGCTGTAGCTTTCCATAAGGTTCCGCTTACACTCCTCGCTGCTTTTTATATTCCTTGCCATGTGCATCTCTGCATATAGGTATGTGTCCTGGAGATTCATAAAATATATGTATGGTGCAAGCAGAGACCTTTATTCTCTATACAAAACAAAATAATCATCAAAATCGGTCCATATAATTGGCGGAGAAATTGGTATGCGTATGTCACAACTTCTTGACATACATTAAAAAAATACTTACAGCCTAATCCTAACCTAATCCTTTTTCCTCAGTCGGTTCAAATTTTGGACGAGAAAGTGCAACCGGTGCAGTAGACCTAGCACGGCGATAGTTGTCTATAGGGTAGAATAGAGAAGAATTACATCGCATTGTCATACATTGCGTAAATTATTGAAGTTGAAGGAATGAGTTTCAAACATATTACGCATTCGATGACGATGTGACGTAGTTTTTATATTTTATCCCCGACGCATAAAGAGAGGGATGTTATAAGTTTAACGTGTCTGTCTGTGTATCTGTGTGTATATGTCTGTGGTATCGTAGCTCCCAAACGGATCAGCCGATTTTCGTTTAGTTTTTTTGTGAAAATGAATGTGTCATGAAAATCTGTCGTGGGATTTTAAACATTTTTAATTTTGTTCTTGTTCTCTATTCTTCCCTAGACAAGAATCCCCGTGCTAGGCCTACAGGTGGATCGGAAAACCAAATGAGTGTGAACTGACCATGGAGGTGGACGCTGCATGCGAGACTTTCTCAGTTCATGGTCAATGGTCATGTGGTCATGGAGCAGATATCAGGGCGCTCGGGCCAGCAGCGGCGCGTGCACGCGTGGACTCGTTCAAAACAAACAGAGCCTTATCGGGACTGATAACGAACACGCAATAACAATCAAAGGAGCTTTCTTTACTTTGATTTGAACTTCTTTCATAATATATATATTTTTTTTTTTTGTGTAATTGTTTTTTTTTTTTTTGTATATTTAATATAAGTAATAATAAGCATATGTAATTTTTTTTTTATGTCTGTTATGTACTGTGTAAGTAGCAAATAAATGATTGTCTATGTCTATGTCTATGTCTATGTCTATATAACTATGTAAAAGCTAATGTCGTTGGCGAAACGTAACTTCTCAAAATCTTTGCTTGTTGTAGAGGGACGTCGTAACCGAAATCCGATGTTATGTGTTGTTCGAAAGGTGCTGCATTATATGACACAAAGACGCAGCTACTAACAAATATGATATCTATACTAATATTATTATAGAGAGGAAAGATTTGTATTATTGTATTTTTGTATGTTTGTAAAGAATAAACTCAAAAACTTATGGACCGATTTCAAAAATTCTTTCACCATTAGAATGCTGCTCATCCCTGAGTAACATAGGCTATATTTATTACAAGAAAAAATTAGGGATCCCTACTAAAACTTCAATATTGTAACCCAAGGTGTAAATAATAATTAATAAGCCATAAAATGTCTTTCATCGCATGTGCTGCGGAAAGTATTGATAATGGAACAAATAAATGTTCTACAGTGGTAATTATATTAAATTTGTTGTTTTTTGCATTAAACCATCTCTGTGTCATGGTCTTTTCATATTTGGTTGATTGTTGTTTACGTGTATTTTATTTTGCTGTTTGCTAATTTCAATCTCAAAGTTGTGATGTTTTGTTATTAATTTCAAGGTTTTAATCCGTTTTGTGGTTTAGCTTTCTTCGAGAAAAATTAATTTAATATTGATTTTCTTCCGCTTGATGTAACATTATGCAGCGCATTCCACAGAGACGAATACAGTACCTCGGGTAGTTTCAGTGCGCGTTATCAGTAATGTTACGTAGCGGCGGCGCGCGCGCACATTTCAGATGATATTGACCCATATTCGGAGGCGATATTGACCCATTTTCATCGTTCGGTGTTTGGGGATAATTATGATTACAGTTATACAGGATATAGACCGGGAGTTTACTGATAGGAGTTAATACCGAAATAATTCATTTTTTATTGGGTACTATAGCTTCGCACGCGTTGTGGCTATGGAAACGTTTAAGGTTATTTTTATCCCATAGGAACTGTTTTATGGGATAAAAAGTAAGTCTATGTTTTATTCGAGGACTAGAACTAGCTATATGCAAAATTTTAGGCCGATCTGTTCAGTAGTTTTGGCGTAAAAAAGTAACAAACGTCCATTAATCCATACATCTAAACATCCAAGCTTTCGCATTTAAATTATTAATGATTTATCGCGTACTTTTGTTATATTTCCTTACTGCCTGCTCAGAAAGCTGTTTATTCCTTTATACTACACCTGCTCGGAAAGTTGCCTATTCCTTTTCCATTAATACAATAGAAAGTATGTCTTTGCAGGCCTATAGGAAACCGGGAGGAAAAACTCTATCGAATTTCATTTCTCACGTGTTTTAGCGGGAGGAAAAAGTGTATGGAAATCCATTTCTAACGTGTTATTTTTTTTTCCTGAAAGATCGACCAGTAGCTATGGTTATTTTCGTTCGGTCAAACGACAAAAAGTTTTTACTCCAAGTCCATTAGGCCTCCTCCGATTTGCGAACAATATTTTGAAAAAAGAACCCAAAGGCTGACGCGGTCAATGAGGTTTTACCAACATCATTGGGCGCGGTAAGTTCTTCTAAATTTCAATTAATAATTAATTCTGCTTTTTATTTTCCTCGAAGGTGAAGTATAAAGCACTATTTATCACTCGGCAGAAAGTGCGATTCCTACCTCGTGTGTTTTAAGGCCCACGGCTGCGCCTCGGGCCCAAAACGACACACTCGGTAGGAATCGGTCACTTTCTCGCCTAGGTGTAAAATGTACTATTTCCAAACATAAGGAAGAAAGTACGTCATTGCAGGCGTACTAAAATGCGGAACGGAAAACTATGGAATATCATTTTACTTTTTCGGTTTTATTTTTTAACTTAGTTAATCATTATAATTGCTGAGATAGTTATTTTTTATTATACCTACATAGAAAACACCCGCAACAAATATGTACAGATCGCGAGGCGGTAATCGAACCCGCAACCGTCTCTATATTCGGTATATTTAGAAGCAGCTAACTAGCTAACTATAATATTAGGAACACAGCACAAGTCCACGGTCAGACGCGCGACCATGATGCCTACGCACAGTACGCACTGAAATGAGATGGCCATTCACACTCAAACATACTTCATGCTCTATCCTGTTCATATTTTAAGTATTAACATCGGACTTCTTCAATCCATATACTAATATTATAAATTTGAAAGTAACTGTCTGTCTTCAACTTTTTCACGCCTAAACAGCAGGTTCACATCTTTTTATCCCGGTAAAGGTAGGCGAGACCGCGGGCAGAAGCTAGTAAAAAATAATAAAAGACTCTTGGGTTTGAAAGTGCACGTTGCTTTGAGGTTGCTTTTTGCGACTTTGGCAAAAGTAGTGTAGGGATTCCAATCCCGCATTAAAATGTCAATCTTGCAAGCCTGCGGGAGCGAGGTCAGCAATCCCGCGAATCCGCGGCATTTGCGGGACTGCTAAAAACTCGTCCTTTTTGTTTAGTTTACTTCCTCCGCTCAAATAAGTGGCCTCGTGGGGGTTCCCCTGTCGTAGCGTAACTTGACACTTTCGGATAAACTCCCACAAAATCTCAAATGTGAAAAACGACTTATAGTTCGATTAAAGATTATTTAATTTCTGTGAAAAGTCCGGGATCATTTAACAGATAGTTAAAGTTCGGGTTCATCTTACTGATAGTTCTACCGCTCGACTATAAAAAAAAAAACATTTAAAATTTAATGTCGATAAACAAAAAAAAAAAACGTTACTTTATAGACCACTTATTAATTGTGTGCAAGGATATAGGGCATTGGCCAATGTAGTATAGGACGTTCACCGGTCAGGTGGTATGACGATCTGCGAAACACTGCAGGCAGATGCAGGATGCAGCAGAAAACAGGGCGCAGGAGGTATTATGTCCAGCACTGGACTAATATCTAGCATAGGTTGATAATGATCTCGATGCTTCACGTTTAGGTTAAGATATGTGTCTGTAATCTTAATCCAAAACGTAACAATAAGGCGAGCACTGTATGTAGTGCTTCCCCGAAGAGCCCTATTCATAATAATAATGCTGGACAATTCACACAGCATTATCTAGCCCCAAGCTAAGCAGAGATTGTGTTATGGGTACTAGATAACTGATATACTTAATACAATACACTACATAGATTTATATTTTTATTATACATAGAAAACACCCAGACCAACGGAACAAATTTCTGCAGATCGTACACAAATTTGTTCCGAGGCGGGAATCGAACCCGCAACATCCTGCGTCGCAGGCGGACCTTCGCCCGCTGCGCCACGGAGGTCGTCGTACTAGACTTCTACAAGGTAATCCCCACAATCACCCTGAAGAAATCCCTCGTAAGGGATGAAACGTTGGTGCTCTTCCAAAACAAACAAGGTTCGTAGTTAGAAATAGAATAGAAAATCATTTATAGTCTAAATTTACAAAAAATACACAAAATAAAATTAGAATTATACCTACATATTTAAATTTAACAAATAAATATAGACAGAGGAAGTAAATTCATCTTTTTACTGTAACGCATTAATATGCAAGCAGCGCTGTTTTTCAATTTCCTCCTCTCGGATCTGCTGACATTTTTCCAGGGCGTTCTGAATGTTTTCTATGTATAGTAAAAATATATATCTATGTAGTGTATTGTATTAAGTATATCAGTTATCTAGTACCCATAAGACAAGTTTAGATTAGCTTGGGGCTACATAATGCTGTGTGAATTGTCCAGCATTATTTATTTATTTATTTATTTATAGCTGGTCATCGAGAGGTTAAAGTGATAGCGGGATTATAACGATCAATACTTATAAAAAAGACCAATCTAAAGTAAGGACCTAACAGTAAGTAAGTAGATATTTGTACATAGGAAGTATGAAATGCACCTTTCAATATTATTATAACTGTATATTACGGAAGAGCGGAACCCTCTAATACAGGTATCTCTATACTTAAAAGAGGATTCCAAACCCATGCTATGTAAATTAATTTAAGTTTACTTGAATAAATATTTGTATAAATATTTGTATATTTGTATGAAATGCACGGCGTTTTAAATAATCAAAATACACATTTACTAAGGCTGGATAATGTTACCTCGCTTTATTAGTTAACCCGCGTACTCGTACATTCAATACGAACGAACACCGACAATGACGGACAATGTTTACAAAGCTTTAAATACATGACCATTGAGCAACGCACATAAGAGAGAGCTCATTAGATTGCAAGCTGATTTGAGCCTAACCTATCCACGAGAGACGAGAAAGCAACAAGTAGCCCACATAGTACGGACTCGGACCTACGTTTGTACGACACACGCAGATAGAGGTTAACTGCACTTATTGGCAGTTATTGATACAACATTGAAATCGTCTTTACTTATGCAACTTTGTAAGAAGAATGTTGATATGTTGTTTACAATCACTTCAGTCAAGGTTGATGCAGATCAGTTAAAACAAATGGTGTGACAATGGTTTTAAGAGGCACATTTGAGGCAGAATGATATACGGCAAATTGTGAATATGTAGTTATATTTAAATAAAATTCCACCCAAATTCGACGCTGACCGTGTTCTAGCATAGCGCAAATATTCAAGAGTGCCTAATTAATAATTATATTATAATTGTTTTCAAGCTGAATCACCCAGATATCGCTGTCCACCACGAATTGGAATTCAGACATTATTTATCAATAATTTTGATTAAAATTTGACTTTTGATGAGCTTAATTTGGAAGCCAATAGAAATAAAATTTTGAGGAGATCCTTTGATATGATTTAGTAGACAGGATGCTTCCTAGAACCCGAAGACGCAACGTTATCAGCTGCAGCGTTCCGTGTGCCAACGACCCTGGGTCAGCCGGGATACCACGTGTACAGTTAAGTGATTTTATGTCGCTTATCAGTTAGGTATACTTTAGGTATCAACAAGTGCTCCCGACGGGCCAGGCGGGTCAGATATTTGCGGTTTGTACGCATGCAGTAACCTACTCAACCGAACAAACTACGAATACATATCGGGTATAGCTTGTGTAGGAATAGGAAGCACCTATTTCATGATGTCCCTTGAGGGTGCATGACATTACAGGTGAGACACTTGTTGACTCGCGGATGACACAAATGCTATAGTCTCGGCAGGTTCACTAGCTCAACTGTCACGTAAATTAAAAGCTCCTGTAGTAGTTATATGGTCTGAACAGCGGATTGTTTATTTTTATATTTTATTAGTAATACAGTACGTTGGTAATCATAGCAAAAGAACGTGGAAGGTACTTAAACTCTACCTTCATTAGATATTCATTCAATGAAAGGTGCTATTTGTATGTGTGGTTCATGCCATATTTTAAGAAACTTCAAATTTATGTTTCACTCTCGATAATCCCGGGATTTGCCCATAAATGTAATCCCGAAATTTTCGAGACCAGAAAATGTCCAGGATCTCGGATCCCGGGATCGATTCCTGTAACTACGAATAGGTACTTGATTACCCGTGAGGCGAGGTTTTGTTTGTTGTGGTTATATTATATACTCTTTATTACCTGATCATAACAACAAAACGCCATTACCTTTTGATAAAGGATGTAACAATTTTTTTTTACTGAATTGGACTGTTTTTTGTTTTATGCATAATTTTGCAAAAAAAAGAAACAGCGGGAACCAAGTCGTTTTTTTTATATTTTAATTTTGTCCCATTCTTTAAAAATAAAACTAGGTTAGGGTAAAACTCGATATGATTTAGATTTGTTATATATGAGTTTGTGTCTCATTTTGTTTATGGACCATTGTTGTTTGCCAATAAACAAAAACTCTAATTGAATGGCTGATGACGAAAACCTATGATGAAGTTGAGAATATTACACAAAGGACTCGGCTCTAGCTCTAACGCTACGAGTTTACATAAAACGTGAGTTTTCACTAAAGAAACTCACGTTTTATGTAAACTCGTGCCTGTCCTAATCTGGTACCGCGGCTCTTATGAGCCTGCTTGTATTGGAGGATGACAAGACAACCTGTGTAAGCTGCACTTTTTGCACAAACATTAACATGTTTCTTTTGTTTAAAACTGCTGTATAATTAAATTATTGTAAAAATTAATTTAAAACCATCATTCGTTGTCTAAATAATTTCTGTTGTTATATTATTATCTTAATCTTTTAACGCAAATGCTTAGATATTGTTAATAATAATAATGTCCTCCTAGCCGAATTTCGACTACGGCGGCCAGTCTCTCGGAGACTAGCCAGATGCGCAGGAGATATTATAATAGTGCACAAGTGTGTGCGCAAGCACAGGTGCACTCTCTGTTTCCTCACTCTCATAATCCGATGGGACGACAGATCGACACGAGCGGGGAGAGGTTAGGCGCAGGACCGACGGCTTAACGTGCTTTCCGAGGCAAGGGGGTGTAACATCGCCAACTTCCTGACTCCGGGCTGCTACTGTGAATTTTTCTTTCTAGAAAAACCCCAATAACAACTATTGGCCCGACCCGGGATTCGAACCCAGGACCTCATAATCAGCGGTTGAACAAGCTGACCGCTAGACCAACGAGGCAGTCAAATATTGTTATTATTGTAGGTTAAATATTGTTAATGTATCAATGGTAAGAGCGGGGTTTCTCAGCACAAGCAAATTTTGATTAAAGGGTGACTCAAGAACCTGTTTGTATAGTTTTTAAGTAATTGCAATAAACATTTATTTATTATTTTTAATGAAGTTATTGAATTTTAATTAATAGCTCGCGTGTAGGACGCCCTACGGCCAGGTGGAAAGACAACCTGCGAAAGACTGCGGGCAGGTTGATGCTGGATGCGGCAAGCTGAAGACAGGGCGCTATGACGCTCATTAGGGGAGGCCTATGTCCAGCGCTGGAGTAATAAGGACTGATGATGATGAACTCGTTATGATTCAATCAAATACCAAAGTGCTTTATTTCCTTTAGACCTTGCTCTTGCACACGTCACAAAATTCAAATTACATAAGTAAAACTAGGTAATAAACTGATCCCTTTGATTTTTTGTTCACTTCAATCTTTTTATGGTCTAGCAAAGAAGCGGTCAAGAAACCTTGTTAGGGTGTTAGTTTTCGAGCTGGAGCAAAAACTATCCCGTTGTAAAAGACTTTAGATTATAAGAAGATCCAAAGAGGTTTCTCTTATTCCATAGTGATGTAGTTTCCTGATTAATGTTTCACGGCGCCCGCAATCGAATGCTTTTGAAAAGTCACAAAATACGTCTAAAGCCCTGCCGCGAGTAAACTCGAATTGCTTACCCATGTCTTTGCCATTGAAATGCCTAAACGATTGATGTAAAAAAAGTTTTCAAAATTTTTTCTGAAATGTTGGGAGTTGATATTGGTCTAAAGTTAGTGGGATCAGACCTACTACTCGATTTAAACAGTGGGATTATTTTACTACATTTCATTAGATCAGAAAATACGCCACAATCAATAGATTCATTGAATATAAAAGCTAGATCTGGTGCAATGTCATCAATTAATAGTTTATTAATTCTAACGGAAATGTCCCAGATATCATTTTTGACAGACATTATTTTTTAAAGTCATTTTTATCGACATGGTTGTAATTAAGTTTATGGTACATTTTCTTTAAGTGATAGCTCAGCGATTAATTGAGAAGAGTTTAAACACTTTGTATTAGAGATTGGGGAGTGGGGGCAGACCTTTCACTCGATGGGCTGATGAGCTTGTCAAAGGAGCAGGCAAGACATGGACGAGGAAAACCCAAGACAGGGAGGAGTGGAGAAGGCTGGGGGAGGCCTTTGCCAAGCAGCAAACAAACTATAAATTATAATTTTTAAGTAGGCAATGTTTGTAAATATTATTAGTTTGAATAAAGGCTTATATTATTATTTATTATTATTATTATTAGTAGAGATTGGAATGTCAGTAAAAAAGTTTTCAAAAGCTTGGGCTACTTCAACGTCATTTTTGATTGTGCAGTCATTAATCTTTAGATTGCAATCATTCACGTTGGTACCGACCTTGAATACGACTGACACCCCTACGTTTCCGAATGGATCACTTTCCCAAGTCTTCTTTCAGGGCCTGGTTTCAGTGACAAATGTTTACATAAATACTAAGGTAGGTAAGTGAGTTTATCTGATGGATGTAAATAAATAGAGAGAGTGCGCGGCGCGCCGGCAGTCGTGCTCCGTGAGTCGTCAGCCATGGTCGCGCGAGTGGTCGCCTTGTGCGTTCTGATCGCAGGTGAGTCTGACTCCGCTCTTTATGTTTACATTATTACGGGAATCTAAATAATACGGTTTCATACTAGTGACGGAGATAAATGCAGATATTTTGGTTATTTATAATTTAAATATTTGTTCCGGGTGTTCTGGATATTTCTATGTTTAATAAAAAAAATAAAAAAAATTTGGACAAATCAAAAACTTTTTACAAATACAATAAAATCACACTTAGAATACGTCAAATTATAAAATCAAACACTGACACGGATATAACCAAAGTGATATTTTTGATTTATGCTCTAAGTAAAGAAGCGACAAGAAAGCCTGAATAAACACAGTTTCGTTTCATTTGGGGTCAGTTGATGCTTACTAGTAATATGTTTAAACAGACTTCAAAAAAAGGAGTATTTATATTTGTCTGTGTATTTTTTTTAATGTACATATATTCATCGATTTCTCCGTTATTGGACCGATGATATGGACGATTCTTTAGCAGTTGTATAGATCCTATAATAAATGTGGTGGTGATCCTATAAAAATTATTTATTTTATTTTATTCCCCAGGGGAAACAGTGTAAAATTAAGGGATTCGAAGTCGGTCTTTAGTTTTTTTTCAAGGAGTATTATGTTTTTTTTTTCTCAATATAATCAAATTATTAAGTCTGTTTTTTTTCGGATCCAGTAATTTGTGAAGCTCACGGGCCAAATGAGTATGACCGTTTAATTGTGATGTATTTATTTTGGTCGTTCTCGGACTGTTTCACAGGCATTAAGTATTGCTTTTTGTTTCGTTATAAAAATGTTTCGGTGGCGATCATTCAGGTAATGAACGAGGTTTTCAGGGTTCCGTACCCGAAGGGTAAAAACGAGACGCTATTACTAAGCGTCCGCTGCGTGTCTGCCCGTCTGTTAGCGGGCTGTATCTCATGAACCGTAAATGGCAGACAGTTGACATTTTCATCGTGTGTATTACTTAGTTAAAGTTATCGCGTACCTTTAAAGGTACGCGATAAATACCCGATTAAACCATTAACTATGTATGTTAACAAATCGCGAAAGTTTAAAAAGTGTGTATTGCTGTTGCCACTATAACCAAAAATAATAAAATAAAATATATATAAAAATTAAAGAGGACATCTTAAATAAAAAAACCATGCATTTTTTGGTATACGTTTCGTTGTCAAGACTGTATGTCTTGAACCTGAACCGTTAATTCCAAAGCCCCCTTATGTATGAATCACCACTTTTTAAAACATTCAGGTAATGAACGAGGTTTTTAGTAAATTATCCCTTTATTTTTCTTACCCAAAGGCCACCTTCTGAATCACCATTTAGAATAATTTTTAGATCTCTAGGAATATTGGACTCAAAACATTCTCACATTCACAAAGCTTGAAGTGAAAATGTATTGAAAATATGAAATAGCAGCATGAAGCAGAGCTTGTGTGTTGTGGGGGTATCAGGTAACTGAGATAGGCAACAGAAATAGTTTTTTTTTAATGCTTATTACGACTCAATGGGTTGTTTAGCATGTTCCTTTACAATTGCGATGATCGAAACTTTTTTAATTGTAAAATTATCTCTATGCTTTTGAAAGCCTTCCCTAACGATTAAGGTCAAATAAAACGAAACCGTCACCTTCCTAGTTTTACTAATCGCATCATCGGCATCAAGAAAAAACACTTTTTGGCTGCAGTAGCAAAAGTCCAGAATAGAAGATGCTTTATATGATACCCAGCAGTGAGTGTGAGTGATCCCAGGGTGATGAGATGATGATTATGATGATGACTTTAGTCTTAAAAATAAGCTTGGATTTGCTTACGCCTATCGGAGCTCGACCAAAAATGTTATTTGCAAAATAGTGTATTTCAATCAATCGAATTTTTTCATGATAGGGAAACGAGGGTTTTTTCTTCTGTTTATTGTATTTTCTTAGTTGTACAAGTAATATGGCCAGCAGATAAGTTATACGACCATTGTAATGTAAACCATTGGATATGAATCCATTTCAAAACAAACTTCGATTCAATCGTCTGGAGTGTATTGACATTTTGTTGATTTGAGTTACAAACATTTTACGGTTAAAGTCATTTACAGTGGAAATCATGGTATGATTTGAGTTTTGAGCTTTCCAATATTTCGGCACAGTTTCATGCGCCATGATCATGGAATACCGGAAGGCACTGCGTGCGAGTGAGTTCTTACTGGCAGACATCCGATCTACCCTCATTTTTGTCTTTTGATTTAAAAGATTTATTTTACGGTTATAAGCTTTTCTTTATAATGTAGTAAGAAAAGCTCAGCCCCCGCCCCCTTGACGACGGCTGCACGCGGCGGCGCCGGCGCACGTTATCAGATATCGGCGGTAAACAAGTTATCTGGCACGGGTTTACAAACACGATGCCAGCTTGAAGTTTGCACCACCACTTACAATCGACCAGGTGCCGGTATCGCTGCGCGGGCACAGGTCAATTGGCGATTACTTTCACTAAGTCATTTACTAATTAACCATTAAACTGAATTTTCTTTGATAAAGGTAGGTTGTTTTGAGTGGAAGACGAATTCAATGTTTAGTTCGTCAATTCAATTCAATTTATTTATTCATACTATAGATTCTTAGGAAAAACGTAGTCAAGTCAAATAGATTAATTACATCTTAAAACACAAAACATAACTCAAAATAGGTACATATACAGATAAAATACAATAACGTAGTAAGCTTCGTGACTGCAATAGCATTGTCAAAATGTAAAATAAAATAACGAAAAATGTCCAAACACAACACATTTGCAATTTGACAAAATGTCCATTTTGACAAATTGCAAATGTCAATGAAGGTAGGTGGTGACCTACATTAATCAATTGAAAGTAACAAGAATTGAAAGTTAAAATATATTTATATCAGCATAAGCTTCGTGCAATCGATAATAGCTTTATCTGTTAGTCTATTTTTGATAAACGATTTATCGTCGTTCATCAAAACAACATACATAAATAAATTATTAATGCTGGACAATCCAAACAGCATCATCTGGCCCCAAGCTAAGCAGAGCTTGTGTTATGGGTACTAAGTGACTGATATACTTAATACAATACATTACATAGGTATTTTTTTTATTATACATAGAAAATACCCAGAACAACCGGAACAAATTCGTGCTTGGATTTTCAGTCTGCTGCTGTAAGGATTCAGAGTTGAAATTGAAATCGTATTTTTTCTCATATGCCTAGTTTATCTGTTACGCATTAATATAATCATGAGAACGAGTTCCACGAACATAAATAATAACTTAGTGCCTAGTTTTGAAGAACCAGTTTTATTATTCACAAAAATAATTTAAATTATAACAAAAAAAAACTTGTTAGGCTTAGAACACGAGTGTACCACGAGTGTAGGAAATTCTACATGATAAAAGTCGTATGAAATATGTCGAAATTAGATTTAAAACAATATTTTTTTATGAAGATTGTGTTATGGGTATATCTCGAACCTGCCCATAACAAGCTCTACTCAGCAGCGCAATGCAGCCAGCGCGTCAGAGACTACCGACGACTGTATAATATAGGTAAAATTGATCAATTAAGCTACCCGTAGATTGTTTGTAGCATTCTGCAGTTAGCTATATTTTCTGTTTGTAAATAATGGTTCTAATTTGTTTCTATTATTTGAATATAGGCTCTACTTAATTTGGACACAGATTATGTAATCTTACCTACTTCGTAAGTTCGGGGCTAGATGGAATGTCGAAATACATGTTCATACTTTTTTATTTATTTGATTTATTTCCGTTAGTTGAATGTTCAATTAATGTTATTGTGTATTAGTGTACATAATTGAACGATGCGATATAAAGACAAGCGTGAGTCAGAAAGAACCCGCGTAGCACCTCTACGAAGCCGCTACGGTACTCGAAACTTGAAGCTCATCGATTCAAATTAAATTTCAAATTACACGTCATTCAATACAATAACAAAGTTCAGGTTTCTGTTATACTCTTGTAAATAATACGTTTGTAATCATCATCATCAGCCTATATTAGTCCACTGCTGGATAAACCTCCCGTAATGAGCGCCATAATCAAATCAAATTAAAAACTCTTTATTTCCATAAATACAATAAATGTACACTTAGAAAAGGTCAAATTATAAAACTAAACCCTGACAAGGAAATAAAGTGATATTTTTGATTTCTGTCGCTTAGTTACTTCGCATGGGGTGTTTTGTGCATTTTATGACTCTGGCGAACAAGTCCGAGCCGGCCTTCTTTAACTTCTTTCTTCTTCTTGAAAAAGATTAGAAAAAAATTAGATTTAAGTTGTTGGTAGTTACGTTTCAACATCTCTACAGTTTTGACGGAGATGTTGTATGAATAAATTAGTATTTTAACCTTGAGGATGATCTCTGTTTAAATGACGACCTCCGTGGCGCAGCGGGCGAAGGTCCGCCTGCGACGCAGGAGGTTGTGGGTTCGATTCCCACCTCGAAACAAATTTGTGTACGATCTGCAGAAATTTGTTCCGTTGGTCTGGGTGTTTTCTATGTACCTATAATAAAAAATATCTATCTATGTAGTGTATTGTATTAAGTATATCAGTTATCTAGTACCCATAACACAAGCTCTGCTTACCTTGGGGCTAGATAATGCTGTGTGAATTGTCCAGCATTATTTATTTATTTATTTATTAAAAAAAAAAAAAAAAAAAAAAAATGCGGAAGTGCCTTATTTCTCGTGTCACTATGTCCTTGTCTTGTCACTAGCCTCACTTACTCTTCGTCGTCGGGATGCGTAGCCGAAGGGTCGACGGCGTGACAGCGGCGCGGCGGCGCGTGTAAGCATGTCCTACACAAACCAGTTCCTCATTCATATTTATTAATACATAACCATGCTTCATCGAAACGTTAGCATTTATTTCTGTGCCTTTCCGTTACTTGAGTGTTAATGTTATATATGTTAAATTTCCATCCCCAAAGTTTTTTTAGAATCAAGAATGTAATCCACCCGCGCTATGGATTAGAGTGAAACAAAATGTCGAATCTAATCCATGAATGGCTCAGTGGATCGGAGTGGAATATAGCTAATTTTGAACTGTAACTTTGGAATGGGCGGCCATCTGGTTCATACCTAGATATCATAAAGATCAAGAAACTCAATGTAAACAATAGCGCATATTACTGCACGCGCAGAGTTGAATACTTGGTGTCAAAGGTCCGCAGCGGACAATGGTGAAAGCTGAAGGGTTCCCCTGTCTGCACAGTGCACACAATACTGATACTGACTGATAGACACACATGCACAACAAATGCAGCTAGATCAACAACCTTTTTCTTATGATTGGTCCCTTGAGCGTCGGTTCTATGCACTCTGCGGAGTGCGGGTGAACAGGGGCCCTACTGACGCCGGTGATACATTTACCAGGTCAGTGTTCTGAGTGGATACTAAACAAATACACGATGAATGTTCTTTGTTTTCTATAAATGGCCTGTGCATGTATTCTAACTTCCTTTATTGTTTTATTTATATAAGTATAGTGTTTTTCAAGCACTTTTTATACTTTTTTAAATATTTCAAGCAGTATAAAACCTACAGAAATTTAAAAACTGTTTTGAAATGACCAAACCGATACCTTTCATTTGATACCCCACTCGCTGAGGTAGGAAGGGTCCTTTGAAAATTATTCCTTCCTTTTTTGACCATTTTTCAGAAAGTTTTGTAGTCACAGACTTCTTTTAATTTTTCCTGTAAAATATACATTATATACCTGCTAACGTTACATACATTTCAGTTGGATCACTCTGCAAACTTCGGAGGGATGGAGGGCTTAGGGGGATGGGTAATTTTTCGACTTCTTTAACCCTAGATCACTAACCATTCGTAAAAATGACGAGGAGTACCTGGAGCATTTAGTGTTTCGGTATGTTCCCGACCTCTGCCACCCTACCCGTTTCTAATACCTTCCTAAATTGTATTATTAGAGACCTGGAGTCACTTATTGCGGATGCACATTATGTTGAATCGAGAGATAACGAGTTATAAAAAAATCAGACTGTAACTTTGCACACAAATATGAAGCCAAATTATCGGTGAAATCATGAATTTTTATGGTTTTCAGGTAAGCCATTCAAGGTGTTCCCAGAACTTTTAAAACTTGCAGCTAATATCCTACAAAAAAAATCATAAGACCTTGAACTTCTGTAAAGCAGCAAACAAGCGATTTTCAGGGAGCATATTGTTTATGGGTCTACTTACTATTCTTATAAGTTATTTTCGAAATAGACCCTTAAGTTTTACTCAGAGAAGGCTAAACGTTCTAATTATGGTTGTTTTGTCTCATTAATAAAAACTGAATAACAAAATATTGATGTTTTAAGTCGTCGTAAAATTTACGACTGGTTAGTGATAACGTTACTCGAAATTAAGGTTAGTGAGCTAGGGTTAAATTTAAGAAATTTAGATAACTGCTACAAACCCTGTAGGTATCTTTAAAAATTTCGACACAACAATTTGTACTCAAAGATTTCACTTTTCATTTATTTTTCTTTAAATCTGTACAGGCGCACGAAAGGTATTTTATTTTAAATTTCATGTTAATAGCTGCGGTAGTTGCTTTAATATTCAAAGGGAAAAAAAGGACAGATAAAGCGAGACTATAAGGGTTTCGAAACCGATCTCGAAACTGCAAAAAGCCCTGAATACTGCAGTGGTTGCTACAAACAAGAAGCCCCATAGTTACTGCTACGAAACAAAAATATGCTCGTATTAGAGAGCTTGGAGGATGTTTCGGATTCATTGATATATTTGTCTGTAAAATTAATTAAAATCATTTGTTTTACACAGCCGAAAAGGTTTCTTTGTAAATGTTAGTTAAAATCAGTTTGTTTCTTTCCAGCATTGTCCGCGCAGAGGGCGCAGTCGTTCGGATGCCGCGTGCGCGCGCGCACCGAGGCTGGCTGGGTGTGCGGCCTGGAGCGCTGGGCCGAGCACGGCGCCATCTACGCCAGCTTCCGAGGAGTGCCCTACGGGAAGCAGCCGCTCGGAGACCTGCGGTTTAAGGTGAATACAAATATCTACCTGATTCATAGATATCGCTGGATGTTTGCCGTCCGTGTCGAATCCATGCGCACCAGAGTCCACTAGATACTTATCATATTTACATATAGTCCTTTACGTAGAAGTTTGGTGTTGTGTTTTCATTAAGGCCAGGTAGTCCTGCAGCAGTAGGCGTAAGGGAAAATGCGCGCCTGCCAAATCGCCGCGCCGCGCTCGTGTTTTTTGTAGTTATTTAAACATGTGATTAAGAAAATCATTTTATCACGTCAAAGTCTGCGAATTTGTTTAGAAATATTAGGTAAGTGTCCTTAGTTGAGTACAAAAAAAAGTGTGATATCAGTAGTTCGCTAGTATAGTATTGGAAAAACTTTAGAATTTGAAAAACTTTAGAAAAAGGGTTTACTTTGGGATTATTTTCTATCGAGTGAAGTTCATTAGATCTTGTAACTGAATGCGACTTTGACTAGACTAGATCCTTAGTTAAATATATCTTTTTTTCAGAATTATAAACACTATTTTCTAAGTCTCAGCTGGTTTTAAAAATCACAAAAATGCGGCCTCTGCTGGCCTACCCAGACTTAATTGACTGTTATATGATTTTCTTTATCGTATTGCAGCTGACTGCGCTATGGCAATTAGATAGCTGATGGATCGGTCGCATATCGTAGCGGATCATGATCATTCCTATAGGTACATCATAGTTGTCTTCCATCTTAACGAATGTGTTGTGCCTTCCAGGAGCTCCAACCGGTGGAGCCATGGGGCGAGCAGCTGTTCGACGCGACAGAAGACGGGCCGGTGTGCTACCAGACCGACGTGATCTACGGAAGGCTGGCGACGCCGCAAGGCATGAGCGAGGCCTGCATCCACGCCAACATACACGTGCCCATCGACACACTGCCCGATTACACGCAGTCGGTGCCGGTGGATCTCCACGCACCATACACGACAGGTAGAACTCACTTTGTTCCTCACTAGCTCTGATGCTTGGGAGCAGCCACGATAGACTGTGTTTGTCGGGATCTACGGAAGGCTGGCAACACCATGATATATACGTGCCATTGATTTAAGAGTATTGGATTTACTAACGATTATTTATCGGGTATTTATTGCGTACCTACCTTGTGTTTTTATTTCCCCCATTTCCAACGCGTTGCAACGATCGTGGTCACAGGGCGACCCGTGGAAATAAAAACGCAAGGTTAAATACCTAGGCGATAACAATCGCTATTAATGTTAACAAATCGCGTAAATTTAAAAAAATTTTAGGTTTATTGATTTGATAACCTCATTGACGACCTCAGTGGCGTAGCGGGCCTGCGACGCAAGAGGTTGCGGGTTCGATTCCCACCTCGGAACAAATTTTTGTACGATCTGCAGAAATTTGTTCCGTTGGTCTGGGTGTTTACTATGTATAATAAAAAATTATCTATCTATGTATATAATGTATTAAATATATCAGTTATCTAGTACCCATAACACAAGCTTTGAGTAGCTTACTTTGGGGCTAGATGGTGCTGTGTGGATTGTCCAGCATTATTTATTTATTTTTATTTATTTATAACGTAATGGTATCGTTGTATAACCAGTTATTCCGTTATTCTGCAGTGGTTTAAAGATTGCAATGTTTTTTCAAGGTGGTCTGCCGATCCTGGTGTTCATCCACGGCGGAGGGTTCATGAGCGGCTCGGGAGACTCCGACCTGCACGGTCCGGAGTACCTTGTCTCCAAGAACGTCATCGTCATCACCTTCAACTATAGGTCAGTACTACCAGAAGCGGAATTCACAACACTGGGCTATTTGGATTGCTCTGATGCCAGGACATAATGCTCTCGCAGTTAGGTTTATTTTTGGTCAAGCTAGTGTGCAAATGCACAACCTTTTCCGCATTCGAACTAAAAAAGAGGTCCATCATTGGGTAGTTGAGTCTAGAAGCGTGTTTAGACACCTTTTGCATTACTCGAAATGTATTTGTTATCTTTGGACATATTTTTGCAACCAAAAAATCGCGGTATGCTGATAAAGTACTTATTTGTTGAAAAATACCGACTCGGATTACTTATATAGGTACGCTTCTCAGTTTTCCAAAAACCCCACAAGTGTCCTCTTGGTTCCAGATTGAACGTGTTCGGTTTCCTATCCCTGAACTCTAGCGAGGTCCCCGGCAACCAGGGCCTGCGCGACCAGGTGACCCTACTCCGTTGGGTACAGCGCAACGCTCGCGCTTTCGGGGGAGACCCTGACAATGTGACGCTGATGGGGCAGAGCGCCGGGGCCACTAGCGTGCATCTGCTCACGCTCAGTGAAGCCACCAAGGGGCTGTACAAGAGGTAACTTTTAGATGTAGTTAATCAGATGTTGAGATCTCATAGCCCTCGCGGCATAGCTCGCAAAACCGATAGTCGTTGGTGTGGCAACAAAGTACCGGAAGGAGCAGCATGGGCCCCACCAGGTGGATCGGGTGAAGGTTAGGTTGAGATGATAATGATCCGAAGGTTTCAATAAAAACTCTATACAATATTCCTGTTTCATATTTCCAGGGCATTTCTAATGAGTGGAACAGCGATATCCAGTTTCTACAGCCCGTCTCCGGTGATGGCAGCGATGCTGTCCGAGTCTTTGCTCGCTCTACTCGGAATCAACTCCACGGACGCGGCAGACGTGCACCGGCGGCTCGTGCAGATGCCCGTGCTGAAGATCTACGAGGCGCATAAGGTCCTGCTGGATCAGTTCGGACTGTTGACGTTTGCACCGACGGTGGAGGCGGCCTTCCCGGGCGTGACGCGCGTGCTGGACGACTACCCCGAGTCGCTGATCAAGCGGGGGCGCGGGGGGGACGTACCCCTGATCGTAGGGTTCACGAGCGCCGAGTGCGAGGCGTTCCGACCGCGGCTCGATCAGATCAACATCGCAGAACGCGTGACTAAGAATCCAATTATCAACGTGCCGGTGCAAGTCCTGTTCACGACGCCGCCGGAGCGCACGCCACGCATCAGCGAGAAGATCTTGCGGCACTACTACGAAGGGCCGGTGACGACCCAAGGCTTCATCAAGTTCTGCACGGAGGCCTACTACAAATACCCGGCGCTGCGGCTGGTGTCGGCGCGGGCGGGGCGCGCCTCGGGGCCGCTCTACCTCTACCAGGTGATTTGATTTTACTAACTTAGAGTAGGGCAAATATTCCACTCAGCAGTATGCTGGATAGACAATGTGTGCTGGATGCTCTGGATAGACCTACAGCGCTGGTTTTTAAAAAGACATCGTTCCACGTCTAGACCATCTGTTAGAAGATCCAAAGCGGGAAATCAGTGCAGCTCTGCTAATGTTATTTATGATGGTTGAAATGTACGCACAATTTACTACTGAAGCCACGGGACTCTTTGCGGGAATTAAGTAAATAAATAAATAAATATTCTTACTGTTATATCGCAATACATCTATAAAAATTTAACGTACACGCACAAAAACAGGGATATCTTTTTGAAAAAGCTCACCATTGAAATTCAAGAAACGAATACAGGTTATTGATTTCTGATTTCTGAAAGGGATACTCAGCTTTTAGATTTTATAAAATTCGCTTTCTTTTTGTTCAGTTCTCGTACGAGAGCACGGAGAGCCCGCTGCACGCGGCGCTGAGCACGGCGCTGAGCACGGCGCTGAGCACGGCCTACCGCGGCGCCGCGCACATCGAGGACCTCACCTACGTGTTTCGGACCAACTCCGTGCTAGGCCTGCACAACTCCTTCCCGCCTTTGCAAAAGGATGATCATATGAAGGACTGGATGACCAACATTGTCGTTAACTTTATGCATTGCAGGTAAGATCCCTAAAATGATGTTGCAATGAAACTTGGCACCTGTAATATCACAGCTCTTTTATCGGAGAAGCTACGAACATAACTCTGCCCATTTTCATCGTTTTGGTGGAATATTTTCCGTAAATGTACATAGGTATAGTTAAATATACGCTATGGCGCTCATTAGGGGAGGCCTATGTCCAGCAGTGGACTAATTTAGGTTGATGATGATGATGATGATGATGATGATAGTTAAATAAATAAATAATGCTGGACAATCCACAAAGCACCACATAGCCCCAAGCTAAGCAGAGCTTGTGTTATGGGTACTAGATAACTGATATACACTACATAGATAGATATTTTTTATTATACATAGAAAACACCCAGACCAACGGAACAAATCACTGCAGATAGTACACAAATTTGTTCCGAGGCGGGAATCGAACCCGCAACCTCTTGCACAGGCGGACTCTCGCCCGCTGCGCCACTGAGGTCGTCAAAGTTCAATCGTTTATTCTTTTAATTCTTCTGAGCTTTTAATTACAAACTCAGTTCGGTTTTAACTCAAAATTAAAAATTCTTTTAATTTTGTTGCATTTGCATAACCGCCGATGCTTTTATTATAATAAATTTTAGATTGTAATACAAAGTTTCCACTTGCAGCAACCCGGTGTGCCACAACGTGTCAGCATGGCCGGCGACGACCCTGCACCGCCTGACCTTCCAGGAGATAGAGCAGCCCACCTTCCGGACCCGGGACCTCATCGACAGATTCAGAGACATCCTGACCTTCTTCGACAATCTATATAATTAAGGGACTGCAAGGACTGAGAAATTTGAACAGTGAACTGTTATTAATCGTCCATGCATGAAAATCATTGGTGTGATATATGGATCCATTTTGTAATTTTAAGCGTGGACAATCGATAGACTGATTAGTGGTAAAAGCTTAAGTTGTGGCTGGAGACCTAATGACAATGTGTAGGGGATGCGCAGGAGCAGTTACATTTGATGCAGGTTCATTAGTATTGCTAGGTCATGCCGTCTGTGGATCTCCTTCTAATTAGTCATTTACTCTCGAGTCATGCTCATAGTGATGTTTAATTAATATAATTTGATAAGGTTATGGATTAGTTTTTGTCGCTTTACTTGTCTTTGAGTTTATTTCGTAAGCTTATAGAAATAAACATTAATGGTTATTGATTTATGTAGCTTCCATTGTCAAAATAAGAATTCAAACTATGCACCTTTTCATGAAGGGTATAAAATCTCTAAAGCCTTGTTTCCACCGCGAAAGGGTAATGAGCGGGAAATGAGAGATGAGTTCATTTCAAAGCTTTCTGCTCGCTCAGTCCTTTCCGCTCGACTATTTGTTGGTGGAAATACATGTACGCAGTTTACTCTTGCAAGTTAAACGGAGTCCTGAACGGGTCCGCTCTGCTCGTGGTGGAAACCTGGCTTAAGGATACTAGTTCAATTGTAAACTATTGAGAGCACAGATTATTTATGTAAACAGCAACGAGAGATAATAATAATGTAATGTATTATGAAATCACTTTCACCGTGTATTGTTGTGATATGAATCTGTCAACAATGGCGCACGCGAGCGGCAACCAATAAACATAGAGATGAGGAGAATTATTTTACTCATGTATTTTATTTTAAATCCATCTTCACATTTAAAGAACGGTTACAGTTACAGTAGCTAAATGACTAAACTGCCATAAATAATAGAACATTCCCTCTCTAATAAAAGTCTAGACTGAGCTTAGATTACAGTAATCACACTAATATGATGTTTGTTACCTCTTCAAGCCAAAAGCACTGAACGGATCGGGCTGAAATTTTGTATAGAGATATTTCTACCCCAGGATTAACATACTATATGTTACTTTTTACCTCGAAAGAACGCATATGAAGCCGTGCGTGGGCAGAAGCTAGTTAGATTAATTAAGATAGTATTTAAACGCAATTCAAACAACTACTGACAGCACAACAAAATATCACTGCAAAGCAAAATACTCAATCAAAATCGGGCTCTGGATGGGAAAATGAATTTTGATTAGAACCTACAATTTAGGTACCATATAATTTTTTTATTTTCTAAGGAATAACCACGTAAGCCATGCTTTTGTGTACACTTCGTTGGAACATTGTTTTAATAAATAAATAAATAAGCTCAATTATAATATATAGTTGCAGAGTTCAAGCTAGATTTTAACTTACTCAAAAAAAGCCAGCACTATTTTAATGTAGACATGATAGGTAAGTAGATACCTACGTGCAGCAAAATGAATTCGCAATAAGTTGCGTGACTGATTGTCGCGTGCGGGGCACGTGCGAACTCCGTTGCGAATTCAGAACAAAATTTAGCACTTTTATGGGTTTTTTAAAGGGGTTAGTAATGTTTTTGGTGCTGGTGGTAGTTGGGTTGGTGGAACTGGCTCATGGTCAGAATGTGATCAATACAGCTCAGGGTGAGTTAAGCGGAGAGGACCATGATGGGTACGTCTCCTACAGAGGCATACCTTACGCCACGGTCACGCCTGTTGACGGGAAATTCAAGGCAAGTTTGGTATTCGAAATTACGTTTTTAAACTTACGCGATCAGAACACATTGGAGTTCTATCATGCATCGCTAAACATTCTGTGTCTGTCGTATTTATAGATAGTAATAGTTGACCGTTATGAGAACATCAGATACTCTATCCTCTTTTTGATTCCAATTTAAGTTTCAACACACTTGCAGAAAGCCGGGCTAGCCCCTTTCTGGTCAGGCATCAGACACTCCAAGGAGTGCCACTGCTCGGCCGTGTCCAGTGCCGAAGACTGTCTGCAGCTGGATGTCCACGTGCCGCATGGAGGCGGCGGCTGGCCCGTGCTGGTGTGGGTGGCGGGGGGCGCCGGGCAGTACAACCCAAGAAAGCTGGTGCTGATGGAAGTCATCGTTGTGGTGGTTCATCACAGGTATAAGATATGCCGCGTGCCACCAGAATGGGATGAAACAGTATTCAAAAATGGCAGTTCTCGAGCAGAGTAGCAAAGAATTACTGAGCATTTAATTATCTTTATTCTATCTAAATAAGATATTTCATTCAGTGATCTCGCGAGCATCGACACGAGTTTGCAGACGCTACCGACCTCGCGTTGGTATATATTATTAGTTCGAAACTACCGCATCTAAATCTGATCAAGGGCGGATCCCAATCCTCTGGTTTGTTGAAGTTATCGGCACGGTTCTAAGGATGGTATTCTTTCAGGATCGGACCATTAGGCTTTCTCTGCGTGAAAGACGATAAAATCCCTGGAAATGCGGCAGTTAAAGATGTTGTGTTAGCACTGAGATGGGTCCAAGACAATATCGTAGCCTTTAGAGGGAATTCTGCGAAGGTGGTCTTAGCAGGACAGAGTCTGGGTGCGGCAATAACTGAGGCTATCACCCTCTCGCCGATGGCTGAAGGGCTCTACCACGGGGTGATTCTACAGAGCGGCACCGTCTTAGCTCCCTGGGCGTTTAACTACGATGCTCAAGAAAGAGCGACAATGCTCGGGAAAATGCTATCAAAACACGACAACTCCACATCTGAATTGTTGGATGCAAAAAGCCAGGAGTTGGTCGAGAACAGCAACAAACTCGCCGTGCCCTATTTCCCTTTTGGCATATGCATTGAAACCCCGCTGAAGCGTGAAGAGAGATTACTATCTGAAGCCCCGATAGATCTGCTGAACGCAAAACGGGTTGGGAAAGTTCCAATGATTATCGGGTTCAACAGCGATGAGGCTTACATATTTGCGTCGGTACTCAGCGAGACGAGCGTATCAAAGAAACAAATTTCGCATTTACTGCCTCAGGAGCTGAAGTTTTTGAATGATAGAGAAATGTATCAAATTGCCAGACAAATTGAGGATATGTATTTCAAGAATGACATGAGCATGAAATCGATGCTTTCCTATCACAGGTACTACAAGCAGATTGTTTCCTGTTGCGTTAGTGTACTACCTGTGACGATACTCGCACCACAAGAAATCTTTGTTGTAGGGACGCGTATTTCGTGAACCACATTCACCGAAGCGTTCGTCTCCACGCTTCTTCCCACCCGGTGTTCTACTACCGGTTCTCGTACCCCAGCGGACTGGGGGTCCAGGACGACCCCAGGGTCGGCAAGGACGGCGCCGCGCATTCCGACGAACTTGCCTATCTGTTCAGTGGAAGGGATCTCACAGGGGAGGACGAGATTGTCCAGAGGAACCTGCTGAAGCTATGGGCGAACTTTGTGAAGTATCTGTCAGTATATTAAAATAAATTGTTATTGTAATTTAAAACTAGATTGACATTTTAGCTGGAAAGGTGCAGCGAGGTAGTAATAAAAACATGGCGAAATAATACCTAATATGCGAGCCTTGACTAGTTAACTTCAGCATTCCACTAACAGCTTAGAGATTCAATTAAATCACAGATTTTTTCAGGAAAATGGTTAATAAATAATATCGTTTTACCGTTTCCCGGGATTTTATGTGATTCTTTAGGGATTTCAAACCATGGAATCTACCATTTCCCTCAAACAAAACGAACTAAATTAGGTACAACACTAGAAATTTCGCTGATCTTTCAGACATCCAACATACAAGGAGTCTACACCCTGGGACTCGGTGGACGTGGACCACCCTCGCCTGCTGGACATCGGCACAGAGCTGAGGATGATGGAGTTCCCTCACAAGGCGGAAGTCAGCGTGTGGGACGATATCTTTGACAAGTACTATTACTCCAGGAACTGAGTTTGAACTAGCTAGTAGCTTCAGTAAGATAATTGCTTTGACGAGGAACTATTCCTCGTTTTTAGGGTTTCGAGATTGAAGATCGGTTTCGAAACCCTTTGTCTGTCCTTTATTCTCTCCTTAATAACTCAGCAACTACAGCAGCTATCAACTTGAAATTTAAAATAATAATATATTTCGTGAGCCTGTACAGATTTAAGAAAAAAAAATAAAACAAATGAAAAATGAAAATGAACATTTGCCATACAAATTGTGATGTCGAAATTTTAAAAGATACCTACAGAGTCATGTGGGGTATCAAATGAAAGGTATCAGTTTGTACATTTCAAATTAGTTTTTGAAATTTCTGCAGGTTTCATACTTTTCGTAAATATTTTGAAAAAAGTCGAAAAAATACCCGTTCCTCCCCCCTATCTCTGAAGTTTGTACAGTAATCCATGTGAAATGTATGTAGCGTTTGTAGATATAAATAAATTAATAAATAAATAAATAATGCTGGACAATTCACATCTAGCCCCAAGCTAAGCAGAGCTTTTGTTATGGGTACTAGATAACTGATATACTTAATACAACATATTACATAGATAGATATTTTTATTATACATACATAGAAAACACCCCGACCAACGGAACAAATTTGTGCAGATCGTACACAAATTTGTTCCGAGGCGGGGATCGAACCCGCAACCTCCTGCGTCGCAGGCGGACCTTCGCCCGCTGCGCCACGGAGGTCGTCTTTAAGGATGGATCTATATTTTACAGGAAAAATATAGAGAAGTTTGTTAAAGGATACTTTTTGAAAAATCGTCAAAAAGGGGAGCTACCTCACCGAGTGGGGTATGGAATGAAAGATGTAAAACAGTTATCAAAATTTCTGTAGGTTTCAAACTTTTTGAAATATTTTGAAAAAAGTCGAAATTTTACCCATCCCCCCAATCTCCGAAGATTGCTGAGCAATCCATGTGAAATGTCTGTACCGTTTGTAGATATAGATCTAAAAATTACAGGAAAAATAAATAGATAACTTTGTAAAACAAACACTTTTTGAAAAATGAGTGGCCCGACTGGGTTATCAAATTAAAGGTATTGGTTTGCACTTTTCAAAACAGTTTTTAAAATTTATGTAATGTACACACTTTTTGAAATATTTTGAATAAATTCAATAAATTGACTTAATCTCCAACGTTCCTATGCAGAGCGATCTATCTAAAATGTAGTTTCGTAAGTACCTACTATTTTTAGGTAGGTATTCATCAAATAGCGATGTCTCTAACCGGGACCTTTAGTACCTACTGTTGGCATGCAACAAAATTATCTATGATGTCTAGATTTTTATTATCTGTAAATGATGGTCGTCTATGTCACATTTAAATTGTTTATGGATATAGTTGACTTCCTGTCTTTGTTACAACAAGAAAAGACTTCCAAGATGTCTGTCTCTCGATCTATACTGTACTGTGCTGTGAAAAAAAATAAATTCTGTTCACTAAAATCAGTGTTTACATAAATAATACATCAACCCCAAGCAGGCCACCGCTACAAATGGTCCTTCGAGCCGGATACACGGCCAAGCGCGGGTTTGGTTGGGCTCAAACATCGATCTAGCACACGATCCCGTACAGCGAGTTACAAGAGAGCACACAAATAAAGAAGTCATTATCGTCGAAGTTCGTCAACGAGAAACGCTTGATTGACGCGATCTACCTCGATACATATAGGTACAACTTCGACGACGATACAGCTCACAACTTCTACATCGAGCTGCAACAGAAAATTTCTTTAGAAGGAAGTCATTATCGTCGAAGTTCGTCAACGAGAAAACGCTTGATTGACGCGATATACCTCGATACAGATAGGTACAACTTCGACGACGATACAGCTCACAATTTCTACATCGAGCTACAACAGAAAATTTCCCTAGAAGGAAGTCATCAAGATCTTCGAAGTTCGTCATCGAGAAATTGCTTGAGACGCAAAATACCTCGAAAAGGATAGGTACAACTTCGAAGCGATTTCAAATTTGGTGTCAAAATTTTAGCGTCCCCGGAAATACACCAGGATTGGACAACATCGAGCGCCACGCTACTTCAGCAAGCCACATCATTGGTTCTTTCACTTGTCTATGATCGGTAACAGCGGCGCCACAGCGGCGAGCAGCGACAACGAACGACGCGCGCGACTGGACCGCGGTTTTGGTTTTTTGTTTCCTGTCAATTCCTGTGACACAACACAAATAACAAACGGTCCGCCATCTTATTTCATCCTTTCGTTTAGAAAAGTGCGCAAACGCCGTCGTAGATTTTAACTAAGTTCTAAGAGTTTTTATAGACAATAATAACGTAAAGTAAGCGTAATATTTAAGTTTTGTGTGTGCTTCGTATTACTGTGTTTGCTCCAATCATAAAAATGTCAGACGAAAAAGCCCTAAAGGCCCTCAAAGCCTCTCGTGGTTACGCTAAAGGTGCCTTGACTAGGCTTTACAATTTTGCTACGAACCTCGAAGAGGTAAACGAGTCGACATTGTCGTCAATACAAGCAAAACGAGATCGAGTGTCCGTGGTTTTCGGTGAGTACGAAGATTATAATAAAAAGATTTTAGCCCTAGATGAACAGGATTGCGAAAATGTAGAAGAGATAGAATCAACATTCTATACAATCTTGTCCTCGTTGAACGAGGCGATAAAGGCAAAATCTACCCCAGTTTCTGAGGGTGTTAGTAATTCTTTTAGGACAAAATTGCCTAAAATAGAGATAAAACCATTTAATGGTAAATATAGCGAATATAACCCATTCATAAATTTGTTCAATGCAATCATACACAAAGATAGGGCATTTGACAATATTCAAAGGTTGTACTACCTGCGAACCTTCTTAGAAGGCGAACCTTTTGACCTCATAAAGAATCTTCCTCTGGAACCAGGTAGTTATGATGAAGCGCTCAAACTTCTCAACGATAGGTACAATCATAGGTTTAAAATTGTAAATGAGCACATAAACTCTTTGCTCGACTTGAATGCTCTGTCCAAATCTACACCGTCAAACTTGAGGGAATTTATTTCCATTGTAAAACAATGCCTGGCTAGCCTAAAAAACCTGCAGATAAATACAGAGACTTGGGATCCAATCTTACTGTCTATTTTGTTCCGCAAATTAGATCTTTACACCCTGCGAGCATACCAGCTTGAACGAAGCACCGACTCAGATCCAATGGTACTTGACTTCTTGCACTTTCTGGAGCGGAGAGCCTTGGCACTGGAGAATGCTGAGCCGCCGCTGCGACCAGCTACGAGCCGACCAGCCAGGGAGCAGAGAGCAGTGGTGAACATCACTACGACAGCCGGACCCAACACCTGTGCCCATTGTAAGTCCGATCATAAATTATATGCATGTAACGAATTTAAAACCTTGCCTTATGCAGAAAGAATGAAGTTAGTAAAGGAAAAAACTCTGTGCAATGTGTGCCTCAACAACCACAAGGGGAAATGCAGGTTCCACTTCAAATGCAACATTTGCAAGGAGGCTCACCACACAATACTGCATGATGAATCATCATCATCATCAAGCCCGGTCACATTGATTTCAAACACACAGACAGATAGGGTCTTATTACCAACTGTAAAAATAAAGCTTTATTCTCAGAACGGCACTGAAGTACATGTGAAGGCGATTTTGGACTCTGCATCCCAGGTATCCCTAGTAACAAGTAAGGTGTTAGATGTGTTAGGGAAAACTCCAAACAAAGATGAAACAAATATTGTAGGAGTCAGCAATGCAAGCAACATTGCCAAATATTCTGTCCCCCTTGAAGTGTTCTCACTAGCCACAAATTATAGGGTGACCATAAACTGTCATGTCCTGGATAAAATAACTTGTAAAATTCCACAGTTCAAAGTAGACATGACAGAAATAAACATACCAAAAGAGATGACGCTGGCCGATGATGATTTTTATCTACCATCAGAGATCAATATGTTGATTGGAGCCGATGTATTCTTCCAGGCACTGTTGTCGGAGCAACGAGCTTCTATAGAGCAACGAGCTTCGCGATCTACTAAGCAGCAGCAGCCACGCTTCATCAACACTAGGTTTGGCCATGTCATCGCTGGGGCTTTACCACAGCACACACAAAGTAACTCAAGTAAGGTCTCGCTTCTATGTTTAGATCATTGTAAGGCAGACCTCGATAATACCTTGCAACAGTTCTTCAAAACTGAAAAAGTCCCTGAAATATTTTCTGAAAAAATATCAGAAAACGATTTATGTGAAAATAATTTTCAAAGCACTACTGTGCACAAAGATAACAAATTTCAGGTAGACCTGCCTCTAAAATTACCACTGAACGAAATAAAAAATTCTCTTGGTAACTCATTCGAATATGCCTTCTATAGGTTCCTCAGTCTGGAACGGAAGTTACATAAAAATCCTAACTTGCTTTCAGAATATAAAAAATTCATAAACGAATATGTAGACTTAGGGCATGGGCAATATATAGATTTTAATGCAATAGATTTTGACAATGAGGCACTATATTTCATGCCGCACCATGCCGTCGTAAACGAAAATAGTAAGAGTACAAAAACGCGCGTAGTTTTCGATGCTTCTATGCAGACCGATAAGAAAGTTTCGCTTAACGATTTGTTATTAAACGGTCCTCCCGTGCAGAAAGAGTTATTTGATATAATGCTTTTATTCCGTCTGGGTGAACACACCTTTTCTACCGACATTCGTCGAATGTTCCGCTGTGTTGCGGTAAACCCGGCGCATACTAGCTTGCAGAATATTTTGTGGAGGGCTGATGTTAATGAGCATATCAAATGTATACGTTTGAATACAGTAACTTACGGTCAAAAAAGCAGTAGCTATCTTGCAACCCGCTGTCTACACGAGCTTGCAACAAAATACGAAACAGAATTTCCTCTAGCTTCTTATATCATAAAAAATTGCACTTATGTGGATGACGCTTGCTATGCGCACTCTGACAAACATGTAGTGATTGAGGCGAAACGGCAGATGTGTGAGCTACTCGAAAAAGGAAGCTTTTATACCCACAAGTGGGCTTCAAACTGCAACGATATTTTAGTAGGTATTCCTCTAGACAAACAGCAGTTTGACGATTTAGATTTTCAAAAGAATGATTTATTCTTAAAAACTTTAGGGCTAACACTTAATGTTGCAAACGATTGCTTTGTGTTTTCATGTCCAGAACCATTTCAAATTGAATCGCCAACCAAAAGGGAAATATTGAGCTACATCTCAAAGTTCTATGATCCGCTAGGCTTCATGTCGCCTGTTATAATGAAGGCAAAATCCTTCATGCAAAAGGTTTGGTGCGAAAATTGTGGCTGGGATCAAGTCCCGCCGCAACCCTTAAAATCTGAATGGCTTTCTTTTGCCAAAAAATTAACAAATATGAAACCTCTCACTATTGAGAGAAATATTCACATTCCAAGCAGTGTCACTGCTGTACAACTTATTGGCTTTGCTGATGCTTCAAGCACGACTGGTTATGGTTGCTGTCTTTACCTTCGGGTGGTAGGCGACTCAGGGAAGGCGACGACTTCTTTACTCTGCTCAAAGTCTCGAATCAACCCCCGCGATAATAAGGCCTTAACTATACCCCGTCTAGAACTTAATGCAATGCTATTATTAACAAAGCTTACAACCCGAGTGTATGATACTCTAAAGCTGAAAATAACGATAAATCATGTGTATCTATTTTCTGATTCACAAATTGCTCTTGCATGGATAGCCACCGAATGTGTGAAGCTTAATGCGTATGTTGCAAACAGAGTTAAGTTGATTCGAGACTTGACCAATAGATGGCGCTGGTTGTACGTGCACACGAAGGAGAATCCTGCTGACTTAGTTAGCAGAGGAGCTGATCCGGACGAGCTGATTGACTGCGAGTTGTGGTGGTTAGGCCCCCAATTTTTAGGTGAAAGTGATTATGATTTTCAGTACACGCCGCCACCCGCCACAGATGACTTGCCAGAGGTAAAAAAGACCGCGGCGCTCTCTACTGCCAAGGTTTCTCTTCTCACTCGTAAGGACGATTTTTTCAGCTTCACAGATGGTTTTTCCGACCTTAATAAAATGACACGAACGATGGCATACATTCTTCGGTTTTGCCACAATTTAAAGAACAAAACTGAACGAAAATCTGGTACCGCGCTATCACCTTCAGAATTAACAAACGCATTAAATAGGCTATTACGATATGAGCAGAGCATTCATTTCACGAGCGAAATAAATTCATTAAAAAATAACGAAAACGTCAATGGCTCATTAAAGCCATTGCACCCTTTCCTAGATGGTGAAGGTATTTTAAGAGTAGGTGGGCGAATCGAGAACTCTACTGTTAAGTTCTCACAAAAGCACCCAATCGTACTCCCCAAAAACTCTCGGATCACAGATCTCATTATAAACCATGAGCATCTTAGATTGCTTCATGCTGCACCTAGGTTATTGTTATCTAGCCTTAACCAGAAATACTGGATAGTAAATGCATATAAACATGTGAAAAAACTTGTTCATAAATGCTTACTTTGTTTTAGAATGAAAGCGGACTGCGCCAAGCAGTTAATGGGTTCCTTGCCGCCTGAAAGAATAACCGCCTGTCGAAGTTTTCAGAAAGTAGGAATGGATTTTGCCGGTCCCTTTCAAGTAAAAAATTCATCTATAAGACGAGCAGTACAGAGCAAAGGATACGTATGTGTATTCGTCTGCTTCGTCACAAAGGCGGTTCATTTAGAGCTGACCTCAGATATTAGCACAGCTAGTTTCCTTGCATGTTTCAAACGCTTTATAGCGCGACGTGGCTTACCCACAGATATTTTCTGCGACAATGGCGGTTGTTTCAGGGGGGCACGGAACGAATTGACTCGTCTGTATGAACTTCAGGTTTCACAAGCCCACCAAACACAGGTGCAAAACTTTGCAGCTCAACAAGGTATTACGTTTCACTTCACACCTAGTTACTCACCTGTGTTTGCTGGACTTGCTGAAGCTGCTGTAAAAAGCATGAAGTTTCATCTTAAGCGCATAATGCAAAACTATGTACTGACATATGAACAATTTAACACAATTTTGTGCCAAATAGAAACTGTATTAAACTCCAGGCCGCTTTTACCTGTAACAGCTGATGATGTAAATGACTTTAGTTATTTGACGCCAGGACACTGGCTAATTGGTACTGCATTAACTTCTTTCCCTGAGAAAAATGTGGTAGATCTACCTACCAATAGAATAAAATTTTGGGAACTTTGTAACAAAATAAAAACACATTTTTGGAATATTTGGCACAAATATTACCTTAATACCTTACAATGTAGACAAAAATGGCGTGATACCATGCCAAATGTAAAAGAAGGGAGCTTAGTCATACTAAGAGAGCCTAACTCTCCACCATTGTCATGGCCGATGGCCAGAATCCTTAAAGTATACCCAGGCAAAGACAACAAGGTCCGGGTTGTAGATGTCATTACTCCCAATAAAAAAGTGTTTAGAAGATCTCTAAGCACTATAAGCATTTTGCCTTTAGAATAATATTTTGATTTTTAGAGCTCGTAATAAAGTTGTGTTTGTTTTAAGTTAAGCACTATAAGCATTTTGCCTTTAGAATAATATTTTGATTTTTAGAGCTCGTAATAAAGTTGTGTTTGTTTTAAGTTAAGCTTTTTTAAAGCAATGTAAGATTACTTTAGAATAAGTTTCTTAATATGTAAAATGCCTAGATAGGTTTTCAGAGCGTACTGTCTGTAGAATAAGATGTAGTATGCCTAGAAATAAGTATAAGTGTAAGTCCAATATTATTGTGATGATATTGTACCTTTAAAAATCCACCTGTTAAGATGAGGTATAGAATATAAGCAAATTTTTATTAAGATTCCTATAACCTTGATTATTCTTTAGAACCTATATTATTCGGCTTTCACCGCCCCCCCCAGCATGTTGGCATGCAACAAAATTATCTATGATGTCTAGATTTTTATTATCTGTAAATGATGGTCGTCTATGTCACATTTAAATTGTTTATGGATATAGTTGACTTCCTGTCTTTGTTACAACAAGAAAAGACTTCCAAGATGTCTGTCTCTCGATCTATACTGTACTGTGCTGTGAAAAAAAATAAATTCTGTTCACTAAAATCAGTGTTTACATAAATAATACATCAACCCCAAGCAGGCCACCGCTACACCTACATGTATGTATAATCGACGAACGTTCGAAACCCTCGGCGCGCGAGTTACACTCGCACTTGACGTTCTTGTTTTTTCTCCTTCGTGAGTTTTACCATGGCTCCCATCTCCCTTCACAAAGTACGCTCGCTCTGCTCACTCACACATCACATTTGTCTGAATAGGTCTGTCAAAATAGGTTAAGTGATCAAGTTGGTACTGTTGCCACAGTAATTTACTATCTGTTCACATTTTTCCATGCAAGATTGGTTAATAAAGTTCCCAATTGAATTGCATACGCAGCTAGTTTCTTTTTCGTTAGGCTTGTCGCTGTTAAAGTTTGTAAAGGAACTGGCTCTCTGTAGCCACAAATCTGGTGAACAGTACATTGTATTATCTCCGCGTCATGCCAAAACAGATCTTGTTTTTTTTTCGAATGGACTAAAATGCTGTTGACCGCAGATGGCCATGACAGCGTTACCGGACTTTTGGCGGGCGCAGAGGGCGCCACTTGAGATAGCCCGGTATACGTTGCTTGCATAAGCGCCTTACTATTCAAAATCAAAAGCTGACTGACCTGCAGTCAATATTTTTGTAGCTGACTGTACTCCATGATTTCGAATCCGTGTCTGAGGTAATAAAAGGGAAGCAACCCCAGCTGAAAATGAGAAGTCCAGGATTCCAAGCTGAAACGCGATTTCCATTTTAAGGCAAGGCCATTAGCTGACACTGATCCCACGATCTGATTGATAAAGGAGTAGGTACTTACTTCATCAGTCTCACTTGTGGGCATAATGGGTAATGTCAGTTGATACTATGGCGTGTTTTCAAAAACTATAAACAGATTTCGAATTTCGTTCAATAATATTAATTTATGTTTAAACTCCTGAACTCCTGAATATTCTTCGAAGCAAACAATCGGGTTTGGTAGTCGTTTTAAGCCCGTTTAAAACGCGATCTAATTTTTCAAGTGGCGACATCTAGTTATAATTTGAGTTTAATTTAGTTTGATGACACATGGATGAAACAGTTTCATGTGCCTGTTGCCATGGATACCATTTGTTACTAGAGGGTCTACTCAGAAAACCGAAGTTTCTCATTCGCTTCAAGCAAAATCAACTAAATTCAGTATTCAATATTTTATTGCTTAACAAAAATATTACAGAGATTTGTAAACATTAATGCACCTTGTCGAATAAGGTATGGCAACAGATGCTGAGATAAAAACGTGAGTATTTTGTATTTTATACACGAATATAAAGATCTTTGAGACTTTGACTCTTATGTCACTTGCATAAGATAACGAATCAAAAACGTTCGATTTATGTTGTCACGATAACTTAAATCGATCGAAAATCGAAAGCTTTACAATTCGTTAGAATCAAAACCTTTCGATTTTCGTTTTTACGAGTAGACCACCAGTGATTGTGAAATTATCATGAGATGAGGTTTTACGGCGCGAACGCACATAGCCGCTATGTTATGAAAGAGTGTAGTGTGCATGCGTGCATGGCACCCATCATCTATACTAATATTATAAAGAGGAAAGATTTGTATTTTTGTATGTTTGTAACGCATTAACTCAAAAACTACTGGACCGATTTCAAAAATTCTTTCTCCATTAGAATGCTACATTATTGCTGAGTAACATATTTTTTGCATACCGATATAGGTAAATGGGTCAAACATGTTGTGCCATAAATTACTTATCAACCTTGTTAACACGTGTTTTTGCAAGTAAATTATATTTATCTTTAAAGAACAAAGAAATAATCGTCAAAATATTTTATTAATAGGCGCAGATATCACCAGAATTTTTGTGGCTTGCCGTGATTCTTCAACAAAAATATTACGATGTTTTGTTTTACGGGATAAATACGAAATACGATCGCAAATAAAAATTTACGATCGTTTTCTGTATTATTGTGAAAGAATTAGCAAAATAGGTTAACCAATGGCGGAGCTATCAAGTAGATATTCACATAAATAAAAAAAAAAAAAAACACACAGACGAATTGAGTACATCCTCCTTTTTTGAAGTCAGTTAAAAATAGGGCTCTAAAACACAAACACATGTCTATAGAGCCTCTGGCTACACGAATTGCAAGACCGTTTCTACATGGTGTCTACGACTTCTACGTCTTTAGGCTACCGTGATTGAAATTGAACTAGAATACCACTTAGCTGATTTTCCATCTCTTCTGTCATCTCGTAGAATTGGTGTAACGTCAAACAATAGACGTTGGCTTTCCGCATAGTTAAGAGGCGCATTGCTAGATGAATAAGGACCATTTGACGCATTCACTGCGAGTGGCAATGAGAGTGTTAAACCATCAATTTAGTCAGACATTCGGAGCTAGCGTTCGACTGCAGGCTCGCTGTGTGACACGTATCATTACGGCCTGTAACGCCCGTCAGTACCCTTAGGTGATGACGCGTAATGGAGTCTTCATGATTTTTGATTCACCAGAATCACATAAGGACATGCATTTACCTGGAACAAAACAATAATAAATTAATGGTTTAGTGGAGGACAGGATGTCAGTTTCAGGGGGTGCAGAAAATCCACCGCTAGGATAGATTTGAGGTTCCGTTACGATATCCAACATGGATAAGATGGGACGGCGGCAGACCGACGCGGGTGCACCTGTGTTTGCATATGTCCTACGCGCATGGGCAGTCTCCGGTGCGACTGTCCGCTGCCGTCGGTAAACTTCAGATAGGACACCATGCATAAGATGGATGCCTATTAGGTAAATGAGTCATCTTCACGTGATAAAGCATATAATAGAGTCTTGCCGCGATCCTTTTAAAGAACTAAAAATACTGACATCGGTCTCAGTCTACATACTTGGAAGTCTTGAAATATGTGAGAACTAATTGGGATAGATACTCAATTCGAGTTGTAGAAAGCAAGCGGACCATCAGAACTAACAATTGAACTCTCTAGAAGCAATCTCCAGTCTTCATTTATCAACGAAACTTCCTCTTTAAATGGGGCGCACTCTTTTTAATAAACTACCACCGGTACTAGAGGATATAAAATTAAATAACGGTAATCACCTTTATAAATGAAGGGACTTCTTCTTCACAAAACTGTATACAGCATAAAAGAGTTTCTCGAGAACGACTATACTCAGTATATTAATGTACAAAAAGAGTTGAACAAAGGTTCCAGTACGCACAATGTTACTAGCAACTAGATTATTTAGTTGACTATCGCCCATATACAGCGAATGCCTATTGTATTTTTTCAATGTATTTTTATGTCAATTTGACAAGTCAGCCTGTACACCAAAATGTTGTACCTAAACTTATAATTTTTCATGTGTCGCACCTTTGACAATATAATTCTATTCTATTCACTACAACTATTTCAATGGAATCAAAAGCAATACAAGTGTCATTGTTTGAATGTATCGCAGTTTCTGTAGTTGCAATAAAATTATTTTTCTGAAAAGCATAATTAAGCAAAAACTTTCTATTTGCATCTGCCTGATGATGTATTGTATTTCCCAACAATAATTCATTAAAACAAATGTTCGTTCAGGCTGGGTACACAAGTCGAGTAGGTTTTCGAGAGAGAAAACTCCATTAGATTTACACAAAAGGTCATGAACAATCGCCTTTAGAAATGTTCTAAATGTGGATAAATAAAGACAATGTAAAAATGCACTCGGAATTGCAGCAGTTGCGAGGAGGTACGACATTGAGCACCATGTCTAGGGGAATAACTCTTGCGTTTCTACTGATGTATCTTTTTCAGGGCAAGTATTACAACTAATTATTCACCTATATATAAAAAAGATTTTTCAACAACAATTAATGACATTTAATTTATTCGATTTAAGGTAAGTGTTCATATCTTAAGTAATTTATGGTGATACGTGTTTCTTTGAATCTATAATAGCAAAATATAGTCGCGTTTATGACAATACGAAACCTACACATGGGTACAGTCAGGGCGCTACGAGCTTCTAATTTTCTACGTGAATTTTTAGCCAGCTGTTATAAATTTCACAATTACAACACGAAGCCTAAACGCTGCGAGGTGCAATTGCGTATCGAGCCAGGGTGGGTTTGCGGATGCATACTCTTCGCTGAGGATGGAACTCCGTATGCCAGCTTCAAAGGAATACCCTATGGAAAACCTCCTCTTGGAAAAAGGCGATTCAAGGTGCTTGTTGATCAAAACCTAAAAATAGAACGTGGAAAGATAATGTATTTTAGAAATAATATATTAACGGTTTCTAGGAGTTGGAACCCCTCGATCCGTGGGGCTGGGATTTCATGCTGGACGCTACACAGGACGCACCAGCTTGTCCCCAAACTGACATGTTCTTCGGGCGCATGCCTCTTCAGTTGAACGGCATGAGCGAAGACTGCAACTACTTGAACCTGTATGTGCCTTACAAGTATCTGCCGCGGTCCCCACCTTTGAAACCGAAGCGCGGCCTGCCGATACTGGTGTTCATCCACGGTGGAGCTTTCCAGAGCGGAGCTGGTCTCTCGGACATCTTGGGAGCGCAGTATCTGGTGCTGAAGAACATCATTATCATCACGTTCAATTATAGGTAAATGCGCTCTTGTTGCAGATTTTACTATATTTCCGACCATGATTTTCTCCTTCGGAGTCTGCCGGACGAGCCCGCCTACAAAAACCTCTGTTTATATTGTTATACTTGGAATATCACATAATTCTTCATTCGATTTCAGGTTAAACGTATTTGGATTTTACTCGCTCAATACGAAAGAGATCCCCGGCAACCAAGGGCTCCGAGACATGGTGACGTGTCTCCGCTGGGTGCACCGCAACGCTCGCGCTTTCGGAGGAGACCCCCATGATGTGACGCTCATGGGGCACGGCGCCGGAGCCACCGCAGCGCATATTCTATCTCTGTCCAAAGAAACCAAGGGACTCTTCAAAAGGTGCACAACACGACAGATACTAATACACCTTCCTTGATTTTGAATCCTTTCCTCTACGTATAATTATATTGTTTAACCCATTTGATTTGTTTTAGGATTATACTGATGAGTGGTACCGCAATGCCATCATACTTTACAACGTCCCCTGACTACGCGGCGGAGATAAGCGACATATTCCTCGGCCTACTGGGCATCAATTGCACAGACCCAGTCCTCATCCATGAAGAACTCGTCAAAATGCCGCTGCTTAAGTTAATGCAGGCGAATGCCGAATTGCAGTTTAAGACACGCGTTGTTTCTTTCAACCTTGTTGTAGAGTCAAAATTTTTAGGCGTTCCGCAAATCTTGCACAAAGATCCAATGACTTTAATAGCTGAAGGGTGTGGTAACGAATACCCCGCGCTGATCAGTTACACAAACAACGAAGCAGCAGCTTTAAGATGGCCTATCGTCAAAAAGAACGTGGTGCAGAAAATAAAAGATACTAAGACAGCGTTATTATCACAGCGACTAGTGACCTCACTCCTCGATGATATGAGGGCTGAAGCTGCAGACAAGGTCGACCAAAGATATTTCAAAGGAAATTATTCAATGGATAACTTAGTAAGATATTACACAGACATGATATACAAGCACCCAGCCCTGAAGGTGGCCGAGTGGCGGGCGGCCAAGGGTGGAGCGCCAACCTACATGTACCAATTCGCGTATGACTTCATCTTCAGTCCTGTAAAGGCGGCTCACTGGATTGATTACCGCGGTTCCGCGCACATGGACGATTTGCTCTGCGTGTTCCGCATCAACTCTATGCTGAAGAACCACAATATATTCAATCCGCCGATAAATTCGGATGACGCCATGAAACGATGGATGGTCTACTTGATCGTCAACTTTATGATTTGCAAGTAAGAACTTAACATTAATTAAGCATGAACCATGCTATTAACCGTACCAAGTGTTATAATTTGGAAATTTTAATGTTGTAAAATTCTGCGACATTGTTATACTATTGTTGCACATAAAATAGGGCCTATTTATTCAATGACGCAGATATAGAAAGCCTCCGACTGGCAGTCATACCAGGCAGGGGTTGAGTAGTATTCTCTAGTGTGAAAAGCAAATTGATTTTTTCAACCGCCTCCTCCGTTTTGAAGGAAGCTCAGGTCCGTCAGGGGGATGGTTCCATTCCGGACTCTTGATGCTTATGAGATGAAGAATTTATTAATGCTGATGATGTTGACCTTTTTAGCAAGCCGACGTGCAATAACGGCATGCTGTGGCCGCCGGTGGCGAGGGACCACCTCCAGTACAACCTCATCACCGAGCCCATGACCATACATATGTCGCAGATGACCAGCGAGGAGCGGAATATGGTTAAATTTTTTGACAGCATTGACCCCGAGTCCCGGTAATTATCTATTATAACGCAGATAGCTACCAAATCACCACTTTCGTTGCTAAATGGTACGTGATAAAACGTATTTCTAGGCACGGAGCTCCATTTTTTTGCGCTGTAGTTCGTTATGCAGCATTTTTTTTCTATAATTACAAACTGTTATATTATAACATGTATTTTTTTTTCTTTAGACTGACCTCTGCCATGCTGGGTGGTAAATGTTAATAACCGAGGACTCTTAGACAGCTGATCCGATATCCATGTATTTTTATGAATAAAATTATGATTGAATGCAAATAACTGTTTTTCTCAAACCTATTCTAGAATATCTTAGTTTTTTCTGATTAGGCCATGTAGGTGCAGCTCAATCAGCTTCTGTGGAAAACGAGCTAATACCAATATTGTAGGAAGGTAATAAAAATAGAAACAAAAATGATGGCACGTTGCGTTGAGCAAACCATAGGGAAAACAAATTCGATTGTGTGTAGGCTGTCCACAACAATGAGAATTTTTAAGATTACCTTGTCCTTGCACTCTAGTTTTCTTGGTGACAGGAACAGGTCATTGGCAACGACGATGTAGGGTTTTAAAGAATATGCCACGAATATGTTGTTCCAATTGCTTGAAGCAATTGTAACGTGTTGTAATTGTAACGTAAAATTGTATTGTGGCTTTCTTCTTTCTAGAAATATAGAAGCAATTTGCTTCTATATTTGTATTTTTTAATGTATCTTTTAAAGGGCAATGTATACGCTTTTACAACAAAACTCCAAGTGAGTTGCAAAAATTATCAATAAATAAATTCAAACAAATAGTCAAACATATCCTTTGTAAAAAGGCTTACTACAAAATATCAGATTATCTAGAGGATAAAAAAGCTTGGGACGAGTTTTGCTCCAGCTCGAAAAATAACAACTAACAGGCTAAAGGTTTCTTCGACGCTTCTTTACTTTAGTCTACATACCGAAGCGACCGAAATAAAAAATATCACATTATTTCCGTGTCAGTGTTTAGTTTTATGTTTTGACCTTTTCTAAGTGTACATTTATTATATTTATGGAGTAAAGAGTTTTTGATTTGATTTGATTTCTTTTAAGGGTTTAATCTTTCTTATATTATAAAGCAAGGTAGCCCTTCATTGTTATTAATTTCCTTAAAGTAGTTATTGGTTGGTTTACGGATATAAAGAATATTTTGATTGATTGAAAAGGCCCATAAATAAACATAACTAGTCTGATGTCACAATTAGAACAATCGGCTTTAGACATGGTTCAAATTGAAACAAACAATGAAATAAGGAATAGTCCAAACAACACAACAAGCAGTTACTCAGTAGTTGATGCGGAAACAGGAGGAGCAGCATGTGCCAGGGAGCTACGTTCACTCTGGCGTACCAGCTCGTGGCATATTATATTCTACAAGGCAAGTACCTAACTTTCAAGACAGTTTCATTAAAGTAATCAATCAATATTAACAACTGCAAACTAATATTTTTGACATAAAATCATATTAGATATTGTATTGGGTTAGTTTAATGTTAACTTGTCATAAATGTTGGTTCCCATGATACAGGCCCAGCCTAGCGTTGTACTTAAGTCCGTCAATCCTCTATACTTACTCAGTAACGAAATCTATGTATTAATTTTAATGAATAAGCAGTAATAAACATTTTTAAATTTTATTTTATTTTATTTTTTCATTTTCATTAAATGTTACTTAATATATTAAATGTAATTTCGTTTTACTAAATGTAATTTGGAAGAGTTTGGGGCAGACCTTTGCTCAGCAGCGGAACAAGTATCCATTAAATAAATTGTTTTATTATCGTTATTTTTTTCTGTAAATAAAGTCGAGAACTACAAGAGACTAACTGCCAATTACAGATCCTTAACAATTTCGCAGGCAGTTGTTTCCAATCAGGGTACAAGTACAACATCAAGCCTAAGCGCTGCGAGGTGTTCCTGCGCATCGAGGTAGGATGGACCTGCGGACGCATACTCTTCGCCGAGGATGGAACTCGGTATGCCAGCTTCAGAGGAATACCTTATGCGCAACCTCCTCTTGGAGGGAAACGATTTCAGGTGGGGTATCGTTCAGAGTACCTACATACATTATAGGTAGACTTCAAACAAGAAATATGAATTCGAATACGGGTTTCCAGGAACTGAAACCTCTACATGCGTGGGAACATGGTTTTTTGCTGGATGCTACTCAGAACGCGCCAGCATGTCCCCAAAGTGACCATTTCTTTGGGCGCATGGCTGTCCAGTTGAGCGGCATGAGCGAAGACTGCATATACTTGAACCTGCACGTACCGTTTAAGTACCTGCCGCGGTCCCCACCGATTAAACCGAAGCGCGGCCTGCCGATACTGGTGTTCATCCACGGAGGAGCCTTCCAGAGCGGAGCTGGACTCACGGACATCTTGGGACCGCAATATTTGATGATGAAGAACGTCATTATCATCACGTTTAATTACAGGTGAATTGGCTTTTGATGCAGCTATAAACCCTAATACAAAGCCTGTTTTCGATTTTTGTTCAGTCCGCCCAAAATGAGCTCTCTGTGGGCGGATATTTCAGTGACGAAACGGAACATCATTCGTCTTTAGGTTTCAGATTAAACGTATTTGGATTTTACTCGCTCAATACTAAAGAGATCCCTGGCAACCAAGGGCTCCGAGACATGGTGACGTGTCTTCGCTGGGTGCAGAAAAACGCCTACTTTTTCGGCGGAGACCCCAATAATGTTACGCTCATGGGACAGAGCGCCGGCGCCACCGCAGCGCATATTCTGTCTATGTCTCAAGCAACTAAAGGACTCTTCAAAAGGTAACACAGTACACTACATTCTTTATGATTTAAGAATCAATCTGTCCCCCTCTTTATACATATTTTCTTTGTGATTCAGGATTATACTGATGAGTGGTACCGCAATGCCATCATACTATACGACGTCTCCTAAATACACGAAGCTGGTGAGCGATACGTACCTCCGGTTGCTCGGCATCAACCACACAGACCCGGTGCTAATCCACGCAGATCTCGTTCAAATGCCGCTGCTCAAGTTAATGCACGCGAACAGTGTAATACAGTTTAATACAGGTATTGTGTCTTTCAACCCAGTCGTGGAGTCAGAATTTCCAGGTATCACGCGAATTCTAGACAGAGATCCGATGACTCTAATATCTGAAGGCTGGGGTAACCAATACCCAGCGCTGATCAGTTACACAAACAACGAAGCAGCGTCCTTGAGATGGTACATGGTAGAAAAGCACGTGGTGGAGAATGTGAAGATGGATAACAGAACGTTGGTGACACCGCGACTATTGTACCAACTGGACGATGATACATTGGATGACGTTGTACGCAAGATCAATAGAAGATATTTCAAGGGAAAGTTTTCAGTGTCCGGTTTGACAAAATATTTTACTGATTCGATATTTAAGCACCCGGCTCTGAAGGTGGCCGAGTGGCGAGCGGCTCAGGGTGAAGCGCCGACCTACATGTACCAATTCGCTTACGACTTTATCTTCAGTCCTGTCAGATCAGCTCATTGGATTGATTACCGCGGTTCCGCGCACATGGACGACTTAGCCTGTGTGTTCCGGGTTAACTCTATGCTGAAGAATGTTAAACTCTTTGACCCGCCAAAGAACAAGGACGAAGACATGAAACGATGGATGGTCTACTTGATCACCAACTTTATGATGTGCAGGTACCAACTCGATATTTTTATTACACCTTGATCATGCCAAAAATTACGTCTTTTAAACGCTTTGACTAGGCGTATGAATAGGCAGGTGTCCTATATAAAGGACGACAAGCCATCGTCCGCCCCATTGAATGTTAACTTTAAAGCCAGATGCTTAGAGTAAATTTTTTATTGGGTACAACGATGGGAAACAGATCAGATACGGCCACGTTGATGCCGTTCTCATTTATCGCGGCGACTCCACTGTTGAATATCAAATATTCCTGTGCTTTATTTCCTTTAGAACTTACAGGACTCTTGGTCACCCGAGTCTTTATTCTAGATAATTTTGGATGTGACCAAGATAATTTGAGGTTTCAACAAACATGATTCATGAGTGAGTCATGTTCAACATTGGAGGTTGTGGGCGACAGGACAGCACAATTTTATAGTTATAGATAATTTCAGTAAGCCGACGTGCAACGGCACGGCGTGGCCTCCTGTGTCGCGGGGCAGGATCCTGTACAACCTCATCACGGAGCCCGCTACCTTCAAGATATCCGAGGTCACCAGCGAGGAACGGGACATGCTCAAGTTCTTCGACGGCATGGATCCTGAATCACGGTAAATAATACTTTTCAATGTGTCTAAAGATCCACGAGAACCAGTTTTAACCAAATCATACTATTACTCTTATTATTATAAATGGCAAAGTTAGGAGGGATTGATAGATGTTGGTTGAAGAGGTAACTTCACGTTGATTACTCCTTTTATCAAAAATACTGAACGGATCGACATGAAATTTTGCATAAGTAAATCAAGTTTGCAGCCAGCCATTTCACATCGGAGGAACGCGTGCGAAGCCGCAGGCAGAAGCTAGTAAACAAACAATAAATACTTCTGGATATTTCACACATCATGATCTAGCCCCAATCAAACTAAGTAGATATTCATAAAAAAAATCACGTTTTATTCAACGCGAAAGACTTTCTAGTTAAATATTGCTTTATTTTTCAGGAGCATCAGTTCCGCGCGGAAACGTCATAAGAACGTACCGAAACACCACTATGCCGACAGGCCGATTTCAATGAAGCCCACTCGCACTTCTGCCAAACCACTTGTAACAAGAACTTTGCCATTTCTATCAGCACGATTACCTTTCCTAAGGAACTCTACTTAGAAATCGACTTATTTATGAAAAACAGATGTTTTTTTTCTCATAGATACCTATTGGACGTAGTGCGCTAATACATCCAATTAAAAATAATTTAGGTCTGAAATGTGCCAGTTTAGGATTTCGTAACGGGTGTCAGTGAACGGACTAGTTAGCGCCGAGAGTGTAACCAGATCACAACAAAATCACAGGCATTATGAAAAATATCACCAACTCCATTAAACACTCGTAAATTCCGAGTTTCATACAGGATTGCTCATGGTGTAGGCATAGGAGGTTTGTGCCGGGGTTTTCTCAAATAATAAGACGTACCTACTACCTACTACCCTACCTACTGAATGCCATAGGTACTTGCTAAATATAGTGAGATCATTTATTTATTAATTTTTTTATGGCTTCCACGCCTAAAAGGGGGTCGTGCAATTAATTATGTTCGTTTTCGCGCCAGAGTCAAGAGGTAGCGCTACTACAATGTGGAAGCCCAGCAGTGGGTTGATATCAGGCTGTGAATGATGATAATGATGATGGGATTTCAATTGTTACCTAAGATTTATTTTGTCTTCGTATTAATCATGTTATTTCCTTCTTATCCTTAAGGGGGCTCCACGTAAAATTGCCCAATTCTGTCGTTGGGCGTGTTTTGAAGATATCTGTAAAACTAATTTATGTATTGAAAAAAATCACAAAATATAACCCATATCTGACCTACACGATAAAATATTAGGTCCTTACATATGAAATTGGCGTTTTGTATGGGAGGAACAAAAAGTCGAATATTTTTTAATATAATATATTTAATTAATCAAAGTATGAACCATTATTTTCTATGCACTTTTGCCATCTTATAGGTAGTTCATTGATCCCTTTACTAAAAAAACCAGTCGGACGGGAATCAATAAAATCTTTGAAGGCGATTTGGACTGCCCCATCGGAGTTGAATTTTTTCCCTTGCAAGAAGTTATCCAAATTTCGAAAAAAATGGTAATCTGTTGGAGCAAGGTCCGGGGAGTACGGAGGATGTCTTAGACTTTCCAATTGAAGTAATGTAAGGCAGCAGTCGACGCGCGTTTGCCGGTTTGCTTCAGTCAATTCGTGAGGTACCCACCTTTCAAGCTTTTTAATCTTCCCAATTTGCTTCAAGTGAATTAAAACAGTTTTATCACTAACACCGCAGCCTGCAGCTAACTCGGACGTGGTTTGCGATGGATCCGCTTCCACAATAGCCTTCAACTCTTCATTATCAACTTGAGTCTCAGGCCGTCCACGGGGCTTGTTCTGCAAGTCGAAATTTCCAGAACGAAAACGTTGGAACCAAAAACGAACTGTGTTTTCTTTTGCAACACGACCGCCATACACATCATTCACCCTTCGAGTTGTTTCCGCAGCACTAGTGCCACGGCGGAACTCGTACTCGTAAATAATGCGATATTTTAAGTTTTCCATTTTGTAAAATGAGTGACGCAAACAGAAAAAAACAGAAGAAAAAAAACAAATGAATGACGATCATCGAAGCACAAATACACGAGTCTATAGCTGTACAAATTTGAATTTGGAATTCCTTACCAAAGAGGAGAAATTTGTGATTAAAGTGGCCAGTACGAAAAACGCCAATTTCATATGTAAGGACCTAATATATCATATTACAATATTTTGTGTAGTAATAACTGAGCGTGGTATTTTAGCCCTCACAGGAAAAACACCAAATGAATGAAAAAAAAAATATAACTACTATTCAATATCATATTTTTCCTTTATAATATAAAGATTTTCATCATTATTATTAGATTCAATACCCATGGTCCTTGTGGTCCTGGGGCACACGCAATTTATAAAGATCTTACCAAACTTAGTCTCTATGTCGGTCAACGAATTAACATTGCCATTCAACGTGGCAATGCTGCCAGCATTCTGGGCACTCTGCCTTCTGGTGTCGGCTTAGATTTTTAAGAAATAGATATAAGTGTACATATTAGTTGTAATTGTTTTATTCTGTTAATGTAATTTTCTATGATTTCTGATAATAAAATTAATAGCAGTAGTGACTCAATATGATAATAATAAAACAAAAAAAAAACGAATTTACGTAATGCGCCTTGCGAAATAATTGGAGCAAAGGACAATGGGCAGATTGAGAGCACCCTCCAATAGCAATAAAATGTATGTCGTTGGATATTAGGTCTATTCAACAGGAACAACTATTGCTATGACAGCTGTGCTGTTACAACTGCCCATTTAAAGATATAAGACTTATGTTTTGATAAAATGTTAAAATAAATGAAATATTTTTTATTCTAATAATGATTTATTTTTACAGTAACATAAAAAAACACTGTTAAAACTGTTAATAGGGTCTCTATTCTGGTATTTAGGGTTAAAAATTTAGTACAGAATTGGGCAACTTTCCGCGGAGCATTCTTTATACCTAGACTTCAGGCATACTGACACACGTGGTCTGATGGTGACTTTGAAAAAATACTTAAGGTGATATAATTATATATTTCTATCTAAAAATAAACATAACTATTTATTTTACATACTAATTCCATTAATATATTAAATATAATTAAAAATTTTACGCACAAACCCGAGAAAACTATGGCATAATAACAAGATCTTTTTTTAAATTTAAAGTTTAGAAAATAATTAAAGGTTTTTCAAAAACTAAAAACCTACATCAAATTCCTGAATATTTACACTTTATTTTAAGTTGTACGGGACAGATAGTAATCCCTCGGAAATAAAACTTATTAAATACGGATACCAGAGATATCGAGTGACATACATACACAGCCGAATTGAGAATCATCCTCCTTTTGTTTTTCGTCGGTTGAAAATAAGTTTAGTTTTGTTTCAGGACTATTAAAATAGGGTGAATGCAATCTGTCCACGAAAAATTTTTAGCTGTAATCCGTACCCGCATCCCATGGTCCTGTAAACGATGACCAAAAATGGCTACCTTTTATCACTATTAAGGTCAAGTACAGTGAAGCAAATAAACGACGATACATATTAGGATACATGAGTGAACTCTACCAATAACACCATGGAGTATCGGTCTGCAATCTGCCTGTGTGCTTTGCTAAAGTATAAATTTAGGCGCCTGCTAGGCCGCTCCTCTTGACTTGAACACAGAGTTGCAAATTTTCATACACATATCTTCGGCAAGCTTAAAATTCCTCTAGAATCAAATTAATTAGGAAAACCTTCCCTGAGGTCTAGAGCCAGCCCTTTTTGACTTAATATTATTTGCACAGTATTTTGTGGAATTTTGTAAATGTAGACGAGTTGAATGTTAAAATAGTAATATGATAATACCTGTGAGTTATTGTATCCCGCTAGTGTCTTCCCTGAGTACCTTAAATTCAACAACGTTTAGGTTTTTATAACTCTTTTTCAGGGACCTACCTTAAATTAATAAATGTAGTAATTTGAACTCTCCCTTTTCATTAACTTAGCGTAGCCGGGTAGTACCAGCAGGTCACATCTACATAATAACTTATGAATTACATTATGAAGCAGCAGGTATTATGAATTCTTGGAAAATATCAACACTTGAACACACCCTTTGAACAATCGCAAATCCATTTGTATTAGACTTTCCAAGTTTGTTTATTTACTATCGGGGCAGTTGTTCAATAAACAGAGGAACTGGACCAGAGCGGTGGCAGACCAAGAGTTGTCTGTCGAGTCAGGGGACGGTAAGGGCAGCATGTCTCGGGGAGTTACGTTCGCTCTAGCATACCTTCTAGTGTATATTCTACAAGGTAAGTGATCATTATTATAAATATATAAATAAATAATATAGATTTTTATAAATATTTTTTTTTCTTCGTTTTACCTTCATAAATGTATACTTTTCATATTCATAATTTTAAGGTTGTGTGTGTTAAAACAGAGTGACAAAACTTCTTGATTTATTAAAATGTGCTTTCGTTACTACTCGAATAGAAAAACATCGAACTTTTTGCAATTGTACAGCCAGCCGCTCTAATGCTTCTAATAATAATAACAAACCTAAACGCTGCGAGGTGCGCTTGCGCATCGAGCCGGGGTGGATCTGTGGACGCGTATTCTACGACGAGAACAGAACTCGGTATGCCAGCTTCAGAGGAGTGCCTTATGCGCAAGCTCCTGTTGGGAGAAAACGATTCCAGGTGGGTAATAGTTCTCGACCTTGCGGCCTTCGATGTAGGCTAGGATATAGGTATTAGGTACTCGTAGATAGAAAAAAGAAAAATAATAACAAAAGGTATTATCGCGTACCTTTTGTTCGCCTTATGTTACCCGATAAATAATCATTAGATAAAGAAACAAGAACTCAGAAATCACTTTATTTAATCGAGAAGTAGTTTCAGCCCGCGGCTTTGCGCGCGTTTTTCCTTGGAAACGTTCAATAGTTATTTCTATCCCATGGGTACTTATTCATAGGATTCTTAGGAGAGTCTTTGGGAAGGGAAGGCATTCGCCGTGCAATGCAATGGGACTGCAAAGGCTTCTACAAAAAAGTAATATAGGGCATAACAGAATCGAAACATCGAACAAACTTTAGTTTACAACTAGTATATTTTTAAGGAACTGAAACTACTAAATGCATGGGAACCGGGATTCGTGCTGGATGCGACACAGAACGCGCCGGCATGTCCCCAAACTGACCAGATGTTCAAGCGCCTGGCTCTTCAGTTGAACGGCATGAGCGAAGACTGCATCTACTTGAACCTGCATGTGCCTCACAAGCACCTGCCACGGTCCACGTCGGTGCACCCGGGGCGCCGCCTGCCGATACTGGTGTTCATCCATGGAGGAGCCTTCCAGAGCGGAGCTGGACTCACAGACATCTTGGGACCACAATATTTGATGCCGAAAAACATCGTGGTCATCACTTTCAACTACAGGTAAATGCGCTTTCAGGCAGATTTATATTATTAAATTAGTCTTCTTGATTGAGACGGACAAATGTTTGTTATGTATGATCCACAATTTTTTCTGTTATTATCCTGGTTTCCAGAAATAACACAAGCTTTGCTTACTTTGGGGCTAAATGATAATGTGTGAAGTGTCCTGAATAATTTCTTCGCTGTTTATTCATTTGCATGCGATTAGGTTTCCGCAGTGACTTTCCCACTTAGAAAACAGATTTAATTTTATAAAATTTCAGGCTAAATGTATTTGGATTTTACTCGCTTAACTCCAAAGAGATCCCGGGAAACCAAGGACTGCGAGACATGGTAACGTGTCTCCGCTGGGTGCAGCAAAACGCACACTACTTTGGCGGAGATCCTCTGAATGTGACGCTCATGGGCCATGGCTCCGGAGCCACCGCAGCACATATTCTATCTCTGTCTAAAGCAACCAAGGGATTCTTTAAAAGGTGCAACAAAAGATCCTCTGCCCTTCATTTTTGAATCTTCACTTTTTTTATTAGCCCTTTTGATTCGTTTCAGGATTGTGTTGATGAGTGGTACGGCTATGCCATCATACTTCACCACGTCCTCTAAATACGCAGCGGAAGTGAGCGATATATTCCTTCGTCTGCTCGGCATTAACCACACCGACCCGGCGCTCATCTATGAAGAGCTTGTCGAAATGCCGCTGCTCAAGATAATGCACGCGAACACCGCATTACAAATGAATACGGGCGTCGTGTCTTTCAATCCTGTTGTAGAGTCGGGATTCCCTGGCATTACGCGAATCTTACATAAAGACCCGATGCTCCTCATATCCGAAGGCTGGGGTCACGAGTACCCCGCGCTGATCAGTTACACACAGAATGAAGCAGCGTCTTTGAGATGGTACATAACGGAAAAGGATTTGTTGCTGAATGTTAAAATGGATAACATAGCGTTAGTGTCGCCGAGACTGATATACTCACTACCTGAACATGAGGTGTTTCGTATTGGGTACCTGATCGATGAAAAATATTTTAAGAGAAACTATACATTGAACCGTCTCACAAGATATTTGACGGACATGATGTTCAAGCACCCGGCCCTGAAGGTGGCCGAGTGGCGAGCAGCGGTCGCGAGGGGAGCACCGACCTACATGTACCAGTTGTCTTACGACTTCGCCGTCAGTCCTATGAAGACGGCTCACTGGGTTGATTACCGCGGCTCCGCGCATATGGACGACTTGGCCTGCCTGTTTCGCTTCAACACTATATTGAGGAACCTTAAATCATTCAATACGGCAAAAAACATGGATCATGAGATGAGAAGATGGATGGTCCTGTTGATCACTAACTTTATGAAATGCAGGTACTTGTTGGAGCTGTCAAATCACAATTAATTCTGTCAAATCTCTTCTGGATTTTAAATGGATAGCCGCTATTTTCAGAGTACTAAATAATACTAATGTAACAACCGCAGCTTTAAAGAACGCTCATGTTCATCAGTGGATGTTAAATGGAAAGTTGCTTATTTTGCTTATTAATTACCGTTACAGCCAGCCGATTTGCGAGGGCAATCTGTGGCCACCGGTGGCAAGGAACAGTCTTAGGTACAACCTCATCACCGCGCCCAAGACCGTACGGATGTCGCAGATGACCAGGAGGGAGCAATATATGGTCAAATTCTTTGACAGCATTGACCCCGAGGCCGGGTAACTAAAGCCTTATGTAAAGAACTGTTTCTATGAAGCAAGTTAATGATAAAACAGGCATATGGAAATACATTTGGTCAAATCACTGATTTTTTTAAAGGAAATGCTGAAATAAATTGACTGAATGTAATCCCGGGAAAGCCTAATTTCAGTGATTGATCAAATCGCTGACTAAACCTTCTATTTCTTTCCGTCATATTATACAAAATATTGTTTTCTTTCTATCAGGATTTTCAGCAACTTTAACTACAATGATAATTTAATTTTGTTTAATTTTTCAGAAATATCACTGCCGCTTTGGATTTAATTACGCACGCGTGATTTTATTACGAGATCAATGGATTTTCAGAAAGATATTATTTAGGTTATCAGTATAATTTTAATTAAAGTAACGTACAATTCACTGTTTTAAACATTAAAATTTTAATAAGTTTTCTGGTTTAGTTACCAAGGTCCAGAATCACCCCCTTTGTACCCAAAGTGTGCCAACGGAGCTCTACCGACGTCCGTTCGTCCGTCAGCTGTATCTTTTAAAACGTCACAGTTGATTTCAAATTGACGCGTTTTAAGAAATGCAAATAATTGTTGCCTTTTGTGACAGACTAACGTGCTCAGTGTCACAATAAAGAACTTGATTGTTTGCTGATTTTATAAATGGATGTCGTTTTTTAGTACTTCCCACTCATAAATTGCCGGTTTATAATATCCATTGTCTGAATCATGACATAACTAACCTAACCCACCTATTTTAGCGATACCATCAGACCACCTGTGCCATAAAAGAATAAACTAGTTCTGTTTGTTTACAATAAACAAATATCATTGAAAATATAATTTATGATCAAGGCGGTACATGATCAATTGATCACGCACGATCCTTCTCCAAGAATTGAAAAAGAACTAACACGCCAACAATAATAGTTGCAGTATAAAAAACTTAAGCGTTTGTTTTATCTATTATAGTAACAGTAACTAATAATAATTGAACTTAATTGGATGCATGCTTAAAGCAAGGATAACGTTTGTTAGGGCAGAGACAGGCTTTATCGCCGTAAAGTGGGCGTAAATGGAATGTAGCGTTGCGAGGTGCGAGATTCAAAATAGTTCTTTTTTAAAGAGTTCTGCGTACAAGTAATTTAGCTAGCAGATTAGTAAGCAGATAAGTTGTATTGAGTGAATTGACACGGATCAGATTTATTATTAAAATGTATATTATGTCGATAGAGTCCAAACCGGCAATTGATTCGAAGTTAGTTAATGCATGGGTTCGATAAAAGCTCACAAAAGTGTAAAGTTGATAGAACATCGTTTTAAAACAACAAACGAAGGATAACAGATCCGTTCTTTCGATGACCCTTCTATGAAAATAAATCTGACATAATTTATTTCTCAGAGATTCGAAACCAAAGGTGTCATTTAGTGACGCGTCCGAAGCAACGCAGGTTTGCACGTTCATTGTTCGTTTCGTGCGGTCCGTCAAACAAAACTTCGTATTTCATGTTTCAAAGTAGGCCTTCTTTCATTCATCGTTTTATCCATGTGTCATCAAAACTAATTTAGACACGAATTTTAACTAGATGTCGCCACTAGAAGAATTAGAAGTCAGTTTATAGTTTTTTAAAACGCGCCAAATAAGAGGCAACTTAGGGATATCCACCGGGGGCGGGCAGCAGCACCTCGTGCAGAACTTCCACCACCGAACTGCGATTCCCAACCCACATGCCCAGCGTGGGGATCATGGGTATTACCCCCCATGAGATCTGGGAGAAGCCTGCGTCATATAGGCTGTTGAGGAGGAGGCTGAGGTTAATAACATGTATTTTAATGGAATTAGGGATAAGAGTGATTAGATTACATACGAGAAAGACCTCGGTCCAAATATAAGAAAGAAAGAAAGAAAGAAAATAAATTTATTAGTTAGTTAATATGTTGACGACCTCCGTGGCGCAGCGGGCGAAGGTCCGCCTGCGACGCAGGAGGTTGCGGGTTCGATTCCCGCCTCGGAACTTATTTGTGTACGATCTGCAGAAATTTGTTCCGTTGGTCTGGGTATAATAAATAAAAAAAAAAACTTTGTAGTGTATTGTATTAAGTATATCAGTTATCTAGTACCCAGAACACAAGCTCTGCTTAGCTTGGGGCTAGATATTGCTGTGTGAATTGTCCAGCATTATTTATTTATTATTTATATTTATTTATTTACAAACAGGTTTATAGCCAACGGTATAGAGTCCTTTGTTTAGAGATAATGATAGGAATAGTACCTATAATGCTAAACATAGAAAAATAGAACCAGGGCAGGTCACGCTAGGCACACAGAAGGGACATTTTCCCATGTTTCAGTTCCGTGGTACTTTTGATCACACGTTGAATAATATTTTATATTAACTTTTGACTTGCCCTCTAAAAATGTGACTAAAAAGATTGTCATAAAACATTTGGGATAACCTAGCTAGACATTCACATCATACAGTCGGACCACCTGTGTTACTAATGGCAAGACTGCAGACTTGTTTGCAAATAATAAATTATCAATAAAGAAAGTAAGAGCGGGTTATACAGTTTAAAATGTATTTGTAGATGCACTATTTGTGCACTATTTATAACAGGGCTAGTCTAGTTAAACGCAGTTCTTTAATGACGGCGCAAATCCATCACCCTTAATTTATCTTTAACTTTTTTGGCAACACCCCATAGGAAGCTAACACGGCGCTAAGGCGTATTTATGTATAAGAAACGCTTCCCATACCGACGAGTGAACGCCACTGTTTGAACGAATATAAAATAGTGTGCCATCACCCTTTTAATAATTTTTGCTATAAATCGAAATACAGCGGCATAACTGCATCATTATCATTACACAATTGTTGTAAAGAGGGTAGTAAAATATATCTCCGAGATGCTCCCAAATGTCTTTGAAATAGTGTTTCTCCTGACTCTATGTTTAATGCAAGGTAAGTTGGTAAGTCGAAGGATTCTCGGCTGTATTTAATTTAATGCTTTAATAGCTATAATTGAAATGACATTGAGGTTGCGATGATGGTTTCAGCAAAATGCTATGATTACGATAGCTGCCGATCGCAAAAATGCGACGTGCGCATACGCATAGAATCAGGGTGGCTGTGCGGGCGCCTGCGTCGCGCTGAAGACGGCTCCAAGTATGCCAGCTTTAGAGGAGTACCATACGGGAAACCACCACTTGGCGAAAGGCGGTTCAAGGTAACACTTCAATTTTAAGGTTAAAATCATTCATTCAACAAAGACTAAGAAAGAAGTTCTGTTTTAGGAGCTGGAACCTGTAGTACCCTGGGGAGATTCTGTCACGTTCTATGCCTACGAAGATGCACCGGCATGTCCTCAAGCAGATTGCATTTTTGGAAGATTCAAGCATGAACCGAGAGGCCAGAGCGAAGACTGCATCTATCTGAATCTCCACGTCCCGGCAGCAGCTGTATCACAGAACTGGCACAACACCATCAAAAGGGGGCTGCCGATACTCGTATTCATTCACGAAGGAGCCTTCCAGTCTGGGTCTGGTCTTACAGATTTTTGTGGACCAGAGTTTCTGTTGACCAGAGCAATAATTGTCATCACTTTCAACTTTAGGTTCGTTTAACACGTACAAAAAATGCATTGAAGTAAAACGTAAATCGAATGTGATTGAATATATTGTTGTTTGTGTTTAGGCTGAATGTGTTTGGATTTCTTTCTTTGGGATGCAAGGAGATCCCTGGAAACCAAGGACTGCGCGACATGGTGACTCTCCTGAAGTGGGTGCAGCGGAACGCGCGAGCATTCGGCGGAGACCCCAACAATGTGACCCTCATGGGGCACAGCGGCGGGGGGACTGCAGCGTACCTCCTATCTATGTCAACTGCGACTAAAGGGTTGTTCAAAAGGTGAGATTCCGTATCGACCGAACAACTACCTACTTAGAGTCATGCATGCCCGTGAATACTCAAAGCCTACTTGGAGGAAACATTCTTTCAATTGGCCTCTTCCTTTTTGTATCAGGGGCTGAAACATTAAATTCTAATGACTTTACTCTCTTTTTTAGAATCATAGCATTAAGCTGCAATCCATTCCCTGCGTACTACAGTGCATCACCGGCGTATGCGCGGGACGCCGCCGCCTTGTTCTTGAAAGAGCTCGGCATCAACGCGACGGACCCCGCGCTCATCCACAGAGAGCTTGTGCGAACTCCTCTCCTCAAAATCATGCATGCTAATACAATGGCTCAATTTAAAACCTCATTCATCACATTTCCTCCGGTGGTAGAAAAGAAATTCCCCGGATGCACTAGAGTCATAGACGATGATCCGATGACCCTTATAGCCATGGGCCGAGGCCGGCACTATCCTACACTCATGGGCTTCACGAACAATGAAATGGGTTTCGCCGAAGCGTTGATGTTACGTAAGGGCCTAATGGAGAAGCTGAAAGTGGATCCCACAGCGGACGTGTCGTTGAGACATGTATACAGTTCGCCAAACGGTAATGTTTCGAGGATAGGTCAGCTGGTGTGGCAGAAATATTACAAAGGCAATCCTACGTTGAAAGGCGTATTAAAATACTACACGGATATGTACTTCAAGCACCCGGTGCTCAAGGCTGCGGAGTGGCGCGCCGCGATGGGCGGGGCTCCACTCTACTTGTACCAGTTCGCGTACGAAGCTGAGGACAGCCTCGTGAAGAAAGGCTTTTGGACGGACTACTCCGGAGCCGCGCACTTCGACGACTACCTCTGCATCTTCCGCGCAAACTCCATTCTGGACCAAGAATGCTTCTATCCTCCGAAGTGTGAGGATGATAATATGAGGTTTTATATGGTCGACATGGTCACTAACTTCATGTACTGCGGGTATGCATGAATATCATTCATTTTATACTTTCCTCGAAATCTCAGAAATCCAACTTCAAGCTAAATTTCAGAAATCCAACTTGTGAGACGGGCACTACAATATGGCCGCCGGTGTCCAGAAACAGAATTCTGTATAATTACATCACGGAACCGTTCAGCGTGAAGATGAGGCCGCCCACTGCTGAGGAACGGGACATCTTGCACTTTTTCGACAGCTTCGACCCTCAAGTCAGGTGAGTTAAATGAAACTATAAGTAATACAAAAATATACTCAGTAAATAGGTTAAGCAAAAATTTTATTATTACGATTTTATTATTTTCAGACGTGTCTCCGCTTTCCTGGCAAATAAACATAATATAGATTCATGTCCATATGATGAATACTTTAATTTTTGGTGATGAGATGGGCAAACATACAGTTTTTTGCTAATTGCATCTACTTAATTTAATAAACATTTTGAGTTACCAAAGCAATAATAATGAAACAATTTTGTAAACCTGGACCTGGGGACTGACACCAAAATAAGCAATCGCACTCATAGGATAACATTTTGTAACCTGCCACCGTAAGTTGATTAAGGGTTTCATATAGAAAATGAGAGGGTTAGGTTAAACAAGATACGCTTTAATAACGTCTATAAAAAGAAAACACTGCTGATGACGTGCCAATATAAGGGTTAAATTAAAATAGGTCCAAAAACTTCGTGAGCTTAGTATATCTACCTCGAGTGGGTGATAGTGATAACCGAAGGTTTAGCGATATGATATGATAAAGGGTCGAGCTTTGTGTACAGCCAAGAGGAAAAACTTTTCAACTCTCCGCATCGCGAGCTTTCTAGCAGTGACTGTTCTGTTGATGTCGACAGAATCAGTGAAAGTTGAATTGTCTGCGTTCGTTTCTCAGTTGATTTGGCTTTGTGACCTTTCAAAAAACAGGTTCAGATAGTTTTGTTTTCAGTCTCACGACTTTCAGGTTTTTTTCTAGAAAAGTGACTGTTTGCACGACCTCAGTCTTATTTGGGGTCAGATCGTAAGTGCCATCGCTCAATAAGAGTTTTGAAGATGCAGCATCGCGTTCACAAAGCGCGTTAAGGAAAACTATTTAACCTACCCGCTAGCTAGACGTGTTTTAGTACGCGTATACCTATTAAAAACGGACTCTGTCGAGTACTAGATTAGATAAATATTGTACGAGACTTTTTCTCGCGATGCTACGTACGATCGATAGTTGCAATCTCGCAGGCGCTCCACAGCGTAGTGCCAACGTGCCGCTGTTTCGACGCTGACGACAACTGTACACATGTTGTGCCCTGGTGAGTCCGCTTATTGATATTGATTACTTTATAACTTGTTACATTTCCCGGGCAAGTGGCTTTATTTAATTAAACTCTCTGGAACTTTTACGGGTGCGAAACTGGCCTACAGCAGTAACTGCGGTATTGACCTAGATGTAGAAAGTATTATGCAGTATACCTAAAAGTGGGTTGCTGAGCCATTTTAGGCTATTCGTATATGGGACTGAGAAGCATGCTCGTAGTTCTTGTATTAGCTTTGCTTGTACAAATATACACTTATTATTTTATTTGTAATTAACAGGGACCATCAAATAGAAGTAAGTGAAGATGCGGTGGGTAGCAACATGGCTCACAGCCTGCCTGGCAACAGCAACATTCGGCCAGGTTCATATTATTGATCGCCATGACGTGACGGAAACTCCTGCAGTCAGCATTATTCCCATACACCCAACACTCCAAATTAATGGCTCAAATCCAGAACACATACCAGTAAAGAATGAAAATAATTTGATAAATGAAGTAAACAAGGACGTGGGCCTCGAGGACGGTCCGAGTGCGCCGGAAGACAGTACCAATGAAAGTTCTAGAAGCAGAGAATCGGGTGAACCAGTTAGCGAGGAAAACCCGTCTATAGAAATACCTAATCCATCTAATGAAATTCCTGAACAATCTAATGAGAGTCCCTCTAACGAAATCCCCAGTTCGTCAAATGAAAGTCCTGAAGCATCTAATGCGATTCCTAGTCCCTCTAACGAAGTTCCTAGTCCATCTAATGAAATACCTGAAGGATCTAATGAGATTCCTAGTCCATCTAACGAAATGCCTGAAGTACCTGGTTCGTCATCAGATGACAGTTCATCTAACAACTCTGACGGGGGAGTAGGGCCAGGAGAAGACGATGAGTTGCCTGAAATAGAAACTACGCTCGGACCGGTAAAAGGTGTCAAATGGCATGATACTGATATCATTGCTTACATTGACGTCCCTTATGGAAAGGCTGGGACCCCTTTCGCGGTAAGCATTATAGAAGTTTTTTATTATTACTGTTCGTTTGAGCAACAGCTAGATCGTTAATTAATGGATGGGCTATTAGTTTAATTTCTACTCACATGAATAATTTATTATATTCCAGGCACCTCAGACTGCAGAAGCGTGGGAAACGATTCACGAGGTTGACGAACATACCAAACGTTGTCCTCAATTCATAGACGATAGCTATCAGGGCGATCTGAGCTGCTTGACTCTGAGCGTGTTTGCGTCAGCGGCCGCGGAAGCTGCTAGTGTGCTCTTCCACATTCACAGTAGCGATTTCTATAGCGGCGATCCAATGATCTACGGCCCTGAGCACTTAGTGTCTAAAGGAGTAATCCTTGTTCTGCCAAACTACAGGATCGGCGCTCTTGGCTTCTTGTGCCTGCAAAATGAAACCGCACCAGGAAATGCCGGACTGAAAGATCTATCCAAGGCTTTAGATTGGATTGCCGATAACATAGAAGGATTCGGAGGAAATCCATTAAATATCATAGTTAGTGGCGATGGAGATGGGGGCGCACTTGCCGGCTACTTAGCGTTGTCACCGCGTTCCAATAGGCACATAAAGAAAGTAATCACAGAGAGTGGTTCAATGCTCTCCCACGTGGCTCTAGACAGGCAGCCTGAGGATACGGCATGGACACTAGCCGAGAATATAAGAAACGAAGATATCAATGCCATACTAAACAACCCGTTTGCAGAGGCTTCAACCGAATTAATAGTAAGAGCGGCTAACGGAATGCGATTCAATCCGTGCATCGAACGCAATGAGGAGCCTTTTATCGGCGTTTCCCCGTGGGGGTCCTTGCAGAACAGGAAAATCAATATCACTTTTATGATTGGATCCGCAAGCCACGCGGGAGCTCACCAAGCCGTGGCTACGTCTGATACCTTTATCGAAGACCTGAATGAAGACTACGGGCTTATTTTACCGAAAGATTTGTCATTTCATAGTACAGCAGAAAGAGATCAGAAGGCGTTGGAAGTGAAATCGCAATATTTCGGGAACGCTACTATCAGTCGCGATCACATGAAGGAGTTGTCTCTATGGTTCACTGACGCCAGTTATCTGGGCCCTGTAATGCGATTCGCCAGGTGCCTGGTGGACGCTGGTGCCACCGTATATGTGTTCGAATTCGACTACGTGGGCGAATTGAATCGAGAGCTCATAGCCTTGGAGAGTCCAGTGGAAGGAGCAGCCCGTAGCGACATCATCGGGTACTTGTTCACACAAGACAGATACATTCCGGAAGAAGAGGAATCGAAAGATAAGAAGATGATCGATCTGATGATGGAGTTGTGGGTTAGCTTCATTAATACGGGGTAAGATGTCCTTTAATTTACGTATGGCATTATTTTTTCGGTCAGCAATAATTTTACGTCAATCAGCAGAGGCCCGATAATACTAAATATATGGTCCGCGGATGTGCAAATATTTTGTTTCCATCAAATTACAATAGTAGTAGTAGTAGTATCAGCCAAGTTCATCCCACTGCTGGGCAAAGGCCTCCCCTATTATACAAATTACAATACAAAAGATAAAAAACAGTTTGCAATCAATCCCGCCCCAACCATCTGGTAAATTTCTCTGAGCAATCTTAGAGTGCCTAGTTAAAAGTAAGAGCGATCCTTTATGGCTAGATTTAATATTTTATTTTCAGAACACCAACGGCAAGCGGCATCGAGTGGAGCGGATTAAAAGCAGGCGCTGCATCCGAGGAAGAATTCCTCCACATCACCTCCGAGACCAAAACAGAGAAAGGGGTACACGTGGGCCGGCTGCAAGTATGGACGGATCTCTACAATGACTTCTTCATAGAACGCAACTTCGCAATTTCCATCAACCCGGGCAATTACGTGTTTATTACCCTAATATTCTGGCTAACAACGAACTAAATTAGATTATAAGTGAAGGGTACACACGCGACCCACCCACGCCACACCACTATGCTTAATTGAATCCGATTAGAGCCATGTACTTAGAATTATTGTAAGCGGTATATTTAGCAAATAAACATGACGCGTAAATTAAACAAGACTTTGAGTTTGTGGTAATGTTTAGGTTAACTAATGAGGTATGTTATTTGTTTACGTTAACTACAACTTGAGGATATTCAGGAATTATTCAGTAGAGGGAAGAGTTTTCGGCTGCATTACGGCTATTGCAAATTATATAAAAATCGCAGTTGTTTGTTTGCGAAAAATCTGTAGTTAAAATAAATATATTTGGTTGTTTTGTTTATATTCCGTAATTGCATTTGAGTAGATAACCCTATAGTGAATGGAGACGAGAGTGATAGTGGCGCTGGTGTGCGCGGCGGGTGCGTGGCGCGTGCCCGAGGGCCGGAGTCGCGACGTGTGGGGCAGCCAGGGGCGCGCCAGGGGGTACTTCTACTCTGACCCGCCGCATTATGCCTACCTCGGCCTGCCGTATGCTGCCGCTAGGACCCGGTTCAAGGTACACCTGTCCTTCATGCCTTCACTGCCAGCTTTCAGAGTTAAATATATATTAAATAATAATGCTGACCAATTCACACAGCATTATCTAGCCCCCAAGCTAAGCAGAACTTGTGTTATGGATACAATACACTGCATAGGTAGATATTTTTTATTATACATAGAATCGAACATCCAGAACACACGGAACAAATATCTGCAGATCGTACAAAGCTTTGTCCCGAGGCAGGAATCGAACCCGCAACCTCCTGCGTCGCAGGCGGAACTACGCCTGCTGCGCCACAGAGGTCATCAAAGAGTTGCGGCGCGGTACTACGCGTAGGTACTATAAGAATGCTCTGAGGAGTTCTTATAGTCCTGTACCACAATGTCATGTCATATCAGTGCTTCGCGGCGCGACCTGGTAGAATTCAAGCAATGCACATCCAAAATGCACTTAAACATCGACGGCACTCATTTCTACATAGTTTTATTGTGATGAACCACAAATTTTCTCTGTTAATTGTAGTGTAGAGCATGATTATTAAAAGCCATAATAGGTACAACAGCATCCCGTGGGTACTCTCATCAGTATTTACGAGCATCAACAGCGAGGCAATCATGCCGAGCCCCTTCTCGAGCCGTTACCCATCCGCCATAAAACACTGCGCTGCCTCGTAATCCGCCTCATAACGTGTACATTCACCATCGACATTTACGTAAAAGCCCTAAAACTTACATAATAGAAAGGTAACCAACTTCCTCCTTTAATGTAACTGCCTTATTCTGATGATTTGAAATGTTTTGCGTGGTTTGGAAGCTCTGTGATTAGACAGCCCTTCCGGCAATCGCCGAGGCAGGAAGGTCAGCCCTTGTTTGTCGACAGGAATCCCATTTGTCGCCGATTGTTATCCGGCCGTGTTTATAGCTACGTATCGAGGTTACGAGGGGACTTTGCTCACTGTACCTACCTAAATGCTGATATCTGCATGACAGGTTGCGGGTTATTCCAAGATATTTAGGTCACGAGCTGTCAGTAGCAGAAGGAGCCGTACAATCGATTAGATACAGATTTGATAAGTGTTTTATAGGATTAGTGGATTGTTTCTATAAAGTTAATCAAATGAGTAGAAAAAAAAGAAAGATCCAACAGAAGTAATCAAATTTATTATGTGGAATGTGTGTTAAAATTGTGGCATAAAAACTTAAATCGTTAATTGCATACTTATATTAATCATCTAGTGGAAGTTATCGTAGAAAATATTAACAACATTTTATGAAAACACTTACGGTAGGTAAGTGTTTTTGTACATGTATTTTTTCATAAAGGAATTATATTATAAGGACACAGAGTAGATAGGGAGGCGTTTGAATTATTTAGGCAAGTGGGTAAACACTAGACACAAAGTAATTGACAGTAACGAGTCGATGTGTCATCGAACAGGCGTGCCGGCGGCGCCTTGCCAGTGAAAGTACATTTTGTACGGCGACTTGCTCGTGTGTAGTATGTGAAGTAGATATACCATGCCTCGAATTCTCGCTTATTAATGCCGCTTAGATTTTGTACATAGATCTTTATTGCAGCATCAAAACTTTTAAAATAATGTAACTAAAGCAATCGATCACTAGGAAGATGATTAGGAAGAGAATTAGGAAGAGTTTGAGATGTGCGAGGTAGCTGGGCACGAGAAATCCACCAATAGGAATAAGTAGCCACTTTTCCTAGCCTCGCTTAGCGTAGCTCTGGTGGAACACGCCAGGAGCGATCCCTCGCTCCTGGCGAGCAAGGTGTGTGTGCAACATATAGCTTCGCTACGCATCATTGCACCGAGAATGCTCCTCGCACAGCTTTCGTGGAAACGATCTCACCGTTCCACATCCTCGCACAACCAAGCTACCTCGTATATCTCTGGTTTCTCACCAGCAGTCCCAGTGTGGTCTGTTTGAGGTCTGTTGTGGTTACAGGCGCCGGAGCCGCCTCCTGCATGGGACGGCATTTTTGAGGCCACGCACCGCGTGAAGTGCCACCAGCCGGGTGCCGGCGAGGAGACCTGCCTCGTGGTCAACGTGTTCACGCCGGAGCACGCTGAACAACTGCCCGTGCTCGTCATCGTGCATGATGGACACTTTCAGAGCGGGTATGCTGTACACAAATCTAATTGTGCAACATAAAGACTTTCTATAGCCAATTTGCCAAAGATTCTTTGTTAAATACTTAACATGAAAAATCAAGTCTCTATAGGTGGCAGCTGTGAGCTTTAACCTCGTGACTTTCAATATTAAGTGAAAGGTTTTCAGTTGACCTACAAGCACAGAGAATTACAAATTCGAGCCGCGTAATTCTATTTAAAATATAGAGACAGCTTTCGTTTTTCAGGTGGGGTTCTCACAAACCCCCAACGAAGTTCCTTAGTCAAGGCCTAGTTGTAGTGACTTTCAACTACCGTCTAGGACCCCTAGGGTTCCTCTGTCTAAAGATACCAGAGGCCTCTGGTAACGCTGGTTTAAAGGACCAGGTCGCGGCGCTGTATTGGGTTCAGAGAAATATTGCCAATTTTGGAGGAGACTCCTCCGATGTCACAGTTTACGGCACTGATTCTGGAGCAGCTGCAGTTCAAATTCTCCTCCTATCTGGTCTATCCAAAGGCTTGCTCCACAAGGCCATTCTTGAATCAGGCTCTGTTCTATCGCCTATGTATTTGATTTACGAGCCTGTACGCACTGCTTTTAACGCTGCACAAAAATTGGGCTACAAGTATACAGAAAATCCAGAAAAACTGGCAAAGTTCTTCAAGAATGTACCTTTGAGACAGCTGACAAATGTATCAGAGATCTTCCTACCTTGTGTAGAGAGAAGTTATTATTATATGCATGGTTTACTGGATGAGGACCCTATGGATATTTTGAAGGGAGGCAACTATGATGATGTGCCTTTGCTCCTAATGTACACTTACACAGATGGCATGGCAATAGTTGAAAAGAACACAGAAAGTTTAAATTCTGTTCCTGAGGAGTTCGATAAGCTGCTGCCTAATAACTTGTGGTTTGATGATGAGCAGAAAAAGCTGAGGATAGCAGAGTTAGTTAAGGATTTTTACTTTGATGGCATTGAAGACACCTTCGTACAAAACTATGTGGATTATTTCCATGATGTTCTTTATGAATTCCCTATCATAAAGTTTGCAGTCCTGTATGCTGAGAAGAGTTCCCACCCAGTCTACCTGATGAAGTTCAACTACAGGAGTGGGCACAAGAGGGATATACCCACCAAGGTTATAGATTACTTTTACAATGATGCAGATGCCGGTAAAGATGAATTTGTTGCCAGCAGATTGACCACACTTTTGTGTAACTTTATCAAATTGGGGTGAGCTTTTGTCATCTCTTTTTCAATTTAACCATAAAGAGAAAAATCAGGGTTCAACAGGTTTTTGATTTAAATTTTATTATTCAATGCTGACCTACTTAACCAGGTTTCCATGTTTTGGTGCACTTTGTCCTTCATTGTATTTGTATTGAGGCCATTATTATGATGATAAGATAACCACAATGCATTGTGGTAGGTTATTTCCTTTAGATAGCATGTGATAAAATAATTAAAATATGGTACACTTTATTTGTAACTTAAAATACTGCTTTTCCAGAGATCCTACTCCAATAACCACATCGCTGGTCCCGGTCATATGGAAGGCAGTTGGTGAAGGCTCCCAGGAGCCTCCACAAGTGAAAACAGCATCTGTGCTACACTTTGAAGGCTCACTGACTATGAGCACCAGTCGCAAGACTCAGCGCCTCAGCTTCTGGGACCATGTCTACGATAACTTTTACAGATTACACACAAGTGATGATGAGCAAACAGATTCATGAGATAAGTAAATTAAATTGTAGCAGTGTTGTTTTATTTTTATTTGGATATTGAGGTCAGATTTTTTGATAGGTATTCAAAGGGACTATTAAACCTTACACTTTTATAATCACTATCACATTCATCATAACTTATTTATTTCTGCCAATATTATATTTCTTTTTATCTGATTCCTGATTGAGGTTGTAAACATTCGGAACAGGAGGCGATACGCACATTGTAGATCCGGGAGCGATACACTGCTGTTGCCAGACGAAGCTAAAGAGGAACCATCACCTTTTTAACAGAACTTCTGGGCTAGGATTTCATCAAAACAAGCACAGGGAATAATCGCACATTCTCAAATCGATGGAAATCCACGTGAAGTCATTAAAAGAGCTTCGACGTCGTCAAAAATAAATAATACCGTTACCTGTAGAATCGGCGGCGGCAGCGGCTTGCGAGCGATCCGTGGAGTGCTGCTGCGCTGTCTCCGATCCAGGGCCTAGAGCATCGCTCCTCACACACAATATCACTTTAAATCACAACTTTTCACACAAATCACTTAAAAAAATCAACAAGTAAAAATTAAAAAGGCAAAAACATGAAAAACCCGTCTCGTCCTAGTCGTCACTTTTCTTAACAGTGTTACCATCGCTACGTCTGCTCAGCGTTACATAGCGCTAACTATCACTTGACAAGCACCACATTAAATTTTTGTCAGTATGAAGTAATTATTTTGTTAGAAATATAGGTAATATTTAATATTTTTATCAATGCAAGCAAATATAGTTAATTTTTAATAAATTTTGCACATAAAAATACATCAAGGAAGGAATCTGCAATATTTCCTCTCATGACTTAGATGTTATACAATTTGTATTTGTATTTGTATTTATTTATTCCATCGTAGGTACAAATGTTACACTTGATGTCGTTACATTCTATATTTAGTACTAGTTTAACAAAAACACATATTACATTTCGTTATAGGAAACACCAATAAGGTACAAAGGTAAAAAACAACCAGACATGACTGAGAAATTAAATAAAAATAATTAGTCAGAATCAAATAAGTAAATAATAAATAAAAAATATGCTGCCGTATATGGGCAATAAATCAAGAAACGACAAAATATTAGGTACCTAAGCTGGCAGCACCGCATTGTGGTGATTGCTGAGATTTTGTGACATTGACATGACATAATGATGAATAATGAATGAAAGTAAAATAATGACACTGACAGCAAAGCAAGTGGGCTACTTGCTCTTGCCTTGCTCCACTGATAAATAAAATTAATTTCATAGCTCCACCGCCCCGCCGCCCGCCGCCTCCACCTGCTTGTATTTTTATTAATCCATACGCTAGTAATAGTAATTCAATGATTCTACCCAATTCTACCTCTATCTACCTATCTATACGTATTCTATGCTCTAGACCTTCTAAATTAGAAGGTCTAGAGTCTAGCATTTTAATTAGAATTACATGGTAGAACTGTTTTGCACTGCAAAACAGTTCTACCTAAAAGTTGTACCTACCGAAACCTCGCCAGGAAGGAAAGTAATTATAGGTACATGATTTTATAGAATCCGTTTAGACTGACCGCGCCGCGCCCCGCCGCCACCGCGCCGCGCCGCCGCCGCCGCCGCCGCCGCCGTGTTTGAAATTCGGTTCGGATAAGGCATCATCAATTACCTACAATGATCTTTTTTGGTAAATAATAGTGACAATATTTTAACAGAAGGCATTTAAATTTAAAAAAGACGTTGAAACGACTCTCAAGGAGAGAGGTCTTAATTTTCAGTAAATTTCTATTTAGGTAGGTATTAATAATTTATCTTCTTGTTTAATTCTCGTAACCTTAAATAGTAATGCATGCATACTTAACCATAGGTAGGTACTAATATTACAAAGAGGAAAGTATTGATTTGTTTGTATTGAATAGGCTCCGAAACTACTGGACCGATTTGAAAAATTATTTTACCATTAGAAGCCCACATTATTCCTGATGAACATAGGCTACTTTTTACCGCGAGAAAATGCTTCATTCCTACGGGAAAACGGGTAATATGACATCGGGTAGTAAAAATGCAGCTTGTCACATATCGGAGAATTGCAAGTAAAAAATAAATAAATTAGTATTAAATTATTATTATTAATTTAATTATTAATTAATTAATAATTAATTAATTCAACAGTCTGCAGTTAGCTCAATTGTTTCAATTGTAAATACTAATTATATTATAATTTTCTTTGTGAATAAAGGCTTCTGCCATTTTTATTAAAAAAAAAAAAAAAAATTAATAAATTAATTAGTAGTCATAAATTCATTTCCAGTAGAAAGGTATATTTTGTTTACATAGAACTGCTCTTTGATCATGCTGTATCACTTAGGTATTTAGGGATGGATAGGTACATGGATACAGTACCTATATTTTTTTGAGATTTTGTAATATTTGACTGTATTCTGTTTTGTGTGCCAAATAAATAAATAAATAGGTTATCTGATTATGTTAACTGGGGCCTACTCGGAAAAGGACAAACATAGTTTCGTTTCGTTATCCTGCAAAACAAACCAAATTTTAAGCTTGCATAAGTATGATTGATTATGATTACTGATTAGGGTTTGCACGAAAACGAATCAGAAACTTCGATAGGTAATCGTTTTTATGAGTATGGTACGGGCCCTGCCTGTTCCCCTAATTTCATGGGTAACCTACTACCCGCTAAGATTGTTATGTCGTTAGGTACCTAGTTACCTAACCTACGTACCTACGTACCTACCAACTTTTACCTAGGTATCTGTTTTCTACCGGTGATATTTATGTACCTAGGTACCGACCGACCTTCCATTTTTATTGCCTTCGTGGCAGGCAGGTAATGCGGATGGATTTATTAACATAGCGCCTGAACTTAATTTAAAAGCAAGCTAGGTTGGGCCAGGCTGTTTATGCATACCTTCATGATTGGGGTGGGCGGGCAGTGAATAGGTATAGCTCTCTTCAAACATAACGGCTCCATTTAGTTAAGAGGTTGGTGAGATTTTGGATAATTATTTTGTATAACGTACGTAGGTAGTAGGTACCTAATCGTAGGTACCTATCTACTTGGATATAAATTCAAAGGTACCTAGTGATGGCGCTTAGTTTCGCACTGAAAGACAATGAGACGGGTCGATAACAGAAACTCCAGAATAATATTAGCTAGGTATGTATATTTACAAAAGAGAGTAGGTAGATTAGATACATCTTTACAATAGGTAGATAATTATATTATATATATTATAATACTAAAACACAACAACGGGTCCCATTTAAAACCCAACCTAGGTAGGTAGCTACTTAATACAATATGATAAGGATTGTCCATAATACATACGATATAGGTACCTGAATAAATGCGCCAGATCTAGGGCTTGGTAGGTACCTATTGGTTTTATGTCTGCTGGTCCTCTGCACGAGGATTCAAATCCTCGTGGTTCCATAAAGATAATTCTAATGTAGGTTAAATATAGGGCTGGTGGTCCCACACACGGTGGGTTAGGAGAGGGTAGGTGCTTTACTGCAAATTTTTGTGGGTAACCTACTACCTACCCTACCTACCGGGAGCGTCCGGGCAGGGTTTCATTTGTAGTCCGGGTTTAAAAATTTCAAGTCAATTCTTGGTTAATGGCTCTGCGTCTGGTCGACACAAAATTTCAAGTCTTGGGCCGCCGCACCGGGCGAGGCGATATAATTAAAATTTCTAAGTCAACGCAATCAAAAGTAATACCTAGTCGATTGTGTACGAATATATTAAAATTTCCAAGGGAATCACATGCACATAAAACCTATAGGGTACTTCCCGTTAACCTAGAATAGAATCATGTAATTTGGCAAGAAGCAAGGTCTTATTATATCATAATGATGATGATGAAGGTCTTATAGCAAAATATAAGGGAAAAATTCGAAAACGACACGGTCGGTTGACCTTTGATACGGAACCCTCGGTGTGCGAGTCCAACTCGCACTTGACATTTATTTATCATACCGACTAATTATGTTTGAAAAAACCCATTTAAATCACCATTTAAATCTTTGCCTACAAAGTCCTCAGGACGTATTCTTCAAAAATACGCAAAATCTTAAGAATACTGATGATGGTATTATGCACGGAAATAGGTACCTACCTACCTAGGTATTATGAACAATCCTTCTTTTAAGATAGGTACAATTCCATCACAAAATCGATTGAATTAATGATTGATATGCTTAATTCTATTTTTTATGAAATAAAATAAACAGTAGGTAGGTACTTATTGGTACCTTCTGTCAAGCGAAGCAGAGAATATCATATCCTATATTCTCTGCTTCTTCAATTAGATACCTACCGATCTAATGCTATTGTGTCCTATTAGTCAACGATTTAAATGTTTGCTAAAGTATTCTAGAGTTGGGTTAGGTTTGGTCAGGGACCAAAATACTAAGGGAGTTTACAAATTTAACTATCTAGAGCCAAATCATTATTTTACTTTCTAATTTAAATAAAATTTAAAACCACTTTTCTATGGTCATCATAATCTACAATCTACATAACTCATATCATAATGCTACCAAAAACCTACTAGGTATAACCTATTTATAATAGGTATGGAATGTTGTCATAATTCCTTACAATGCTAGAATAGGTACCGACAGTCAGCAATAAAGTTATCTGCTGATCGTACAAGTCTCAAAACACATGATTGTAGAAATTTTAAAATTGCACTTACAGCACACATAGCTTTTAACCTAGTTATTTTGTAAAAAAAAAGAACAACATTTACTCAAATCAACGAAATTTTTTCAAAAACTTTTAAAATTTCCATAAATTCATAACTTTTTGTAATGGTTTTTTGTGTACTATATAAAATTCACTTTAAAATAAATTATCATCGCCACATAATTTTTAGCACAAAACCAGTCCAATAATGCTTAATATCACCACTTTAGCTCTATTTCAATTTGTTGAACGCTTTCGTTTGTTCACTACTGGCAATGTTCGGTGACGTCGACCACGGAGGCCTTCCGCCACCCGAAGCAGAAGTAGCCGAGCCCCAGGCCCGCCACCAGCGCCACGCACAGGTACACGTTGTACGTCATGAACACCAGCATGAGGAGGTATGACGCAGAGGACTGGATGACGTGGAGACACGTCTGTATGAGGTGCCCTGATGACAGCATTGAGTATCTGGAAGGACAGTTAGGTCACTTATTTATTTATTTATAAAGGCCATCCTAAATGAAAATCACAGTATACAGCTCTTATTATCTACCTATGTGTTTTCACATTTAAGGGACGCCTCAACGTGCACAACATTTTTGCCCAACTATTGAATAACAGTAGGTACCTATGTCAAAATGTGTTTGTTGACAGGGGTTGAGGTGACTAGTTGTGGTTAATACTGTTGGCCCCTTCACAATCATCACAGCAGTACCTATTTAATCCACTTGCTCAGTAGTTCTGACGTCATCACCTACATGCTGGTTATCAAAGACCTCCAAACTCTTGTGCTACTCTCTCTTCCTACGCTAGTCTACCGCAGCAGTGTGTACAGACACAAACTTGAGATTTCCCACTGCTCGTTACAGGTTTCCTTTCGTAATTGCCAGACAGCCTCCCCAAGTAACACAGAAGCCCCGTACTTCAGTCAAATCATGCAAGCTCATACAAATCCGTTGTCATAAATGACTCTACATTTTTAACTGTCTGTGCCTTTTCAGGACTTAAGGGCCAGACTCCACCAGAGCGGTGATGTGCGAAGATGTCCGAAGTGGAGACGAGAAGAGACGTAGGTATTTCAGCTAGGGTGTCTCCACCGAAGCTGTGCGGAGATGCGTACTGGCTAGACTGGAGCGGAACTGAGCTGCATGCGGCCAGCGTCGGATGTTTGTTGAGATCCATGTAACACTACACGCCTTTTACATCTCTTCTCGTCTCCTCTGCGTGACGTCGCCAGCTTACGAAGCACAGCTCACATCTCCGTTTCTTTTTTTTGTTTGTTTATTCGCATAGCAATTATGACACGCTTCAGCTCGTTGGTCTCCACTGAAGCTCAGCGGAGACGAGATGTGTGAATAACGACGTTCTATTGGTTGTCTAAACCACATCTCTTCTCCGCTCGTATTGTCTCCGTTTTGGTGGAGTCTGGCCCTAAACGGCATCACAGTCTCAATTAAAACAGTATTCTGCGTAAAGATGCGCGACTGCGAATGATCTGGCTAGTCGAATGATCTACAACTACTAATTTACTCTTTCGACTTGAATATTAGTAATAAACTAATCTTCAAAGTCGAATGACAACTACCTACTTATTACTAATTACTAATTAGTAGTTGTCATTAGTAATTAAATTATTAATGCCTCTACGAATTGACCGAGGGGTCGAATAACGAATTGAGTTCGACTGCCCGAATCGGGAAGTCGCCATTACTATTCAAATTAGTAACTAACTAGCTGTACCCGCGACTTCGTTCGCGATTGCCTTACCTGCCGACTAATTAAGTTCACATTTAACCATAGTCTCTCATATTATGAAACGCCGCCGTGCAAAAAATCGTGTGGGGTCTACGGGGGATAGCATGTTGTCATCTTGCCTGAAAAACAGGTTTCTACCTAGTTCAGGTACACGCATTATTTAATACCATTAGAATTTAAGACGAAACTCTTTGTTATCTTTCTTGTCCTAAGTTATTTTTGAATAAATAATAATAATAATTATTATTATTATTATTATTATTATTATACACTCATTTATTCTTTAATCTCGTTTATAAAATACATTTTTTACTATAGAAAATAAAATGTTATAAAACTATTCTACAGTAAAAAATATATCAAAACGGTGAATCACCGGCCGCGAAGCTAGGCTCAAGCGGCCGGTGACTAGGGCTGCAAAGAGAGGAACTTCCTGACGATGCGCGCCGAGTCCAGGAGTACCGCCTTTTGAATCTGGCCTTTGATCCAACTTCCTAGCGAGAGTTTCTTGAGATGTTGATCGAGACTCTTCGCTATTACGCCGTTAACCGAAACGACTATCGGGACGATAGTCGCTGAATCAACATCCCACATGCTGACAACCTCGTTAGCCAAATCAAGGTATTTGCTAATTTTATCTTTTTCAGCTTTAACGAGGTTAACATCATGTGGTATGGTGACATCAGCGAGCACCGCCCTCCGTTCTAACCGATCTATCAGTACAATATCAGGTTTATTCGCCAGAATAGTCCTGTCTGTAATGATAGATCGGTCCCAATAGAGCGTGGCACGGCCATTTTCGAGAACTGGCGCCGGTGTGTACTTATAGTACGGAACTTCAAGTCCAGTAAGGCCATATCGGAGAGCAAGTTGTTGGTGTATAATTTTGGCTACTTGGTTGTGTCTGTGCAAGTACTGAGAGTTAGCAAGGTGCGAACAACCCGAAAGTATATGACGAAGGGTCTCTCCAGGAAGATGACACGCTCGACAGATATCGATCGTGCCATCTTTCATGATATACTTTCGGTAGTTGTTCGTCTTCACCACCTCATCCATAATTGCACAGACAAAACCTTCGGTTTCCCCGAAGAGGTCACCGAAACGTAGCCAGTTTACTGAGCTTGGGAGATCTACATCAGGTCCTGTGAGGACCTTGTAGAATCTCCCATGCAGCTCTTTGCTCTCCCATATAGCCTTCCGATCCTGGATGCTCATCACCGTAGGTTTGCGCCAGTTCTCGTTAGCTAAGGAGAGAGGGGTAAGGTTCTTATCAACTGTAACCACATCGCGATGCATCTGGTATTCGGCTTGATGGAAGTAATTTCTGAGATTGCATACCTCACGGTTGTGTAGGGTCTTGGCGTTTAAAAAGCCTCGACCACCACATTTCCGCGGGATATACAATCTCATTACCGAAGCCCGTGGGTGTCGCATGCGATGTGTGGTTAAAAGTTGACGAACCTTACAGTCCAAGGCGTCTAGTTCAGTCTGAGTCCATCTCAGTATGCCAAAAGTATAAGTGAGCAGTGGCATAACCCAGCCGTTGAAGGCACGCACTTTGTTGCCACCTGACAAAAGGCTATTTAGCACTTTTGTAAGGCGACAAAAGAAGCGCTCCTTCACCGACTGCTTTATGTCCCCGTCCAATATACCCAACGCTTCTGGCATACCAAGATATTTGTAGGTTTCACCCTCTGAGAGAGATTTGAGAGACATTATCTCTGAAAGTTGTAAATTACTAGAATTTACAACTTTCCCTCGTTGTATTTGTATGACCGCACACTTATCAACACCGAACTCCATGTTAATAGCACTACTGAATATCTGTGTGATATTCAGAAGGGCCATTAACTGGGTTTTATTCGGTGCGAATAGTTTGAGATCATCCATATACAACAAGTGAGAAATGACCCCACCATCTCTCCGAAGGCGATAGCCTATTTCTGAATCTTTCAGTAGAGTACTGAGTGGATTCAGAGCTAGGCAAAACCATAAGGGACTCAGACTGTCGCCCTGAAATATACCCCTCTCTATTCTTATCAAATCATTGGTGGCAGGTGGGTCCATTCGGCTCCCTGGATGACGAAGAACAGTGATCCACTGCCTCATACATGATCCCAAGAACGATCTTAGAGTAGTATCTACTTTATACAACTCTAAGACCCTCTCAAGCCAAGTATGAGGCACCGAATCATAAGCCTTCTTATAGTCTATCCATGCAGCCGACAAGTTCCCTCTGCCACGTTTGACCTGTTGGCTAATGGCCATGTCAATGAGGAGGAGCTCCTTAGTACCACGGGACCCAACCCTACATCCATTCTGATTATATGCCAAAATATTGTTTGTAACAATATGCGTGTTAATTTTTGTGGTCAGAATGGATGTAAGTAGCTTGTAGATGGTGGGTAAGCATGTTATAGGTCTTGGGCCGAGCAGATTGCATTACTTACGTCTAGCGGAGAGATGGTGATAGAGTCCATGGTTTCGATGTTTTCACATTCAGAATTTACCACATTCATCCAGTCCGCTTCCGTGTGTTCGACCGGTATTGACCAGATGCCTCGCCAAAAATTATTTCCGGTTTCGGCATCCGGTACCTGATCGTCAGACACACGTAGATCGGGTTTCTCCCAATCGCGGTAAACTTTCCTTTGGTCACTTTGAAAGATGCGATTCTGCCAAAATCTGTCAACTCGCTTTTTGTATCTTCTAATTCGGCTTGCCCACGCATAGACTTTTTGCTTTAGATAGTCTATGCGCTCTGTGGCACAGGCTAAATAGTTCTGAGGTTGAACTTCAGTTCCGTCAAAAGCCTGTGTCACAAAGCGCATAACCCGAGGTCTATGGTTGCCCTCCCTAAAGCAAATTAACTTAGCTATGAGAGTCCTGAACCTACTGATACGCCTCTCTATTCGCTGCTGCCAAGTAGGGGTACTGCTAGCCTGGCGCGGAGCACGGTCACAGTCCGGAAACTTTACCTGCGCAACGCGGCAGGCCGCAATAGCCCCACAGTAGAGAATAGAGTGCGTATCAGTAAGATCACTACTAGTCAGTAGATATGGGACTAGTAGTGGGTTCAAGGCCCCCACTATAGCTAAATTACGTCTATGGGTGGGGAAGCGAGGCAGACGCGGTCTTAAATTTGAATTTTTATAACTTAGAATCGCATCTTCCAAAGCTCTCCTCAATTGCTCATCATTTTGGGTACTTACCTCAATGCTCTCGTGACTGACCTCTTCCACAGCGTAATCAGGCTGGGATATCACTGGTGTTGATGTGATGTGTCGCGGTGGCAATGTAACAGCCTGGTTACACTGTGGATGGTTCACCACTTGAGCACTGAGCACCTCACGTCGAAGTTGATCAAGTACAATGTCATCCAACAGCTTTGAACGTTGAATGACCCGTACCTGATCAGATAGTCGCTGCACGTTAATGTTGACAGTCGGTTCAAGGGCCTGAAACAACGGCATTATCCTAGAACGGTACGCAGTCAAATTAGTTCCTCCCTCTGTAGCCCTATAGTACGCGCGCATGACATTTTCGTTAATTCTTTGTGTCCACTTCATGCGCCGCACTCTTCCGTCAGCGGCGGGGGCCGGTCGCGGGGCTGTGTGCCCTACAGGTCCCAAGCCAGCTGACAGCGTAGGTCGTCCTCGCCGCACAGGTGTTCGCGGCGGTCGAGGCAACGGTGGCAGCTCGTCTTCACTGCTCAACACATCACTCGTCTCAGGCGGCGTTTGAAATTCCTCTTCATCTGAGGACGAAGATGTGGATGTGGAGCTAGTCGAGACGGGCTGCGGTGGTGGTGGTCGGAGTGCTTTTGTAGCCGCCCTCGTTCGTGCTCTTGTGATCATTTTCTTACATGTTTATTCAATTCAATTCTTGGTGATGGCTTTGCGTATTACATGATTATTTTGCCATTAAATTGTAAATAAAATAAAAATTTGCAAGAACAGACGTCTGACACGGGCGGTGACATTTTTTTTTTTTTTTTTTTTTTTTTATTATTATTATTATTATTATTATTATTATTATTATTATTATCTTCAATCCTATCCTTTATCCACACGACTTTTAGCTACGACTCGGCCAGCGTCAGTGTTAAGAAGTGTCATACTCGTTTCACTTCTTACTCATGGTTCCGTTCAGCTGGGGCCCTATTCTGCTATACTAATCGCTTCACTATGACAGGGGTATCGACACAGAATGACACGTTTTGGTATTCCACCTCAGATGAAAGAAATTATGATGAATGCAGATGGAGAGACGCGCGTCAAGTTTGAAACTATTAATTTATCTCGCACGCACTATCTGGAGTTATATTAATCTAAGGATTGTACGTGATGATTCTGCGACGATTCCATTGTCATACTGAAGTATTGCAGAATTGGGCTCCTCATCCATTTGACTGGACTACTGCAATTTTTTTTTCGTTAGTAGGTAGGTAAAGTTGGCTGTGTACCACAGTAAAAAATATTTTTCTGTGGTCCAGTTAGTTTAATTGGACCACTTACTCCTACCAAACTTCGGTATTACAGTTAACTGGACCAGCTAAACCACAATTTATCATGTAAGGTAGGAACCTAACTAATGAGTGCGTCTAAAATAAATAGATAGGAACTTACCTACCCTTTATGTACTAATTTTTTTCTTCAATCTACAGCTTATTTCATCAATCTACCGATTTTCTACTCGACTTTCTACTGATTTAGTAAAATTCGATCTTGCAACACTGTTTCCAACAAAAAGAATGCATGAAATAGGACGACGCGTAGACCCGTCGTGATGCGCGGCTTATGAATTCTACTTTTTCCTCTCTCCCAGGGGAACCTTACTGAATTCCAGGATAAAATGTATCCCATGTCCTTCCTTGAACTCAAATCGTACCAATTCAATCCAATTCATTCAGTAGTTTCGGCGTGATGCGCGGTGAAGGAATTTTACTTTCATCCCTTCTCCCAGGGGAACCTTACTAAATTCTGGGATAAAATGTATCTTTCCTCGTAGTATGAACTCAAATATGCCGAGTTCCATTCGAATTCATTCAGTTGTTCCGTCGTGAAGCGCGTTTATAGAATTTTACTTTCATCCTCTCTCCCAGGGGAACCTTACTGAATTCCAGGATAAAATGTATCCCATGTCCTTCCTTGAACTCAAATCGTACCAATTCAGTCCAACTCATTCAGTAGTTTCGGCGTGATGCGCGGTGAAGGAATTTTACTTTCATCCCTTCTCCCAGGGGAACCTTACTAAATTCTGGGATAAAATGTATCTTTCCTCGTAGTATGAACTCAAATATGCCGAGTTCCATTCGGATTCATTCAGTTGTTCCGTCGTGATGCGCGGTTAAAGAATTTTACTTTCATCATCTCTCCCAGGGGAACATTATTGAATTCCGGGATAAAATGTATCCCATGTCCTTCCTTGTAGTATGAAATCAAATCGTGCTTGGTTTCATTCCATCTCATTCAGCACTTTCGGCGTCATGCGCGGTGAAGAGATTTTTACTTTCATCCCCTCTCCCAGGGGAACCTGACTGAATTCCGGGATAAAAAGTATCCTATGTCCTTCCTCGTAGTATGACCTAAAATCTTGCCGAGTTTCATTTCGATACCTTCAGTAGTTTCGACGTGATGCGCGTTTAAGAAACAGACAGACAGACAGACATGAATGAAAAAAATTACAGTTTTGGCTTCAGAATCGATAATAGAGTGCCCTCTAAAAAAAATTCAAAATATCTTCCATGTACAGAATTGGACCTGTTACAGTTTTATTATAAGTATAGAAGATATGGTTAGTAATGGCGAGAGGAGTCGAATAACCAATTGAGTTCGACTGCCCGACTCAGGCAGTCACTATTACTAATCAAATAAGTTACTAATTTGATTAGTAGTGGCGAGAGGCGTCGAATAACGAATTGAGTTCGACTGCCCTACTCGAGCGGTTGCCATTACTAACCATGTTAGTTACTATTTTGGTTAGTAATGGCGAGTCGGGCATTCGACGCAAAATACATTCTACATTCGACGGCACTCACCATTACTAACCAAATTAGTTACTAATTTGCCCTAGTCATTGATTTGTGAAGTCGAATAATTCGAATGAAATCATTCACAGTCGCGCATCTTTAATTCTGCGGAACAGGCTTTCTTTTATCCCAAAAAATGCGTGCGAAGCCGTGGGCAGAAGCTAGTAAACAATAAGTAGAACTAGATGACCCACTTAACGACAGCAGTTCCCCCACAAGTGCCGTTGGCTCCGCACTCCGTCTTGGTGATGTTGACGGTGGAGTCTCCGGGGCTGCTGGTGGCGCGCGTGTGCAGCGCCTCGCGGTAGTACTTGAGGCCCTCGTACAGCACGCTGGCGACGAAGATGACGGCGCAGGAGCCCAGCATCTCCCACGCGTTGGTCGTCACCCAGCCAGAGAACAGGATCTCAGCGTTCACGCATGCGTGGAACTGGAACAGATAGAGGGAGAGCATTAACCATAATGTTTGGAAAAGACACAACGGAGGATTGCTTTTAAAATATAACATTTGGTGTTTTTTAAAGAACAGTTTGCTATTTTGAATTTACAGTAAGATTCTCGTGTTAAAATTGGATGCAGTTAAGCATAGTTAACCCAAGCGCTATTTTCAGTTTTGTGGTATTGGCAGGAGATTTGCATTTGCATCATCTGAAAGTAAGTAAATCTATGTAAGTATGTCGGACATTGAAATTATATCGATGATGTCGAATCTAAATATTTGTAAATTTGCTAGAAAAAAAACACAAGATAAGTATTTATTTTGGAAGAATAGCTAATAATAATAATTTGGCGTGTTTTAAAAAACTATAACGGTAGGTTTTTCGACATTTTTCAAGATATTTATAAAAGTATGTAGCTTCAGTGAGTTGTAATAGTAATTCAATGTGTAGCTTACAGAAATTTTAAAAACTGTTTTGATATGTGCAAAATCCAGTGAGTTGTAAGTAGTTAGAGTAGCTAAACCAAAGAAAAAATGTGTCGCAACTTGATGCCTGCGCGGGGCGCGCTCGGCCCCGCCCACAAGTACCGCAGAAGGGACACTTCAGACAGACAGCTATAGTGCATACAAAACTGAATTTGAATGCAGTAGGTACTTGCACTAACTAGACCCCACACTTTATCACATCTGTCCCAAGGCGGGAATCGAACCCACCTCCTGCGTCCCAGGCGGACCTTCGCCCACCACGCCACAGAGGTCACCAATCGATCTATTACAAATTTATAAAACTTTAGATATTTGTTCAGACGACAATATACCTACCTACCTAGGTATAAAACAGCTTTAGTTTATAATGACGGTTGCAAAAGATACCTACAGTAGGTAGGTAACTACTGTTACTGATCACTGATCAGACAGACGGCATAGGGTGAGTAATAAATAAATAAAATAAATAAATAATGCTGGACAATTCACACAGCATTAGGTATCTAGCCCCAAGCTAGCAGAGCTTGTGTTATGGGTACTAGATAACTGATATACTTAATACAATATAGTACATACATAGATAGATATTTTTTATTATACATAGAAAACACCCAGACCAACGGAACAAATATCTGCAGATCGTACAAACATTTGTCCCAAGACGGGAATCGAACCCGTAACCTCCTGCGGCGCAGGCGGACCTTCGCCCGCTGCGGCACGGAGGTCGTCTATATGAGTTAAAAATAATAATTAGTTAAACTTTTGTCACCAACCTTTAGTAGGTACCAACACATCCCATCTGTACGAATCACTTTTCATAATCTATGATTTTCAAACAAAATGTCAGATACAATAGAAAATAATGTACAAAAATTAATTTTGGTTGGTTTTAGTTGATATTCGGTTTACTTACCGATGATAAGTCAAGCCATTATCTATTTTCTTCGCAGTTGATAAATTTTTAGACGTTTTTAACATGCAAGACGGCATTTTAACTTGATTTTGACATGCCTGCGCATGACATGCGGTGTCACGATGGGCGTAGGCGAACGACTAAATGAGTTGTTGCCGGCCGGCAACAACTCATGGCGCAAAGTTGTTGTTCGCGGGTGTCTGTTCCATACGCTAGTAATAGTAGTTCAATGGCAAAATCATACATATTATTTCATTTAATACTTTTGAAAATTATCCCCTTTAGACCATTTTTCAAAAAGCTTTCTTTTGAGAGCTTTCTTTATTTCTCCATACATTTCGAATGTATCGGTCTGTAAACTTCGGGGGAGTGGGTATTTTTTCGACTTCTTTCAAAATATTTCGAAAAATACAAAACCTAAAGAAATTTCACAACTATTTTGAAATGTACAAACCTTTCATTTGACACATTTGTACGGAAAATTTTCGTTTTAATTTTTTTTCATAACTACAGGCGCACGAATTGTATTATTATTTTAAATTTCAAGATAATAGCTGCAGTAGTTACTGAGATATTAAAAAGGGAAAAAAGGACGGACAAAGCGATCATCGGGGTATCGAAAACGATCTCCGATCTCAAAACCATAAAAATGGAACGAAACCATCGATAGCGTATTTTAGCGAATTGAAATAAGCTTTTGGAATATTACAACGCGCAACGGAACGAAATCACCAGTATGTTACTCCTCATTTCGTTCACGGAGCTCGGAGTAACGGGATACAGTAATAGAATAAAGGAGAGAGAAGGAGACTATCATGCAGAAATATAATGGCCTCACTCATTCATCCAGTTTTAACATTATCAGTTTTATACCTATGATCTTTTTCAATGACGTGAGGTTATCAGGATACTAAGTTCCTACCCGCGAATAAAAAAATGTTTGATTCGAGGCTTAGAGCTATGCAAAATATGCAAAATTTCAGCCCGATCGGTTCAGTCGTTATGGCGTGAAGAGGTAACAAAATATCCAAACTTTCAGCATACTAATATTATAAACTAGCGACCCGCCCCGGCTTCGCACGGGTGCAAATGCTGATAGTAAATATACTACAGAATCGGCCCCCCCGGCATCCATACGTCATCCATACGTCCATTACATAGCTGTCATTTGCGATTTGTTATTCCAAGTCTGATTCTTTTTTTTTATAACACGTTTTATAGTGACTGACGTTTTATGTCAAGTCACACGGGAACGCTGTCGAACGGGATAAACAGTACCCTATGTCCGTCTCCTGGCTCTAAGCTACCTACCCTCCAATTTTCAGCCATATCGGTACAGCCGTTCTTGAGTTATAAATAGTGTAACTAACACGACTTTCTTTTATATATATAGATGTAGTGTGACCAGGGGTCCTGCCTGCAGCAGTAGGCGTAAGGGAAAACGCGCGCCTGCCAAGCCGCCGCGCTCGTGTTTTTTGTAGTTATTTAAACATAGTGATTATGAAAATCATTTTATCAAGTCAAACGCTGCGAATTTGTTTAGAAATATTAAGTGTCCTTAGTTGAGTACAAAAAAAGTGTGATATCAGTAGTTCGCTAGTCATAGTATTGAAAAAACGTTAAAAAAAGGGGTAATTTTGGGATTTTTTGTATCTAGTGAAGTTCATTATCACATCATTGTAATTGAATGCGACTTTGAATTCACTAGATCCATAAGTAATATATATATCTTTTTTTCAGAATTTTAAACACTATTTTCTAAGTCTCAGATGATTTTAAAAATCACAAAAATGCGGCCTCTGCTGGCCTACCAAGCCTTAAGATGAGAGTACCTATAACCTAACACATGTACAAAACATCTAATTTCCAAGGCATGATGTAACAGTACCTCTCTGTTTCGCCGCATGTATCCTCCATGTCTTACTCATGCTATGGTATGAATTTGCACGCTTTCGCTTCACATTCTTCGTTTTCAAACTGTGTCAATATTTTCCTTTCCTTACATTACAAAATACCTATCTACCAATAGAGCAATATTTTTAGCCTAGCTTGGCATCACCTTTGCCGATTCGTTTAATTTTATTACCTGCCTATTTCGACCACCACCTATTCAAAGTATTTGAGTCTATGTAATATATTGGGTTAATTCAAAACACATTTATTTCAGACTAGGTTCATAGACAGTCCATATAACGAGAATAATTTACATAAATCACAGAAACATACAAATTAAGTACACCAGTTATCAGTACCTACACATAACAAAGCTCTGCTTAGCTTAGAGCTAGGTGATGCTGTGTGGATTGTTCAGCATTATTTATTTATTTATTAAATGCCACGTCGCCGGTTCTACACTTCCAATTCTGGTACGGTGACAAATAAACATATTTTGTTTTTACTAGCGATCCAATGTTTTTCGTGCCTAGTGGTTATCTAGAATTTTATATTGTTATCATCATGTGGTTCGTATTGTGCAATTATGTGGTAAATCATTCACATTACCTAGTATAAAAGTATCGGATGGTCGGCGTGCGGTAAACTTGACCTTTTCGACCCTCGCCTGCGCCCGCGCACGCACCACGACTGAGCCACGGGAATGCAACACGTTACACAGACAGCGTAGAGTTATTGTCATTATTTTCACAATTTTCAGGATTTCTATAGCTTATTTGAGTCACTAAGCAAGTCCACTTCTGGACATAGGACTTTCCTGACGAGCGCTTTGGCTGTATTCGCCGAAAAAAAGGGGTTTTTCGTTTTTTTCGCTCAAATTGTAAATAACGTGTTTTTCCTCCGTCTCACGAACAAATCATTTTCTTTAGAATATAACTTTTTTTGCTCATTGACTTGTCTACAACCACCCACCACCCAGGGACCACAATGCTGAACATTCATCTTCGTTGAGCGAGGCGTGTTCAGCAGTGTGGACTGTGCTCCCTGGGGGACAATAATCACACTTATGGAGGTGTTCCAAATACACCTGTGGAAGCTGGTGCCGTTCCTCCGGCATGCGGCAGGGCCCCTCAGCCGGTTCTCTAGACATCCACGGACTGAGTTGGAAGGTTCTCGCCAATAAACAACATATAAATAAATTATTGAAGTAGGTAGGTACATGAATGATGATGCCCTACCGAAGGACAAGATAACGTTACGATAAGCGAGCGGCTGCGGTGGCGGTTGCGGTAGCGTGCAGCGTGGGAAAGCGTAGCGATTACCCGTAGTTACCTAGTACCTACCTATGCAGGCATTTACTGTGGTAACTTGATATTAATTTGTAATAAACGTTATAAATTTTAATAAATTTTTAAAACGGCGGAAACTCCTCCTCTACCTCTGTTTGTTCTAGTTTCAAATTTATATTTATCTGAGTAGTAGATTCCTAAAAGCTTTTTTTTTCTAAATAATTGTTTATTCTGTCATCTGAGGTTCACCCCGACTACAAACACACTGGGGTAATCTACGTTTATAGTAGCCTATCTACCTACAGGGCGTCCCACGGCTATGCCACATGGAGGGGACGTATCTTAAATATGTAGATACCGATTTAGAAAAAGTAATCCATACAATTGAGCCTTTTGATTGGTATCGTAAAATTAAAGGTGTTTTTTTTACAGTTATTGAGTTTTCAACTGACCTAAAAACCCAAACAGAAATACATTTTTAAACGACTTCGAAAAAAGGAGGAGGTTGTATGTTCGGCTGTAGGTATGTATATTTTTAGGGTTTCGAAGATCGAAGATCGGTTTCGAAACCCTTAAGGTCTCGCTTTGTCTGTCCTTTTTTCCCTCCTTAATAACTCAGCAACTACTGCAGCTATCAACTTGAAATTTAAAATAATAATACATTTCGTGCGCCTATATAGATTTAAAGAAAAATGAATGAAAAATTAAAATTTATAATATTCCCTACAAATTGTGATGCCGAATTTTTAAAAGATACCTAAAGGGTCATGTGGGGTATCAAATGAAAGTTATCGATTTGGACATTTCAAAACAGTTTTTCTAATTTCTGTAGGTTTCATACTTTTTGAAATATTTTGAATTAAGACGATAAATTTACCATTACCCACTTTCACCGAAGCATGCAGGGAGATCCATCTGAAATGTGGGTTGGTACCTACTATTCTGAGTTATTTCGTTAAATTTCGAAGTCTCTAACCGGTACTTTTGGTACATTATTGTTGACAAACGTTCTAAACCCTCGGTGCGCGAGTTCGCCCGCACTTGACAGATCTTGTTTTATGTGTGTTCGTCGATTTCTTCGTTAACTATGGACCGATTTTGAAAATTATTTCGCTGTTCTATAGAAAATAAATGCGAGGTGTTTCCATAAAAAAATTATTGCCGAGGGATTATGTAAAACTTAAAAACAGTGATTATTAAGGGATTCGAAGTTGGTTTTAGTTTTTTGAAAACCATAAAATTTTCTTTATTTACAGACAACGGGTAAAATGTTATTAAAATTATCTTATATTAGTGTTTGGTGGTGCCTTGGCATTCTGTGATTGGATCAAGAATAAGGTAGGTACCTAGGTTTATAAAATAGTTAAAGGTAAAGTTGGAACTTACCACCATGGCGTGCCCGTGGCTGTGGTCGTCGCTGTGGTCGTCGCCGCCGCCATGCCCGCTGTGGTCCATTGCGGTTTCGTGCTGGCTGTGGTCCATTATGGAGGGAGTTGCTTCTGGAACAACATACGTCACTCCGTCAGTATGACAAACAACAAAATTTAAAATCGGTCGCGTCCAGCTTTAGGGTCGAAAGCATTTTTATTTCCTTGAGTATAGAAACATGTAGTAATACACTCTACGCGGCTCGGATAAATGAAGCAATACTATTACAAATTGGAATCTGAGAGACAAAAAGAGGACACGCGGGAGACCATACAAAAGATGGGAGGATGAATTAAGAGAGACTGCAGGACAGACTTGGTTTAGAACTGCACGAGCAAGGGTGGAATGGAAGCAGTTATAAGAGGGCTTTGCCAAAACCAGGCAAACAGATACAGAGGTTGCCGATGTCTAAATTTAAGCTTACTGTAAACTTAGTTTAAGTTAGATAAGATGATCGTTCAGCTTATAAACCAATGGTGTCAACATATTGTAGTTGTCAATGGGTGTCCACTAATTTGAAAGCACTAAAGAAGTTGCCTTCCGTCCATCCTACGTAATCGATTGTAATAAGAACGTTTACCTATTGAGTGCTGTCAACTTAGTTTAGTTTAGTTTTTGTGCAAAATGAGTTGACGCCAATTTCGTGTCACGTATACCTAGAGTAGAGGCCTACAACATAACCAAAAACAAAATTAATTCATCTGAATAGTGCCTTCCACATTTTAACTTCTAACAAGGTTAGTGACAGCTTTTTTTGTGTAGGGGTGCCTAACAAGCGATCCCTATGATGTTAAATAAAAGCTTATTAAAACGCTGACAAAGATTAATAAAAATAAATGGGATGGGATAGTGACCACATATTAATTACGGTCAGGGGTAGGTGTAATCATGGGTACTTACAGGCACATCGATGTGATTGTGCTCAGCCCGATGCAGTTGTGCAAGCTTAGCTTTCACCAGCAGTAACCTCGCTGCTTGCGTAAGCGCACACTGATTTACATCTAGGCATAATCCTAGAGCTAGGTACCTATAGTACCTATACAGCATGGTTTCATAAACTTTATGCAGTCACGGACCACTTTCAAAATTTCAAAAATTTCAGTGACCCCTGTCGAATAATATTTTAGGGAAAGAATATAAATTGCTTTTATTCAAAAACACGTCAGTCTTCTTACATTTATCAATGCTTAATTAAAATTGTACTGAAAGTTGTAATGAGGCTTAGAGAAACGTAATGCAACAGGTAAGAACGAAACGTCCGGAGGGACCAGAGACAAGATGTCAGAGACACTTTTGCCAACGGCCGCTCCAGGCGAAGTCTATAGCTTTTCTATCGGCTTCGCCTGGACTGGCCTGTAATTACCTGACCGAACGGACTGTAATTACCTACCTGTAAGTACTAATATGGAAATAAATGTGTTTGCCTAAAACTGAAATTGGATTATTTATTATTAAACAATATAATGGCGCCATGTATTGTTAAATAATAATCCAATTCCTACATTACAAAAGTTAGTTTTTTCATAAGTGGTTAATATTTCCGGAAAATTACTTTTCCGGAGGAAACAATTGAGGGGAAAACTTTAGAGATCTTGCAAAGCAGCTAAACCAGATGTGGTCCGGAGCCCTAAGGGGTTCGCGGACCACACTTTAAGAAACCCTGTTACACAGGGTTTACTGGTCATTTGTGAAGATGCCAGGTCAATTCTTAAATATTATTTTAATCCCTTACACTTATTCCATAGTTCTTTCGGTCTTCATTCTTAAATTATTAATTTAAATATTAATTTTAAGTAAGACCTGGTATCATCACGAACGTGTTCGTGATGATGGGCAGAACCTGTAGTTCACGCATTGTCTGTGAATTACCAATAAACCTGTATGTGGTGTGTTCCTGTTCAAAAAACAAAGCAAAGTGTAAGGGCGAATAGTTAGGTAATGATTTTGTCGGGTATTTATCACGTGCCTTTTGTTATTATTTCTCCTACTTTTCTACCGTGTTACGTGCGATCGTGGTCACGGGGCGATTAGATGTACCTATACCCAGTGCCGGACTTACACATTTTCATGGTATAGGCTGTAAAGTTTATGCCGCCCTTGCCTCTACAATTGTCTTGTCCTAGATTTGTACAATCCAACAATTTTGTTGGAATTGCACGAGAAATATTTTTTGTGTATATATCTGAGCTAATTAAAGCTCAATCATGTATTATAAACAAGGCGGGGTAATGTGTGCGCTTACACAATGACGTAAATTCGGTAAATGTTAATAAATTATCCTTATTGCGTTTGCATTTGCATTGCGTAAACAAAGATGTAAAAATAATCAAATAAGTAAGTCAAGTTATAAAAGTACGTTACAATACACACACAACAACAACGCGATTTTTTGTTTGCAAAATCATCGATGATGTCGTCGTAAGTAATCTTGTTCATTAATTCCGATTCGGACAAAAGAACCAAAGCGTTTAATTTTTAAGGTAAAAGTGAAAAGTCATCTCGCAAAATCAGCAGATCTGTAAATCATCAGAAAACAGCCATGCAGATATCTTTTTGATATCTATTCTATGAGATAGCAAAAAAAATGGGTTCCCAAATTTGCCGCCCCAAAAATCTACCGCCCTAGGCTCAAGTCTACTCAGCCAGCTGGTAAATCCGACACTGTACCTACCTACTCGGAGTTCGAGTTGACGGCAGTATCCGGAATGTCCAAGTTCACATTACGACACACTACACTGACCGTGTCGGATTGCAGTACAGTCAGACGCACACTCATATTAATCACAGGATTCCACGAGGAAGAGATAAAAAAAAATGTTTCTTGATCTCAATCGCCTCTCGAACCATCCTTTTGTAGTAGTGGCGTTCACGGGATATACATAACTGTTTGGAAACGTAGGGGAAATACTAACAAAAAGTACTCGATAAACACCCGATAAAATCATTATAGTTAATGATCTTATCGGGTGTTTATCGAGTACTTAACAAATCGCGAAAGTTTACAAAGTTTTAAGGGCGAATACTTTAATTGATGGTTTTATTCCTTGTTTTTTATGAGTTTAGAAATAAATGTCTAACGCATGAAGAGCTTGCAAGTAATAACTAGGTAGGTATATAATTTGTAAACATTCTATGTAATTTTTTAAAGGAAGAACGTATAAAAATTATGTTTTTAGAGCACTATCAATTAGAGGCAATTATTCATGAAAGTTACTTATGTTTGAGTGAATCCGAATGTTATTTTACTTACGATGGTTTTCCTCTTGCCTGCGATGACTGTACGTTACGTAGATTCTATACACGCGGGAATTCCTTATTTCCTTCTTTACAGGTATTAAAATACAAAAACTTTGAAATGACACCACATTACCGTAGATTCTATACACGCGGGAATTCCTTATTTCCTTCTTTACAGGTATTAAAATACAAAAACTTTGAAATGACACCACATTACACTAAAATGATACCTAGAGTTGAACGTCGGAGACTGGAGAGTTAGGATGTTTCTTACTATTCACGCTAAACTAGGAAGAGGTATTTTTGTAAGAGCTGGCGCGATACCCTTTTGTTTTCCGTACCTATAAGTACTGGAGGTATGGCTTTTTTAATAATAATAAGATATTTATTTCCTGGCTTGTGACGTCAGTGTAGATAATTTAAAGAAAAAAACAGACAATCGAGGCCGAGCTGAAATTGATAGATGCATGCAAAACCGTCGTCCAAAGCTAGGCCGCGATATTACCTCCAAATGAAGTCAAGGTAGAGTAACAAATTAGCAATAGTTATGTTTGGTTGCACTGCAATACTGCAAACGTCACCAATTATCCAACGCATGCGTGCGTTATCCAAGTTGTGGCTGAATCGAAGTGTTATGGATATCTTCAAATTACGGAATCACCAGCCTACCGAGAGCTGGCGAGGTTGCCACAAACTATTGATCAATAAAGCAGTCGCATAAAGTGTTGAAGGTGGTAACGCGCGAGAATTAACACGTATGTGAATATTGGCCTCAGTGACCCACTGACTGACAGGTTCATCGACTTTTGGTTCGAAAGACGTAGTAACATCAATAAAAAATGTACATCCTATGTAACCTACATCTAATTGCCTGAATTTTTGTTTTTAGTGAGTCTAGTTGATGATAGTATCGAGACGTGATCGTGACATCTCATTTTTCGATGGCATTTGGTGCGGTGCCTATACGGTGGTACAGATAGAGAACTACGCAAATTCCATACAAGAATTACACGTCACGATCAACAAATGGATATTCAAAATGGATATGCAAAATCCATATTTTGTTAGTACAATCACATGCACAACGAAGAGTTCTTCCACATTAAAATTGCGGTTTCGCTTATTTGCAAACTAGAATAGATTCGAGTATAAAGTTGCGTAGGACACGCATGATTTGGTTTAGCGCAGGTAATGGTGGAAGAACCACGGTGGACCAATTAATATACAGATACTTACGAACTACCTGTTTCAATCGCACATCGCGACGCGGTTCACCTTGAAATCATCATCGGCGCACGCGCATCGCAACCTACTACTTAGATCAGGTAGACTTCTATTCTATTTGGCTTTGTTGTACCTATCCGTTTAAATAAATAATTTATACGTGGCCTTAACTTATGCGGTAATGGTTTAAGTAGGTATTTTGGGTAGACTTAGCAGATACGTGTACAATACAACTGAGTAAGTAATGTTTCGGTCACAGGTACCTATTTCTACTGTAAATACTGCGTCAGTGTTGCGTATAGTAAGTTTAGCCATTTTAATATGTGTATAAATGATTTGTGGGTCGTAAAAAAATTATAAACATAATGTAGTAAATCTTTATTTATAGCTAAGATGTATTTGAAAGTAGATGACGTTAATAAACCTCTGCATACTTAACTTTACAATAGTCTCTACATGTGTGCCAATGTGGCAATACAGGCATTTCTTGAAACGTCAGTATCAGATAAAACGAGTGCATTTTTTATTGTCTGCCTTGTACTTTAATATCGTCGTTACGAATGTTGAGCACCTACTTATAAGCAGCATTGCGATTCGCTAATGCACTGCATCCGGACGCCCGGCGCCCGCGCCGCGACGGCGCAATGTCAAGGATGCGCGCGCGCACACGGAGCGACCACGTTCTGACAACACTATAGTATTGGTGGACGTTGATTGTTATTGTTTTTGAATTAGATAATATCAATCAAAATAAAAAAATAAAAATCATAAACTCTTTATTTCCATAAATACAATATGTACACTTAGAAAAGGTCAAATTATAAAACTATACACTTACACACAAATCAAGTGATATTTTTGATTTCTGTCGCTTCGGTATGTAGACTAAAGTAAAGAAGCGACGAAGAAACCTTTAGCCTGTTAGTTCTTATTTTTCGAGTTGGAGCAAAACCGTCCCAAGTTTTTTTATCTTCTAGATAATCTGATATTTTATGGAAAGCCTTTTTGCACAGCAATGTGTGTGATGCAGTAGTTTATTTAGTAAAAGACTATGAGTGGACTATGACTGTCTTTAGCTTCATTAGCTCTAGTTTAAGAAGCTATTGTTACATAGGCTTTTTGTTTCCCAAATAACAAATATAAAAAATATAAAACATGTAAGCTAAGTACCTATCTTTATGTCCTCTAAATGGTGCAGTTAGATATTGGCCAACTCAAGGCTCATCATGTCTCGGCAACCATGGTATGGAACTGAACTACATCATTTAGACAGTGTGCGTAACAAAATCAAATAAACTCTCGTAACATGAGATGTTGTGACTCACCAACTGTTTTATAAAACAGTTATAAATAACGAAGATCTAAAATCTCCTTAATCCTTTTCTGCAGCACCTTTGCTCCGCGGCCGAGCTCGCCATCTCGGCTAGAGTTAGATAGCCGGCATCTCGCACAGAATACAAATCACGACTGGTTTTCAGGTTTGCTCCTATTTGTAGCGAGCATTGCAATGCCTGAATTTAGACCAGATGCAACGTGCTTTCATATGGGGCTTGATTAGAAACGGGACTTTCGAGGTCTTAGGGCTATCACCTTGCTATCAATTGTGAGCATAGGAGTGCGTTGAAATCTTTTGTATCGCGATTTTTTGAGTCATTGGATGCTTTGTTTTATTACACAAATATTGCGTAATTGTGGTATTTTTTTTGCGTCCTTAATGATCTATTTTGGCGGTAAATAGTCATAATCATTGACAAATTGGACGCTCTTTTTGTCTGATTTGACAGCCTAATAGCCTAAGCCGAAACATAGAAGTTGCTGTGTGGTGTGTGGTTTAGAATTTGCACCACCCCCACTTTTGTCGTAAGAGGCGACTAAGGGATATCCCTGCAGAATAATTCTACCACTGTACTACGATCCTCAACCCGCATGCCCGCGTGGGGACTATGGGCATTACCCCCATGAGATAAGAGCCAACAAGACTTTTATCAGGAAGCCTGCGTCCACAAGTGGACCAATATTAGGCCGTTGAGGTGAGAGTACGTGAAACAAAGAAGAAGTGTCAAGGTTTCCCAGGACATGATGCCATCCTCGAAGGGAAACATTTGATTCTAACTGAACCCTATTGACCCGTTAGTTTGCCGCAGTATTCTCTCTCTAGTCTCTACAGCACTGCTTCCCAGGAAGCGAGCAATTGTTCTAACGAGCACCTACAGCTTGTTTTGCAACTAGGATAGGATCGTGCCCAGTTACAACGACGACGACGACGACGGTCTAGGAAATAGAATTCAGTTTATCTTATGGTCATATGAATAACAAAGTTAGTGGAAACTTTAGCGTTATAAACAAGTTTTTGTTAACTCCAATGAAAATCTTTTTACGAACTCTACACGATCCGGTTTAGTGAACAATGTAGGTAATTAAGATTAATACGTGGTTTTACGTAACGTAAAAGTTTATAAATCAAGTCGAGCATGAGGATAAAAGGTGGTCATCATATTAAATAGTTATACAAAATATCTCTAAAAGACAGGACTTTCCACTAACTTTACACACTGGCTAGATTATGACAGCGAATCGGTTCTTTGGATGATGTGACTTCCACTGTATTCTCCGGTGCAAGGTCTACCGATATATAAACATTTTGTTTACGTCAATGACTTCGCCTGTTTGCCAGAGAATGCCCTGAGAATGCCACACGTAGCTCAAGAAACTGGGCTATGCTTCTTGTAAACATCTCGCTAAATTTGTATCAAAGTATGTCATTGTGTCAGCGTCGCAAACTCACAATATTTCGGAAATGTATCCGCGAGTGTCGGCTAGGCGTGTTTGGCTAAGCACCGCGGATGTTTAACACCACCCTGGCAGTTTTGGATTGTTGTTTTATAAATATTCGTGTTTGGTATCCACGGTGCCTGAAGCACACGTGGGACATGTACTTTTTCCGTGGATACTTCCGGAGCCCCTATATTTACATTGAGAGGAGAGAGCTATTAAAGGTAGAGCTACATTACATTCCCTCTTTTCTGTGACGTCAAGAAAGTTAACGTACTTTTTTTCCTGTTGTTTTTGCTTTCATGTTACAACTTTTATATCACATATATAGGTAGAAATTGGCCCAAAGCTATAAAATACATATAGATTGAGCAATAAATGCAGTGAGTACCTACTCATACCTACCTGCTCGAATTTTATGTTTTGGTTTCAAATTAACATTTACTACCTATTGTTAAGTTATAAGAATCTGGGTTTTAATTTACAAAAAACTTTTTTCTTCTACATGCATGTTTAGCAAAAATCAATGAGTAATGGTCTCTTGTGTCACCTAGGAATTCACGTTAATCACAGCAGTTGTATGTTAAAATATCGATTTTCCTGAAGTTACGTATTCTTTGTTAAACACTAACTAAGTTTGTATTATAGTGGACATTTTACTTTAGCCTATTCTGTGGCATTACCTATTGTTACCTTCGTGTGTCAATGATTCTTACCTACTACGGAAGCATACAATATGTAGGTACTTACTTGCTTACTATCTCTTACGGAATGAGTACACTAGAGACGTGCTACAGGGTTTTCATAAACCTGTAACAGGCACCAGTCTCTCAGAACACTGGTACATTAGCATACTAACTTAGTAAGCACCTATGTATTTACTCTCACACCAATAGCTTTTACACTACTTACCTAGTCGAAGCACCTACCTATTAAGGTACCTTAGTTATCAGGGTTTCGAGATCGAAGATCGGTTTCGAAACCCTTATGGTCTCGCTTTGTCTGTCCTTTTTTTCCCTCCTTAATAACTCGGCAACTATGCAGCTATCAACTTAAAATTTAAAATAATAATTTCGTGCGCCTGTACAGGTTTAAAGAAAAATAAATAAAAATGAAAATTAATAAGTTCCATACAAATTGTGGTGCCGAAATTTTAAAAGATACCTACAGGCGATCCTATCTCCGAAAATTGAAGAGCGATCCATGTAAAATGTATAGCGCGTTTATAGATATGGATCTATATTTTACAGGAAAAATATAGAGAAGTCTGTAAAAATAACACTTTATGAAAAATGGTCAAAAAGGGAGGGAAAATTTTCCAAAAGGGGAGGCTACCCCACTGAGTGGGGTATCATGTCAAAGGCATCGGTTTGGACATTTCAAAACTTATTTCAAATTTCTGTAGGTTTTCATACTTTTTGAAATATGTATTTTGAAAAAAGTCGAAAAATATACCGTTACCCCGTAACCGTTACCGTTATCACCGAAGTATGCTCTTTTTTTACTATTTTTAGGTATTCATTAAATTGCGAAGTCTCTTACGGGTACTTTTGGTACATATTTGTTGACAAACGTTCGAAACCCTCGGCGCGCGAGTTACACTCGCACTTGACGGATCTTGTTTCTTCGTGTCACCTCTATTATTGATATTATCTAACTTATCACGTCACGTACCTACTAGCTGCGCTCCGCGGCTTCGCTGGTGTGGAAATCATAAACAGAAATCAAAAATCAAAATCAAAAACTCTTTATTTCCATAAATAAAATAAATGTACACTTAGGCATGGTCAAATTATAAAACTAAACACTGACACGGAAATAAAGTGATATAGAAGTCAAAAGACTTCTGTCGCTTCGGTATGTAGACTAAAGTAAAGAAGCGACGAAGAAACTTTTAACCTGTTAGTTGTTATTTTTCGAGTTGAAACCAAACCCGTCCCAAATTATATACTTAGTATAATTTTTTTTTTCTTTAATGTTCAACTCTTTGTGTCCTATCACTCAAATAAGATGTAAGATGATCCAAGGAGGTGTTCCTTATTCCATAGTGATGAAGTTTCCTGATCTCATGGTGTAAGCCATGAAAAAAAAAATTATTATACATACCTGAGGGTGGCTAGGGCTAGGCTATTAGTTAAAATAAAAATACATGATTCATTATTTCATTATTTATATATTATTCAGTTATTATTATATTTATTATTTTTATTCATTATTCTCAAACCGACTTTTGAGTGAATCGAACCCAGGAATCAGAATTTTCCATAGAAAATTTACCACCCTTTTAACCCCCTCAGAGGTTAGTTTTTGAAAATTAGAAATTATCTTATGTGTTATTCTAGAATCTAAACTATCTGCATACCAAATTTCATCTAAATCGGTTAAGTAGTTACGGAGATACGTGGTAACAAACATTCACATAAACTTTCGCATTTACAATATTGGTCGGATAGAATGTACCGATGCTAGAACTATTGAATCAAATTTTTTTTATTTTCTGATATATCTACATTTACATTTTCGAGCAGATTATTTATTTTACTACCGCCAAAAAGTTTATGTTCAGCTGGTCTATGATAAGCTTGTAGATACCAATATACATCATACTTATCTGAAAACTTTTGATACAGGTTCAAATTGGACGTACAATATTGTTTCAAAACTTACTGACTCCCCTGTTATCTTACTGTAAGTTCGAGCACGAGCTAGAATTCGGCATGAAAAGCCAGTAGGTATTTCTAATAATATCACTTAAATAACTTTAATAACTTCAATAGATTTTCTTACAATATCTGGCATGAACATTACGAGAACCTCTGCTAGAAAACGCGTTGAAATCTTTTGTTGGGGACTTTTGAACTACGATTTATTTTCTAAACCAAAATTTTATTTATTTACTTATTGATAAATCCATTTGTATTAATTTATCAATTTTGGCTCTGGTAGCGGTAATCGGGTGATAATGGGAAATAACAGGTTCGGTGCGAGACTTCATAGCGTAAGGGTAAAGACCCGGTAGAAGCTCATACATTGAAAAGATAGTAGTTTTTCAACGTTTTTTTCTTATTATCTTTTAACCTTCGGAATAAAAGGTCGCTTGCCTAGGCCTAATAGCCTTATGGTGTAATAAAAACGAAGCCCTTTTCCAATCCGGCGGCGGCATGGCATCTCGCAACATCGAAAGCAGACGGAGGCGGGTGTCCGAAGGCTGTGTTATGACACCGCTCGACCTTCCCACTTCACTTACGAGTTTCTACAAACAGATTCATCCGACCTGTCTCCGTGTTAGAACAAAACTACGTATTAAGTAAGTAAAGTAAATACCGTGCGTTTTATTTATTCCATTGTCGAGGTTAGTTACCACCATGCTGGTCAGTAAATGACTTTAGTTATAGAAGGAGTGTTATCTTTGGATGAGATGGTTAGGTAGTACTTAGGTCCGTATTATGAAGCTGCGCAGTCATAGATCTATGCTTGAGTAACGTTTATTCCATAGAAAAGCGTTACTCAAGCATATGTATATCGATGACTGAGCAAGCTTTCATGATTACGGGCTTCAGTTTTTGGTTTTTACAGTCAAACTCAACAAATGCGGCCGGCGGCGGCGAGGCGGGCAGCGCGGCGCGGGGGGGCGGGCGGTGCAACGAGCGAGATATGTATATTTTGTTAACCTACAATTAATATAACTCGTGTAATAATCAAGGACATTGAAATTCGCTAGCTAAAGCAATCTTTGTAAAATATCGAATTTGCAGTTTATTAATTTTGGTTTTTGATTGGGCGTGGAACGAAACGTGTCTGTAGCAGAAGATAAGTGTAGGTACCTAACATTGGATCTTGACCAAATGAAATATCAATGTTGCTGTATGTACCTAAAGGTAGTAATTGCATATTGATTAAAATAAGTACTTACAAACTCTGTTTGTACCTTACGTACACGGTTTTACGAGCGCGATACATATGTAGGTACGACCTTGTTAAAGTTAAGGCATTACAAACACTGAAACAACTGAAACCTGTATTTTTATCAAACTGTTTTGGAATCGTTCAGTCATGTCGCCATGGTTGTTGCTATTTTTTATCCAATTTCAGACTTCACCTACCTACCTAAATTACGTGAAGTACCGAAGATGACCTTCAGCCGTAGGTATTTGAGTTGATTTATGCCTGGACTGGTGCGAAACAATTAAAAGAAAATATTGTTGTTAACTGAATCCCGAATCCAATGCAGATTTCATGCAGTAATATTCAATAGTTAAGTACTTGATACAATTTACCTACAAGACAATAAAGGTTTATATTCTCAAGACATAATGAACCTGATAGGTAGGTTCCAATTCAATGAACCCTATAGGTAGGTACCTACATTATACATATCTACCTACGACGACACGACAGTCTTTGTAGTAAAATTATAATTTATGTTGATTGCTGCAGAACAAATGAAATGCTTTTGCTTTTGAAATGGGAACACCAACAATAGAAATGCTTAATCAATTGTTATTTGTGTATGTGTTGTGTTGTCTAAGTACTTGATTTATCTCTGTTATTATTATCTATCAAGGGTTAATATCAAGCATCGTAATCTTACTAATATTATATACTTAACCGAAAGTTTGTGAAATGTAAATTTTATTTAGTTAGGTATCGGGATCTTCAAAACTACTAAAAAGATCGAGATGAAATTTCACGTACACTTAGATTCTAAGTGTACGCGAAATTTAATGTTGATCTGTTAGAATATAGCCTTACTTCTAAGTTTTCTATAACAGGCTACTTATTATACTGAATATACGCGTGCGATGCCGGGGGCAGAAGCTAGTCCATTCATAAAGTAAAAAATGCACACGAACCGGGTTTTATTTGCACTAAGAACCTAATAGGAATGTGACTAGTATGTCGAGTGGAGTTATTATTATATAGTTTGTAAAGATTTTCCTAAATTGTATAGAATCGACAGCACACCGCTGTTTGATGTTATCGACATACCTACGGATATGAACGATAAGATAAAATTATCTAGGTATCTTTCTTTAGGCCTTGTATGTTAAATCGGTTTTAGCAAGATGGCCCTTATTATGAAACTATGCTGTCATCGATCAATGCTTGAGTAACGTTTTTGCCAGGGAATCATTACTTAATAATAATAATCAATACTCAAGCACCAAAGATCTATGACTGAGCAAGCTTATTGAGCTAAAATACTACGGGCCTAAGTGTTCAGTCTTACCAACTCTAGTTTGTCACAATGCATCAGAGAGCCCGAAGTTTATTTCATATGTTTCTAGTAAAGGCACAGAAAACGTAATAATACTGATAGTACTAGGCAATGGTGAGCTGCACGGCCACGAGGAAACTGCTGTACTCTATGCGTCTGCGCAGAAACCAGTTCCCAGACCGGAATGTTGCCTAACAACAAAATAGTTCTTTTTGAACCTTTGTGTGAATCGCTCCATGGTTTTTTAGCCCTAAAGACATGGATTGAAATAGGTTAAAAGAAATGGACTGTTTATCTAGATGCTTCGTATGAGCACATGAGTGGGCTTAATACGTTTCATTTGTCTATGATAATATCTATGAATAAATAAATAAATAAACAAATAAATAATGCTGGACAATTCACACAGCACTAACAGCAGATAACTGATATACTTAATACAAAACACTACTTAAGTAGATATTTTTTATTATACATAGAAAACACCCAGACCAACGGAACAAATTTCTGCAGATCCTACACAAATTTGTTCCGAGGCGGGAATCGAACCCGCAACCACCTGCGGCGCAGGCGGACCTTCGCCCGCTGCGCCACGGAGGTCGTCAATCAAATGAATAACGAAAAAAGTTTTCGTGAGCTCGATAGACTCAGGCTAACTTCTATCCGGCTTCCGTTCACGTAATGCACGTAATGCACGTAATGCAATGCACCTGATCACAAGCGTTATCTCAAGTACACAATAGTGTCTTTTGTATGTAAATGATGTCAGTCCATTGTTTCTATCTATCGCCAAAATAACTTGGGTCACTGACCTTGTCAATTTTATCAAAGGTCATAAATAAATTAAACAATGCTCTACATGATAGATGTAGAGTCTAGAATAAGTTTCGGATATTAGATGACTGATATATCTGTTACTTAGGTAGCTACACTTAGAGGTTATTTTTTTTTTATTGAGTAGGTATAGTAGGTACATGGTAAAACTTTTCGTGTGTATTTTTATACGACTATTCAGAGGCACAGCTAAAAGTAGTTACCAAGCTTACGGGTCACGGGATAAGAGATCATTGTTATAAGTTTTGAAAATAAATACTTATTTGTGAGGTAAAGAATGTTCCTCTGGAAGGGATGGTACGGTCTGGCTCGTGATCGGCGGCTGGCCTACATTCCCACATGCTCCCACATTATTTAATCTAAAACAATCAGCGGATCGGATTGGATCCTTGTGCCAGAAGAAATATAAATATGTAGGTCGAATTAAGAGGTGATTGCCGTCAGCAAAATTAATGCAACGTCAGTTTGTGCTCACGTTTAAAAATGTAGATCAAAATCAATGTAATATCAATAAACTAACGTTTAAAAATTAAGGGGTGTCCACACAGTATTGAAATTTTGGTTTTATTTCAAAAAAATAAATTTCAAGTGTGTGTTGGACTCGCGCACTAAGGGTTTTGTAAGACCTTGTGTCTTGCCAAATTTCATAATTCTAGGTCTGGGAGAAGTAGGTACCCTATGGGTTTTGGTCCATGGCGAGCGCTAAAAGAAATTTATAGTACCCTATAGGTTTATTGCGTGTGATTCCCTTGAAAATTTCAAAATATTCGGACATAAACGGATGTTACTTTTGAATGCGTTGACTTAGAATTTTGATTTACCTATATCGCGTTTAACGTTAATTTCAACTCGATACATCTACGCGCTCCTGAGAAACAAAGTGATATAAGGTGTCTATAAGGGTTCCTTTTTCCTTTTGAACTACGGAATCTTGAATCGAAATGTTAAAGAACCAACTTAATAGGTTGAAGTTTTTGTTAAAAAAAGTTGTTTATGGAAGAGACTTCTCTGATTTTGACAACTGTATCATGTCAATATTTTGTAATTATAATTTAAACTGCAGGTACTCGCTCGCTTCCCTTCGATAAGGTATATGCACGTAGTAAGTACATGTAGTAGTTAGTTACATTAACAACTCATAAAGAAGTACTTACACATCCTTATCATTGCCCACCAGTTGCCCACAAATACTTTCCTTGATGTACACTCATATTGTTTTGAATGATAAACTCAAATAAAATAAACTATTAACTAATAGATTCGCTCAAAGTCTGTGGGGTTCTAGGTATCTTACTACTTTGTTTGTTTAATAGATAGGTTTTCTAGCAATTTGAGTATGAGAAAAAGATAATAATGGTCGATACCTACCTACCTACGTTAACGGAAGTTTGTATATGATAAGACGACCACAACTACTTGTCAACTAGGTAGCGAACAACACACCACTGAATTACCAGAGGAGACAACTACTAGCGATGTGTGCAATATGTGCATGTTCCTCACATTGGGTTAGGTGGGTATGGGTATTAAAATTACAAAATTCTGGAGATCAGACATGACAAATCACTCCTTATCTTTAAAAAACTGCTTCATCAGCATTATCTATGCTTGAAAAGTTAGTCAACTTTATTTTTATGTAAGTTTATTAAATTGTTTGTAGGTTATATGTAGGTATTATAGTAGGTATGTAGTGTTTTTTTCGTGTGTCACCGTCCATTTTGTTCATATATGTCCATCTACTCTTAGCATTTATTTCTGTACTGTTATTTGTCTTTGTGTGGTACAATAAAGTATTATCTATCTCCTCAACTTCAACACCTTGTACTGGTCCACTACTGGACGCAGACCTCCCCCTGATAAATAAGCACCTAATTGGCTTTTATCACATGAGGGGTAATACCCATAATCCCCACGCTGGGCATGCGGGTTAGGATCGCAGTTCGGTGGTAGAATTGTTTTGCAGGGGGTGCTGCTGCCCTCCCCCGGTGTATATCCCTTAGTCGCCTCTTACGACACCCGCGGGAAGAGCTGGGGTGGTGCAAATTCTAAGCCGGCACCACACAGCGAATGGTCACTGTCTATCTATCTATAATTATATTACCTAAATAAATAAATAAAATACATTACTTTATTGACAAAGAAAATTACAATTTAAAACAAAATTAAAAAGGTATACCAAATTATGATGAAAATGAAAAAAGTATGATGATGTCTTCCTATAGTATAATGCACAAGTGTGTGCGCAAACATAGGTGCACTCTATTACCTAACTCTCATAATCCGATAGGACGACACAGACCGACTCGACCGGGGAGAGGTCAGGCGCCGTAAGGTCAAGAAGTCACGACGCTCCGGTACCTACCTGTCTATTGATGATATGTTGGTATGTACCTAATGTGCCTATTGTACTGACTCCTGCTAGTTTTCTTTAAAAATAGGCTCATTTACTAAGCACGTAAGTAGTTAACTAACTAAAAATAAGTTACTCAAATTAAAATTCAAAAGATAGACTCGCATCAAGCAGGTTTTGCACACTATTTGTTCAAGTTCTTATTTTGCTTTTATTAAGCAGGTAGGTATTATAGTTTTCTTCTCTTTATGTAATTGGTAGATAACCAGTTTTGTGAACTTACAGTTTAAATAGCGACGAGATATTGTCTAAAGTAAAGTAAAACCTTGGCGAGATCATTTCGACACCTCCCTCCAGTCAGCTTCAGCTTTACATTCACCTAAATAATAACTACAATTATTATCCGACAAGGACATCACAATAGCTCAGTTATTATTATTTACGGACTATTTCGGTAGGTTCCACAGTATTTATCAAATATCACTTACCGCAGTCTTTTCAAAATGTAACAAACAAAATTTCAAAGCGTTCAAACTTCGCGTTCCAGATTTCCAAATATTTTTCAAATCGGAATGCACTCGCGATCGCGATGCCCGGTGTTTGACAGCTGTCAGAATCGGCGGGATACGTTTCGGCGCGTCGGCGACAGTCGGCGTGCGCGCGGCGAATGAGCCTCCACGACCTATGTATGACTGCGGAACGAGTGTTGCGCGAGCGCAGCGGTTGCGACATTTTATACGCAGAAATACAAATAGCGTTTTATTCGCTGATGTTATTGATTTGGTAATCTTTGAGACAAAATGTTTAAGGGATTATTATAAAATTTAGAGCGAGTGTGAGAATTGGATTATTTCTTTAGCGTTATGAAACCAATTTCTATGTAGGTAGTTGCTGTTATCAATGCGCGGAGGTATCTAATCTGATCTGATTCAATTTAATTCAATGTAAACAAGCAATTGATAGAGAACTCGAATGTTATCATTATCAGGCTAAAAATCGTATAATTTAATAACCCCCATAAAACCTTCTCTACTTTAAGCAATTTAAGCAGTAGGTACTTTTCTCATTCTGATAGACAGTTTAAACAATGGATTCCGCGGGTTAAAGTTGAGGGAGTACCTAAGATGAGAGGCAATTATTGTAGGAAAACATTTTGTGAATCAAATATAAACTAAAAATAAAACCGGTCTAGGTACTAAAAAAATCGTCGGAATAATCGTCCCTTGTCATTGTCACCCCGGCGCGGCGGCGGCGGCGGCTGCGTCCTAAACCGCATAGACGCGTGTTATCTCTCCGGCTCACCGAGTCACCGCGCATGCGCGCGCGTCGGCCAATCGCGCCGATGCGCGAGCCGGTGATGCGCCGGATTGACAGGCACAAATACAAGGTACCACCACCCGCATACTAAGTAGAGCCATCGAGTAGTGACCACGAGGAAATCGCGAGGTCTGACGCAACCTTAATTCTTAAAGACGATGGATGTAGTCAGTTACATAATTTAACTACTCTGGTACTCGATGATTAGCAGTGATTTGCAATTTTGTAATAGGTAATGGGTGAGACGCCTCATTAACGGTGTAGGTTAATTGACTTAAATTGAAAATTTAGGTAAAGGTAGTCTCTAATATTGTCTCTGTCATCTGTATTAAAGTGCCCTACGAGGCAAGCAAGGCGCTGCAATGTTTAACTAGATAATGTTCTACTGCTTAATATCATATCATGTGTCTGAAGTTGCAAATAAAGATTTTAATCTATCTGTCCACCAACAGCCAACACGCTATTTTTTTAAATTCATAACACGTTAAAAATTGCTGCAACTGCAAAAATTGTGCTTTCGTTCCACAGATGTCTACCTGATTCGAAGCTAAATATATATAAATCATAATTTGTCATTTCGAGAGTGGTAAATAAATAAGAATTATTTATTTTAAACTCATACCAAAACAAATTTAGATCTCTTTGCTTGATTGGCTCTACCATGCCTCGCAAAGTAGGTGGTTACTGGTTTTATACTAACCACGTTGTTGGCACAAAGATCCTAGAACCATACTATAGGTATATGTATATTTTCATTAATTAAAATATTTCAGGTGGTAAGTCATGAAAAAGTTACTAACAGAGACCGACAGACAGATGGCGAATTTGCTTTAAAATGATTATGGTGTGGATGTAGATTCAGCACGGACCACACCATGGTTACCATTACCACATACTATTGCATTAGGTGCCCCTGTAAAAATAGTGTAAGTACTTTTATAAATAAATAAATACTCTACTATTAGCGAGGGAATATAGCTGGGTTAAAATTAGACAGAAATAAATAATAAACATTTCTGGACAATCCGATCCACAATCATCTAGCTCCAAACTAAACAGAGCTACGGGTACTAGATAACTGATATATTACAAAGATATATATTTATTATTAAACATAAAAACACCCATCTTCAGTTTGTATAAATATTTGTCCCGAGGCGGGAATCGAACGCGCAACCTCCTGCGTCGCAGGCGGACCTTCGCCCGCTGCGCCACTGAGGTCTTATAAAGTTGAAATGTTATCTAATTGTATCGAACTCACCTGCACCTAGTAGAGTGTCCCCCGGGTCCTGCGCGCGCGCCGGCTCGCTCACTACTGTGGGCTGATAGCGCGGGATAGGGCTATAAGCTACACCTGCCCCTATCTGCGGGTCTAATGGTCCGCGCAGGGCTTTAGATATGGCTTGTCTTCCTATGCTTTTACGCGAGTTTGAAAATACTAAATGGAAAAGTTTTCGAGAACAAAACAGTTTTTTCCCCGCTTAGTTGACAAAAAGTTCACGTGAAACCATCGATGTAAGTAAAACTCGGTAGAAAAATATTGAATCGCTGTTATCCTATAAAAACCGGTCAAGTACGCATTTAACCTTTTTTCTCATCTACCCCACGGTCTATCGTTGGATAGCTTCATCAAAAATATTGTGTGTGGTAAAACCATTTAAGCTCTAATGTGATAAAAATTTTAAAGTTTTGCGATTCGTCCATAACGATTTATTTATCGCGTACCTTGACCTATCGCGTTGTGTTTTTATTTCCCCTAGGTTTACATCGCGTTTTCAGCGATGGTGGTCACGGGGCGACTGGATGTTCCCGGAGTTACAGCCGAGAATTAACGACAGTATTTACGACTACCCTCAATTCGTCCTCAGAATCACACAAATATTATAAATGCGAAGGTTTGGATAGATGGATGTTTGTTACCTCTTCACGCCTAAACTACGGATCACATACAGTTAATTCACAAACAGTTAATTCTAATCCTTGAATCAAGCATAGGCTTCCTTTGTATCCCATAAATTAGTGCCCATGGGATAGAAATCACCTTTGAACGTTTGTATAGAAACAACGCGTGCGAAGCCGCGAGCATAAACTAGTCAGGAATATGGAAATAAATTGCGAAAGTTTAAAAAGTTAAAAATTTAATTAATTATATCTTTGAGTTACTTACGTACAAACATTTTTACCGGGGTGGGAATCGAACCCACCACCTCCTGCGTCGCGGGCGGACCTTCACTCGCTACGCCACGGAGGTCGTCGACTTTTATATTTAGTTTTCACAAACTATGCTACTTATATTCGGACCTCTGGACATGGCACATGGTTTACATGAATCATCGTCTCATGTAGAGGCCGTTTCTGAAAAGAAGTTGCGAGGTCCTCGGTAGCAGGCTTATAAATTAAAGAGCTTAGCTCTTTTTGGTGTAATGTGCAGCATTTTTACTTTCATTTTCCTACACTTTTCTCACTCCAATGCTCCAATTTACTTCTTTACATGACATAACAGCGACGCATTCTACTTGATCTCATTCTTAAGGCTGAACGAGTCGCTCTTCTCTCCATACAAACTTGGAAGGGTAACTACAACGCTGTTTGATGTTGACCATCCAAAACTAAGGATAATATCAATTTATCTCTTTATATATTTTTAGTCCAACTTTGGGCGAAAATAAATAACATTCGCAGAAAGAAAACTTTAAAACAAAGCCCGTACAGACATAGTTTAGTTATCCTAAAGTTGAAATAAATTTATTTTGAAAAGATATTCTCAATCGTTTCTCTATAATAACCCTTGTGCTAAAAGTCTTTTCACTTTTTTTACGCGACTATTTAAGAATAAATTTATTTGCCTTTCGCGCGCGCGAGAATGTCTATTATGTCAGATAAGATGGCATACATTTAGGCCGCGCCCACTGATGAGTTGGATCGGACGACTCGTGCAGCCTTAAAGCTAATTCTTGATCCATGTTTTCTTCTTTATTGTTACTTATTAAGTTGTCCTCTTCTGTTTTGACTGGTGTTTATCAAAAAACTAATCTCCTCAACCATTTCAACATCTCCTCATCAGTCAGTAACCTCCGCCAAGCTAATCCTTTCCATCCTGCCTGTCATTGTATTTGAATTTAAATTGGCTTTTCCTTAGTGGTATTTAAATAATTAATTAACCTACCTTCTATCTGATTTGTTTATGTTGTATTTTGTCCAATTTGTCTTGACTTCCGGCTGACAAGCACACGATGGACCTGGAATCCAGGACCACTACAGTTATTTGAAGAGACTGATGTTTTCGAGCTGTACATATTTGTAGGCCTATATCTAATGAAATGAAATGAAAATATTTACCCAATGTAAATACATATATTCATTATGAATGTAAGAGTAAAAAGTTTAGTTTAACATCATAAAGCTCTTTGGTAGTAATTAATTAATCAAACCCTAAAACGAAGGTAAGGTTTGTCCGCAAGCTGTCTATCATCTGATGCCGTATCCCCCATACTTGAATGCACATTCTTATGGTGTGCTGCAGCGGGGCTTTCCAGGTGTGCGTCAAGCTTAATAAAAAAATAAAATAAATATATAAGGTAACAAACATGTTCACATCCGCACCGCACTCACGAGCTGGTGGAGTTCATATTATGATGATGTTGATCTAAAGCCGGCGCCAGACTTAAATTCACATGTTTGATTTGAACACTTGTTTGGTGGCTATGTGTGGCACGGGACTTTGGATATGTGTTCAAAGTTTGAACAAAGATTTGCACTTTGCCAAGCGGTATCGGTTTTTTTCGACACATCAAAGCCATCAAAGTTGAAATGTGTTCAAATGTTTGCGTAGGTTGCCACACTTGCAAAGTTCAGTTGCTCGAGCGTTCTTTCGTTGCATTCGCCTTCTTCTTGGACGTTTCCTTAGATTTTGTTGCACATGTAAAAAATAATTACATGCACACAAATAATATAGGCACACTGAGTCCACGAAATCGTCGTCCATTTTGTTTGTTGTCTACCAGCATACTGTGGAGAAAAGAGTTTGCGAAACAGGTCTGGCAGGTACGTCAATATTTGTGTTCAAATGTGTGTTCAAAGCTTTGCAAAGTCGTCAAAGAAATGTGAAAATCTTTGAAGCTATGTCTGGCGCCTGGGTTACACTAATATTATAAAAGTGAAATTTTGGATGTTTTTAGGAATGGATGTTTGTTACCTCTTCCCGCCAAAACCACTGAACGGATAGGGCTGAAATTTTGCATACAGATATTTGTAGGCCTGGAATAAAACAAAGACTATTTTTTAACCCATAAATCAGTTCCCATGGGATATAGATATAATAAGGACTTTGATATAGATAACCATAAAAGTTTTCCATTGAAACGATGCGTGCGATCAGAAACTAGTTAGTTGAAATCATAAAATTATCTATTATCTACTACTGTTTAAGTGTATGTAATGCTAATGACATGTTGTAGCGACCATAATCTAGCGTGAAATAAGGACAGAGAGAATAAGAAGAAGGGTGTCTATTTTAATCAAAATAAATAAACAAAACTAAAAAATAAGAAAATAAGATACCTATCTACCACCTATCATGAATCTTCGAGCTGCATGGAGGGTCCATTACACCCTGATCTCTCTGGTTGCATCAATCTGTTGCCTCGTCGTGTTCGCTACGTGACGTGACAGAAAGTCAGTGCTTTCGCATTCAAAGAAAGTATCTCCATTTAGTTGTTTAGAGTTCCTAGAAATAAGAATTTTCATCGACATGTTGTCTGTCACAGTATTTATGTGATAAACAATGGCTAATTTTTATTAAACTCTACAAGACTAGCACGGTGGGTATCTATGTATAGCTCGTTAACACTTTCATTGCGCACGACGGACGTGGACGACTCGCACTCCGTGGAGCGAGCTTGGCGCGTCGTGGATTCTAGGCAGTGAACGCGTTAAGCTAGAAGAAACTGAAGCGTTGTTATGATTGTGCGGGCTAGTAACATTGCGCACGAGTGAGTTCGACCGAATGTCTTCTATCGACGATAATTGATATAAAGATGATAACGGGGGCCGTGTGCAAGCTGTTAAGGAGAGGGGCCGAGGAGCGCTCCTCGCGGCCTCGCGCAGGAAACAAGGGATTCTATTTTTGGGATGAGTTTTTGATCCATAGTCACCTAAACTTTTTTACTTTTTTGATACTTTACATACCATTTGAGCACACACACAGAATAATAAAATTATCAAATGTAGTTTGTAACATTAACTTGTGTTTGCACACACACTTGTGCACTAGATATGTCCTGCGCAGATGGCTTGTCTCCGTTGAGACTGACTTCACTGTTTTTTCATGGAAGGTACATAACACAAGTAATACTTAGGTATAGTACTATTTCTGATAGTGCTGTGTGCAAATCAGTTACTATAAGTAGACAGGATTGTTTGCGTGAAGATGTTTATTTGACTTCGGAGTATGGAGCTCTTGTAATTCATTTTATTCGCCTGAAAGGGGGCACAGAGTATCCATAAAAGAGACTTTGTGCTGATTGACTAGGCACCTACTTGTAATAAATAACCTTTGGTAGGTTCCTATGAGAGGGGTTCTTTGATGGGCGATGCAATCTGTGCCCAGCACCAATGTTAATTAGTCGTTAACGTATTGATAAGATAAATAGGTCTGTGTGCAAAATGCACAAAGTCGGATTAAGTACCTAGTAGTTAGGTAGGTAGGTACTTAGGGAGTGAATCGCCTTTTTAAAGATTAGTTTCGTGCGCATAAATATTAGGAGTCATTAATTTCAGGAGTGAGTAGACATTTTAGTTTTCACGCAGTGATGAAGAGACGCCGTTATCATCATCAGCCTATATTGGTCCACTGCTGGATGCATTTATAAGACGATATTAAGTAGTTATTTGTTAACAAATATGTAGGTTCGAAGGCGATCATGATCGAACAATTCATGATTTACAACAACTAATTCCCCGAAAAAGCAACTACTTGCAGGTAGTTAATCTAATTATTAAAAAATAATAAAATCACTCTGTAGGTACAGTGTCCATTGTGTTCATCTAACTTTTATACAATAAAGTAAACCCCATGACTAATGGCTGCTCCACCACCCCGGTGGAACAAGAAACATCTCGGTGCTGCTTCCCCTTAAGTGTTGTTCACACGGCACCAATCAGTTTCGAGTGCCGTGTGCAAAAAGGCTTTCAGAATCAATAATTATCAATTGATAATGATTTATAGTACATTGGCCTATTCGATTGATACCCGCAGTGGCAGCGTGGCGGCGTGGCGGTTATCCGAACAAAGCCAACTAGGTATCACCTACCTGATAATCGCTTCGTAACAATAATAATTAATTAGAATTGTATTTTTATCTTCAAGTAATCCCAAAAAAATTACCAAAACTATTATATTATTACCAAAATAATAACATCAACTACACTGGTTAAGAACTTTGAATGCCATCTAGCGGGGAGTAGCAGAACGTATATTCACTGTGCGGAGAACCAGCCCTGAAAATGATATATGAGAACCATGAACTTCTCACTGTTTTATTTGACGCTAGATGGCAGCAAAGTTGCAATGCAGAGTCATTTGGTAGTTTTCTCTATTTAACTGGTTTTCTCCTTATTTGTTACCCGACTACGTAAAGTCAAAAGGCACGGTTATGATGTTAAGAGTACCTATACGTAGGCACAGAATAATTAAAATTAAAAATAATTCTACATTTATAATGCTGGACAATCCACACAGCATCATCTAAAATAGAAAATATTGTTTTAACAACAAAAAATAAGTTTAATAAGTAACATAGCTCACACTTGAAATAAATTATCAGTAAGCGATAGGCGGAGATACATTTTTCACGTTAACCTTACTACGTAGGTATGTACCTAATGGGTGATTCATTCTAAATTTTAGAGGTACTTTATTCAATACTAAATAAAACGTCAAGTGCGAGTGAGACTCGCGCACTAAGGGTTCCGTTTAATAGTAAGACATTGTTTCTTGCTAAATATAATGATTCGAGGTCGATGGGAAGTAGGTATATTTTGGTACAGGGAGAGAATCAATATTTTTTTGTTAATAAACTCCAAATTTACGGTTTTCGGATTTTTCCCGCTATTTGTGCTATAAGACCTCGCTTCTTGCCAAATTTAGTAGAATAGCCTAGTGAAGTACCCTATAGATTTTGTGTGCATGTGATTCACTTATTTATTGAATTGTATTTATTATCATACAAAAGAACCGTTCTTTACATTTAATTTTTAAATATTACTTATTTCAGATGTTGTCTGTAACTGCGGTCGCATTATTCGACGAATACCACTCGAAATGCTTGGACGTGCCATAGAAAATTGGAACTGCAGAATGGACCATGTTGCGGACAACATTTGAAAGAAATAGTTTTTCAAAAAACAGATGTAAAAAGAATGGTTCTTTTGTATAATATTAAAGATAACAAATACATTTGTTTTTTCTTTATTTTAGTAGTTTTGAAAAAAGTTCCTCCTTCTGAATCACTCGTTATACAGGGTGCCCCGTAACATGTGTGCTGAGCCGAAAGGGTGATTCTGGACGAGGGGATATTTTTTTCTAATTTGTTTTTTTTATTTCATTTCAAAATCAAAATCTCTTTATTTCCATAAATACAATAAATGTACACTTAGAAAAGGTCAAATCATAAAACTAAACACTGACACGGAAATAAAGTGATATTTTTGATTTCTGTCGCTTCGGTATGTAGACTAAAGTAAAGAAACGACGAAGAAACCTTTAGCCTGTTAGTTGTTATTTTTCACATACACTCTTGCGTTATTTAACATTATGTATAATATATTTCAGCAACAGATTTTTTGCTTTCTTTTTCAGCAAAATCAGTGTTTTGTCGTGGCTTTATTATAAAAATATATAAATCCTTTGGAATTTCAAACAATAATAATAAATAATGTATGAATACACGCAAACGAACACAAACATGAAGAAAAATGTCTCAAATTCTTTAAAAAAGTAATTGCTCAAAATTATCGAATTTCAATATCCAGAACAAAAGTTGTTTCCCTCGGGGTCCAGGATCCTTCGGCTCAGTGCACACATGTTTCGCGGCATCCGGTATAACTATCATAAAATGTACGTAAGTATATTTCAGTTTTTGACTAAATTCATAAACTTGCGCCTTACTGCGCTTATGTGATTTAGAGCTACAAATAGGTACCTATTTACAATTCTATTAGTACAACCTACAAACTTTTGCATTTTGAATTTGAGTGTGATGTGTTTGCTTGGAAATAAATATTTCCTGCGAGGACCTGCAAATAAAACCAAGCTCACACTTATGCTCCCTACAACTTTCGGTTCCCGTGACCGCAGAGGTGATGAAACCTGTTCGTCCTTTGTCCTTTCTTGCTGAGTGTGGTCACACATGGCATACACTATCCACCCCGTGGACACCGCTGTCCTTTGTAACTGGAGCCCTGCCCCGCCTTCGCAGCGCAGATTACACGGCGCCTGCGCCTAACCTCGGTCAAGTAGAGACGTTTTTGTAACGATATATCCTACAGCAACTGGATGATTGTTAGCTATAATATGATTATCTCCAAAACGAATGAAATCAACATAATGATAATTTATATAATAGAACATAATTCGTCTAAATAAATTAGGCTACTTTTAAGTAGTATCAAGGCTAGTTATTTATTTGTAAGCTTGTAGCGCTTAGTTATGAAAAAGTGTAAAAACTAGTGTGTTAATTAATTAAGTGATTACTGTTTTTCGCAGAGTTGATCTGCTGTATGTTTTTAAAAATTACAGATTTTATCAAATTTGATTTGTCTTTACGTGGTAGAAGGGTCTAACAAGTACGTAGGGTCAAACATTCCAATGACGGTAAATACGCTCATGTGGTTCAAAACCTTGTTTTGTACTTTCCAAAACTGTTTTTGAAAGTTTAATAAGTTTAGTTTTCTCAAGAAATCAGCAAAAAAGTAGAAAAGAATAGTTTTGAACTAAAACCAGCGAAAGTCAACAAGCGTCCACCAATATTGTCCTTATTATTTTCTTTTGATAGTTGTAAATAGGGCTGCCATCTCTAAAATTTGGCAACCAGGACTAGACGCGAGAAAACCCCGGATTTTGGAGCCCAGAACCCGGACATGTCACAGGTTTTTAAATATGGTTAATAATAAAACGTCAAGTGCGAGTCGGATTCGCGTACTATTGACCTTGTGTCTTACAATCATACGGATCAATCGTGCGCGAGTCCGCCAAATATCATGATTCTAGGTCAACATGAAGTAAGCAGGTTTTGGTCCATGGCCAAAATCACTACAAATTTACGGTTTTCGTTTTTGCCTTTATTTGTGCTATAAGACTAGGATTCCACCTTTTTTGAGAAAATAGAGTATAATTTACCCGGTAATAGGTTAAAAAAGGTACGATTTGTAAAAATGGAGTACAATTTTTAAAAATATTAAGAGCGGTAGGTAGTTGTCCTAAACGGCAAAGAAACAAACATTAAAGATACAACGGCGAGCGGAGCGAGCCGCGAAAATTTTCGGACATAAGTGACAATTGGTCAAAATGGAAAGAAAACCATAAACATGAGTGATATTGGCAAATTGAAAGAGGTGCAATGTAGTTTCTTTTTGTATAAAAATGAAAAATTTACGGTTTTAGGACGTTTTCCTTCAAGACCTTGCTACTCGCCAAATTTCATGATGAATTTCACAAATTATTAGACTTTGTTATGAAAACAAAACCTTATTAAAATAATAACCTTCCAACAAACTAAATTAAAATTTTAAAAAAATCTTAAAAGTACTGAGACAGTGCGTGTTTCGCGCTGCCGCATGCCGTCGCATCGTGCAACGGCAGCCCAAGACTTGAAATTTTTAAACCCGGACTACATATGAAACCCGGCTCGGACGCTCCCCGGACGCCCTCTGAACTAGGACAAATCCGGGGAAACCCGGACGGATGGCAGCCCTAATTGTAAACTATGTTTATTTTGTCTAGAATAATACGAGTAGTTAAATAATAAATAAATAAATAATGCTGGACAATTCACACAGCATTATCTAGCCCCAAGCTAAGCAGAGCTTTGTTATGGGTACTAGATAACTGATATACTTAATACAATATACTACATAGATAGATATTTTTATTATACATAGAAAACACCCAGATCAACGGAACAAATTTCTGCAGATCGTACACAAATTTGTTCCGAGGCGGGAATCGAACCCGCAACCTCCTGCGTCGCAGGCGGACCTTCGCCCGCTGCGCCACGGAGGTCATCGAGTTATTTGTTATACAAGAGTGCAAAGTTGCTTTTTAACCGCGTGCTCAATTTTGATGACCGAGCAAGCGAAGGATTCTAAAATTTTTATCCTGAGCGTTAGAGCGTTTAAAAATCTTTGCACTCGAGTGCAACACGTAGGTAACTTTTCATCCCACCAGCGAGGTAATGTCTAAATGCAAAAAATATCATTTGCGCATTTTTAACAGTTTCGGTCAATTCTGTTGGCGTCAAATAAACTTCCTCGTCGCTAGAATCACTAATTTTGCCTGTTTTCAAGTTTCTTGTGAAAAGAAAATAACGCGCGCAAAGCAAAGTAAAAAAAAGTACACCAAGAAGGTTCCAAATCTGAGTTTTTAACAAATAAAAAAAGGTTGTATGATATATTCGGCACCATGGAGGTTGAAGTAAATAGGTTTTGAATCACAAACGTGCACACGATATTCTAAATTCAATTTTACTTTTTCCTCTAGCGGATAAAAACGGCTTTTGCACTCAGATATCGATACTCTTTCCGAGATGGGGGGATGAAAACTTAATTTATGATTAAGTATTTTATATTAATTTCAAAATTGTTCAGTTACAATTATGTGTGTGTGCGTGTGTGAGTGTATGTGGTAGCAAATAAATGATAGTCGATATCTACCTAAACCTTCCTCATAACTCACTCCGTCTATTGGTGAGAGACAAAACCGTTTGGTAGTTTTTGACTTTAGCACGTTCAGACAGACAGACACAACGGCGGGGCGGGGGGATTTCGTAATAGGCGGGCGGTTTTAGTAGTGATATTAAAGAAACAATTATAAGAAAATCAAGAACCCTCTGTGAAAATATTAATTTAGGTCTCTAGAACTGTAAAAATCTTGAACAGTCCTACTAAATAAGCCTGGCCAAATCTTTCCTCTCAGTCGGAAGTATTTAACACCCGCTTAGCCACCGAGGCTAAGGTTAACACTATGGCGGTCCCTTTGTAACCCGACCCGTCCACGGCCACGTCGGCGAACAGATGCGGGTCACCCTTGGCGCTTCTCATGGTGTCATCTCATAGATCACTCATCTGAACTATGGTCTATTCAAACTGCAGGAATTTAACCTCTTCGTCGTAGTTATAATAGCTATAAATAATAGCGTTTAGTTATAGCATAGATACAGTACGGTTATAAAGCATAATCCACTGACACCAGTGTCGCAGGACCGATCTATAAATCTTAATCAAATAATTTTTGCACACTTGCTTGCGGGTCGAATACATTGTCATCACATAGCTTTAAGATCTTGGCATGTAGGTAATTATTGTATTCTGCAAATGAACAATTGATTCCGAGTCTGATTCTGAAGGAATACAGAGGGCCGCTGCCATGTTGTTTCTAATTATATAACAAACCTTCTGTCATATTACCTTCTGTGGAGGAAAATACTGAAGGAGCAGTCTATTTGAATATATTTCTTTCTAAACTTCTTGGTTCGTTTAACATTTACCAACAGTCAGTGGTACCTTACTCATAACATTACCAAATAATGGTGAGTAGAACCCCGAAAAAACCTTTACCAACTCACTGCGGTAATCTCATTTCGGGATTTTACAGTGACACTTATATTTGAAATATTTTACGAATTCCATGACCAATCCATGTCATGTTGTCTTCTACTCTGCGGACGAATTGCTGTCCTCGATGGTTATGGTCATTGTACAAAAGTCACCACCAGGAACCTATCCAAAGAACATTGTTTTTAACATTTTTACGTTAAATAAACTACGTTTCAATTAGCTCTACATTAACTAACTTACTCTTGTACTAGTTTCATGATTTAGTTGAATTGTAGGATCTACAATTCAACTAAATCTTGGTAATGTAGGTAGTTTTAGTTTCATAGGTGCTTACGCTTGGATTTCGTAACCTAGTTTAATAGTAATTTATAGTGGAGGAGCGTTGAATCGGGTCAGCACATGGTCACGGGCGGGCGCGGTGCTGACCCACGACCGACCGACCGACCCCGCCCCCATGACTCGGCGCCTGCTGAGGCGACGTCACGTGTGACTACTGAACAAATGTGACCACGGCTGATCACAGCCAATACAATTAAGAATAGATTCAACTCGAAAATAGCCTAAAGAGCTTGTTTGACGATTTTCTAAAACCGGGTCGTTCATTGATGACGTGATGTTTTGTAGCCACTTGTTTTGTTACCACTCCCTCTCTCCATGGTGATACCAGGTGAGGTTTTAGATTAAATAAAAAATAAAATAAAATAAAAATTGTTTATTTCAAGTACATGACTCATACATTTAAAATACACAAAAATAATAAAATACAATAGAATGAAAAATTTAAATGTGAAATAATTAAATAAATATGCGGACACGAGAGATCGTCAGTGACCGGGGCACCGCCCCTTGAGAGTCCCACCTGTGCTTAGAATGGTGTTGGGGCTGCCACGCAGGCGTTTCAAGAGCGACGCACAACGCTTTCTTATGATGGCGTGAAAGCCGTCAGTGTGCGCCTCACTGAACATACCTGATGCACTGCAGAAACGTGGCAACCCCATCAGCACTCTAAACCCATTGTTATACTGCACGCGCAGCGCGTTGTACGCCTTTTGCGTATAGGTAACCCACAGGCTGCCAGTATATAGTGACACCTTCACTTCCCTGGAACTGCGAGCAAACCTGCGAGCCACCATGTTACATCGGACGGCCAACGCCCTGCGCTCTCTCTCTATGTCGTCATTATCCTCTAGGTCCTCGTTGACCCAGTGGCCCAGATATTTAAATTTTGACACGCGCTTAGGAGGAATTCCGTCTAAGGCGATGGGTGGTACATTCAAATAGGTCTTGGAGCCTGCCCTAAACACCATAAACTCACTCTTTTTCGCATTATATCTGAGCCCATGGGCCTTCGCATAGGACTCACATGTCTGCAGCAGCTTGCGTAGGGCTCCGATCGAAGGGCTCAGCAACACCATATCGTCGGCGTAGCTAATATTATTGGTACAGACCCCATCTATGTGACAGCCGACTTTGTTGCTACTGAGCTCCTCAATCAAGCTGTTCATGTACAAGTTGAAAAGACTTGGAGAAGAGACCCCCCCCTGCCGCACCCCGCATTCCAGCCTGTACATGTCCGAGTATGAGTCCGCCCACTTCACAATATTAGTTTGGTGACTATACCAATAACGAAATAGTGACGCTAACTCTCCTGGGAAAGCCGACTCAAGTGCCAGCTTCTTCCAAAGTAAGTCATACGACACCAGGTCGAATGCCTTGGACAGGTCCAAATAGCTGGCGTATACCGGTGTTCCTCTAGCCGTGTAATATTGAACAGTCTGCTTGAGAGACAAGATAGCACTTTCTGTTGACAAACCTGATCGAAACCCAAATTGAGCATCGTTCAGTTTAATGTGCCCCCGTATTATTAAGCCCCTCCTTATTTTTTTCTCACTATTTATTATTCAAATATGGTTCAGATTAAAATTTTAAATTATTAACGAGTTCTATGGTGTGCTGAGTGCAGCGCGCTCTCCGGCCTTTCTCTCAAAAACAGTTGAGCCGATCAAATAATGTTATGAACAAAGATGTTTGCAGATTATGGCCTATCATCGGTCAACAGTTTGTTGAGTTTTTTCAAAATCGCTGCGCACAATATATTTGGATAGAGGACACTAAAACAATTAAAAAATGTCCTAGAAAGACAAAAATATAAGTACTAAGTTATTTTCATCTGTGAATATCTCAGAAACGCTTTAGGAAATTACTTTTAAGAATATTTTTATTTGTTTTAGTGTCCTCCATCCAAATATATAAATTTTATTGTGCGCGCCGATTTTGAAAATATACCTTTAAACCTACCAAAAACCTTTAAACTGTAGGTACTTGTACCAAAATATATTTTTAAATTGTATGCTCTACACGTTTATAATGTCAATATAACTCCAATAGAAACCTAAATAATTGCAAAAAACAATTTTTGTGCCATTTGACCTTTTTTGTATTCTTTTGTTATATGTATATACTAAGTCAACACGATATTTTGTTTGACTTTTGATACAACATTTAACACAAAAACTAAGGCGTATACGAGTTTCTAGCTGGTTAGCTCGGAATTGCCAGGTTGACCCTGTTTTTAGGCTCAAATGACTAGACTACAATTAATAAAAGTTTTTGTGACTATCTGTCATTACGTCAGAACCTTGGTTTAATAGAATGGAATGCTTTCTTAAATCTTTAGGAACGAAAAACACGAAGCCCTAAGTAAAGTTGTTTTTTATTAATTTACTAGCTGTACCCGCGACTTCGTTCGCGATTGCCTTACCTGCCGACTAATTAAGTTCACATTTAACCATAGTCTCTCATATTTTTAAACGCCGCCGTCCAAAAAATCGTGTAGGGTCTACGGGGGATAGCATATTGTCATCTTCAATCCCATTCTTTATCCACACGACTTTTAGCTACGACTCGGCCAGCGTCAGTGTTAAGAAGTGTCCTACTCGTTTGACTTACTCACAGCTGGGGCCCTATTCTGCTATACTAATCGCTTCACTATGACAGGGCTATCGTCACAGAATGACACTTTTTGGTATTCCACCTTGGATGAAAGAAATTATGATGAATGCAGATGGAGAGACGCGCGTCAAGTATGTAGTTTCAATACATACCTATTAATTTATCTCGCACGCACTATTTGGAGTTTTATTAATCTAAGGATTCTACGTGATGATTCTGCGACGATTCCATTGTCATACTGAAGCAATTGTTTTGCAGCATTGGGCTCCTGATCCATTTGACTGGACCACCGTAATTTTTTTTCGTTAGTAGGTAGGTACAGTTGGCTGTGTACCACAATAAAAAATATTTTTCTGCGGTCCAGTTAGTTTAAGTGGACCACAATAATTAAATAATTTAATTGTACACGAAGTTTGGTTGGAGTAAGACTCCAACCAAACTTCGCTGGACCAGCTAAACCACCATATATCATGTAAGGCAGGAACCTAACTTATTTTTCCAAGACCCACCACCTTAGTAGGTAGGAACCTAACTAATGGGTGCGTCTTGGAAAAAAAAATAGATAGGAACTTACCTACCCTTTATCTACAATTTTTTTTCTTCAATCTACAGATTATTTCATCAATCTACTGATTTTCTACTCGACTTTCTATTGATTTAGTCATATTCGATCTTGCATCTCTGTTTCTAACAAAAAGAATGCATGAAATCGGACGACGCGTAGACCCGTCGTGATGCGCGGTTAAAGAATTCTACTTTTTCCTCTCTCCCAGGGGAACCTTACTGAATTCCAGGATAAAATGTATTCCATGTCCTTTCTTGTAGTATGAACTCAAAACGTGCCAAGTTACATTTCAACTCATTACCTATGTAGTTTCGGCGTGATGAGCGGTGAAGGAATTTAACTTTCATCCCCTCTGCCAGGGTAACCTTACTGAATTCCGAGATAAAATGTATCTTTCCTCATAGTACGAACTAAAATCACGCCGAGTTGCATTCGAATTCATTAAGTAGTTCCGTCGTGATGCGCGGTTAAAGAATTTACTTTCATCCTCTCTCCCAGGGGAACCTTACTGAATTCCAGGATAAAATGTATCCAATGTCCTTCCTTGAACTCAAATCGTACCAATTCAGTCCAACTCATTCAGTAGTTTCGGCGTGAACGTGATGCGCGGTGAAGAAAATTTACTTTTATCCCCTCTCCCAGGGGAACCTGACTGAATTTCGGGATAAGAAGTATCCTATGTCCTTCCTCGTGGTATGACCTAAAATCGTACCGAGTTTTATTTCAATACCTTAAGTAGTTCCGTCGTGATGCGCAGTTAAAGAATTTTACTTTCATCCCCTCTCCCAGGGAAACCTGAATGAATTCCGGAATAAAAAGTATCCTATGTCCTTCCTCGTAGTATGACCTAAAATCGTGCCGAGTTTCATTTCAATAACTTCAGTAGTTTCGGCGTGATGCGCGTTTAACAAACAGACAGACAGACAGACAGACAGACAGACATGAATGAAAAAAAATTCAGTTTTGGCTTCAGTATCGATAATAGAGTGCCCTCCAAAAAAAAATTTCAAAATATCTTCAATGTACAGAATTGGACCTGTTACAGTTTTATTATAAGTATAGATTTTGAAGTTTTTTGTGTGACTCTACGTAGTGTAGCCATGTTTCGTACATACATATGTATAACTAGGTAGGTCTGAGGATGTTTTTGTTCTGAAGGAGGGATGAGTTTATTTGAGGCTATGATTTGAGGTTAATAGCGAGACGTGATCGTCATGTCTCCTTTTTCGATACAATGATACAGCGCCTCTATCGTACGGACAGGGAACTACGCGAAACCCATACACAAAGGAGACGTCACGATCACGTCTCGTTAGTAACGTCAAATAGACTCGCCCTTCTGGTCCATGGAGAAAAAATCTAGTTTTAAAGGGAGACGTGATGGCATACAAAATGTAATAGATTGACGTTGTGTAGGCGCGACCAATATTTAACGTAAAGCTAGTGATGTAGTCATAAGTACCTAACTCTACCTTCAAATTGTTTTGTGACACTTCAGACAATCTTCATTATTAATTTTTTATTGTAGTTTGAAGCTCAATTATTCGTAGGAATTTACTATTCAATTGGCCCGTGGGTAAAGCCGCGTAAATTCAGCTAGTATCATCCGCATTTTAAAGAGGTAGGTATCCACTGTATTATCGTTATTTTATTCGTTGATTTTGCAAAATTTTATTTAGTTGGCTTACAAAATGACATCGACATCGATGAAAAATGTTGGATAAAAATCAAAATAAAAATCAAAAAGAATTATCAATAACCCTGTTTAAAGGAAAATTAAAACCGTTATTTACAATATTGAAAATACGTCATGCCGATTTGAACGCATTTTTATTCTGTTTTTACACACGCGAGGACCACCGGAGTAACAAAATCAAAAAATCAAAATCAAAAACTCTTTATTTCCTTAAATACAATAAATGTACACTTAGAAAAGGTTAAATTATAAAACTATACACTGACACGGAAATAAAGTGATATTTTTGATTTCTGTCGCTTCGGTATGTAGACTAAAGTAAAGAAGCGACGAAGAAACCTTTAGCCTGTTAGTTGTTATTTTTCGAGTTGGAGCAAAACCCGTCCCAAGCTTTTTTATCTTCTAGATAATCTGATATTTTATAGTAAGCCTTTTTGCACAGCAAGGTTTTGACAATTTGCTTGAATTTATTTACTGATAATTTTTGCAACTCACTAGGAGTTTTGTTGTAGAAGCGTATACATTGCCCTTTAAAAGATACATTAATTTTGTGTAGCCTAGTTGTGGGCACAGCGAGTTTATGTTTATTTCTGGTATTAAAGTTATGTTTATCACAATTTTTAGGGAACTGATTTATATTTCTATGAGTGTACAACAAGTTTTAATAAATGTATTGACATGGTACTGTCATTATATTTATTTCTTTGAATTAATCACGTAGAGATTCTCTGGGACCCATATTATATATTGCACGAACAGCCCTCTTCTGCAGCACAAATACGGTGTTAATATCTGCAGCGTTCCCTCACAGCAGTATACCATAAGACATAATACTATGGAAGTAGCTGAAATAAACAAGTCTAGATGTATCCACATCTGTAAGATGACGGATTTTTGCTGAAGACAGGGCGCTATGGCGCTCATTAGGGGAGGCCTATGATCAACAGTGGACTAATATAGGCTGATGATGATGATGATAATACCTAACTGGATACCTATCCTTGCCTTCCAACCAATAATTCAACGTCTCCGATCCAAGCTCAATTTTTGGTATTTGGATGATGGAACATTAGGTGGAGAGGTAAACACAGTTTTTGATGATCTAAAATTCATCTGAGACGAATTTCGACAAATATGTAGGTTAGGAACGATTTTTTTTTCAATAGCGAGCTTTTTATTTCGGACTCTTGACTAGACAAAAACAATATCATTGGAAAATTCAATAACTTGGCCCAAAACATTACAGTTTTAGATAAATGTTCACTTCGACTCCTTGGTTCACCAATTCTTGATAAGTCTTTTCAGTCATTTGTACAAAATTCAAAATTTCAACAAAACTTCGGACAGACTGCTCAAAATTAATAGTCATAAACAATTATTCAGTTCTGTCTATTTGTACCTAAATTTAAGTATATTAATGAAGTCAACCGTGGAAACACAGCGAGCTCTTGGAAGGCAGACAACATAATAAAGAATAGGTACTTTATCATCGGTTTTGAATATTGGTTTAGATGACAAGGCATGGTCGCAGGCTTCTTTGCGTGTCAAATTGGGAGGCTTAGGAATACGCAAAATTTCAAGTGTAGCCCTGCCAGCGTTCTTGTCTTCTGTCTACAGCACTAGTTGTTTAGTTGAAATTTTTTTAAATCCATCACGTTTGGTCCTGGAATGTCATTAAAATTTTAATTTTTAGACGAAGCTCGATTGGCTTCGCATAGTGCTTGCCCCGATGCTACTCCCCAAAAATCACCTTTGTGCCAACAGCAATGGGTTGGGCCTCGGTGAGTTGACATGTACAGGTTTTTTACAAACGTGCTCCAGCTCTGCGATCGTGCCCGCCTCCTGGCCGTATTAAAATGGGAGTCAGGACATTGGTAGAAAGCATTTCCTCCATCTAACTCTGGTACTTTATTGGATCCATCAACTTTCCGTATCGCAACATGTCTTCGGTTGGGTGCAAGGTGTTGCGCGCCTCATCAATGCCAGTGCGGTACTGCTGTCGAACAGCTTGGTCATCATGGCCCATCATTACCGTGTACTAGGGCCGCCGGTTGGATATCTCGCTACGCCAGCCTTAATGACATCATCCAGCGGGCCTTTGTCACCGCTATGGCGACCGGCTATTCTTGAATCTGGTACAGAGGCTCTTCGGGTTCTTAAAAAAATATCTGAACGTCTGGTCGAAGCTACGTGTTGACCGAGAGCTGGTGAGTATCTGGCGCAGCGCATCAGCATTGCCATACAGCGGGGCAATGCAGCCAGCGTCTTGGAGACGCTTCCAACTGGTTTGATATGGATCAGTTGAGCTACCTGTAGATTGTTTGCAACAGTCTGGAGTTAGCTCAATCGTTTCAATTGTAAATACTAGTGTTTCTATTATTTAAGTGTAATTTTCTTTGTGAATAATGTCCTCTTCTTGTATATTGTTTTAAAATAACTAGGCAGGAATTTTAAAAACTGCGTCGTCGTCATGTTTTATTGAGGAGCTCCGAGGCAGCTGCGGGCGCAGCGCGGCAAGTCTCCGAAAGGTCACAGCTCAGGGACCCTTTGTATAATTTTAGCATTTTCAACGCATTCGCGACAAAGCCACCGCGGCCCGATTTAATTACGTAAGGCGGCCCCGGCCTGCCGTAGCCTCGACGGCGCAGGCGTCAAATGTCACTTTACCGCCGGCCATTTTGTTTTTTGCTCCCGCGCTTTTGCCGGACGGCCGCCGTCGTAAAACTTTAATGCAGTTAAATTTCAGATTTGGTTCAGGTGGTATTAAATTCGAAACGAAGCGAAGATTTTTATTGTAATTTATGAGAGTTTATTTAGCTTTGTATTTTTAGTGCTTCCGTTGTTTAATTTGGAAATAAACTGAGTAGGTACACGAACATATCAGTCTCTAAAAAGCTTGCAATGGAAGAAAAAATATTTATGAGTCCTGAAAATAAACAAAGCTTTGGTGTAGAAAAGTACATCAAGGTACCTAAAGGTATATTGGTTTGGCGGGGGGGGGGGGGGGGGGGGGGGGGGGGAGTTGAATCGGAATAACAAAAGGCGTACTTTGAAAACATGTTTATTTTATACATAAGTATATTAAATAATTTTAGGTCGGTAAACAGGGCAGGTATATTTAAAGAAAAATAAATTATGTACGCTACCTGTTCAAAAATACTCATAGTTTTTGAAGATTTCTAATAAACAAAACAGGTAAATTATACCCACATATTAGTTATTAACTTGACGTCCGGTCCAAGTTAATGCACCAAGCTACTTATAAATTATTTTATTTTCATTTATGTTTAACAGAACTTATTTCTATCAAATTGTTGGAGGCAGCAATGTGCCTTATTTAGGCAGGTAACTTACTAAGTTTCAAAAAGTTATCGCTTAACTAAGTAGGTTGGCTTTCTGGCTGATTTTAAAATAATTTTTTCACAACATTTATTGAAATAAATACATCATTGCACCACTGTTTAATATTTTACTATAAAATATACGAAATCTCTATTTTTACTTAAATTTAACCTTATCTATTATCTTACAACAAAAACAATAGGCTATGTACAATAATATTAATACTTTAAACTTATAAATACACTATTTTAAACCCATTTTAGTTAATTTGTTATTAAAATAATTTCAGTTCACTTGCATACCATCGGGTATAAATAAGTAGATTTTAGATGCATGTATATTAGAAATTTAACCAAACCTCTCTCTTCGTATAGTTAGTTAAAGACGTACTCTACATTTTGGTTCGGAATCTTCATAGTAAAGTCGGCGGCCCAACCCGGCGGGCGCGGCGGCGCGGCGGACGCGGCGGTGGCGGGTTGGTGCGACATTTTGGTGTGTGAGTACCTACCTACCTACTGTAGGCAGCCGCCAATGTCTTGTCCACTTGTCGGCGGTCCCCCGATTTTAGGTGTTCTCCATTATTTATTTATTTCCAAATGTACCGCGAACGTTTTGCGGATTAAGAGCATGTCGTAGGCCTAAATTCAACGTATACTTAAACTATTTATTTACATTCACAAAATCCCATTCTGTTTCACAACAGTCACTCATAAATTATTTGTCACTGCGATATGCACACGTCCACATTATTCTGTCTAAGAAGAGAATGTATCACTGTCCACCGACGTCACGGCGGGACGTCAGTGACGTCAGAGCGCGTGCGCGTGCGCGTGCGCGTGGTGCGGCGGGGGCTGCTGGTGGGGGTGGCCCAGGGGGTGCGGGTTGCCGCCTCCGTGCTGCCGGCCCTGGATAGAAAACACATTTCAATGTCATAAAATTTTTACAACTTGTGTTTTACAGTTTGTTTGATGAGATTTAGTTCAAATTTCAATTCAAATCATTATTAATAAGCATTCTAGAATGCCTATGTTCTTAATGAACGTACGGACTTTCGAACTAGTTCCGAATTGGATTGCTTGCGCAATCGGCTTGAGATGAGAAGCATCCAGCTTTCTAGAAAATATATGTATCCTTTTCTTTGCGTATGGACGATAGTCCCTCACTGTTCTCTGAGTAGGTAGGTAGGTACGCTACGGACCTGCAGGTAGACGTAGTAGTCGTAGGGCTGGTGCAGCGGCCAGCAGCGCTGCGCCGGCACGGGGTAGAGCGGGGGCACGGGGTACAGGGGGCCCCCGAGCTTGTTCCTCAGGATCCGGCTGATGGAGGACACGGAGGGCACGTTGTACTTGTCGCACACGCCGTCCGCCAGCAGCCGGTCGCGGATCTCCCACGCGAAGATGCCGGGGTCTTTGGCTTTCAGCTGCTTTATGTAGGATACCACCTGGGTGGGGGACAAGTTGAGGTATTAGTTAACGGAAATAGCAAGCTACGAAGCGCCTGTAGAGGCGGTTAGTTACAAACGGTTAGTTCGCTTTAGCTTGCCGTGACTCGCTTCAGGCTTTCGGTTTGTGAGCCTGCAAGCCTCACTGACAATACATATTTGTTCACAACAAACGTCCATTTTGATGACTAGGTAGCATATAACTGCATCTGAGGGCCTACAAATAAAATTACATCACGTACGATTGCGAGAAAAAAGGACAAAAAATTAACACAATTTATGCGGTGCCTGAATGCGCCACCTAAAAAAACCATTGGTTATCAGTTGATGATTGGTAAACATCTTGGAGCATACCTTGGGCGTGGTGACCCTGGGCTTGGAGCCGCCGATGGCGCCAGGCAGGATGGAGCCGGTCTCGTGGTAGCGCGCCAGGATCTTTGACACGCAGCCGTGGGACACCCGCAGCTGCCGGCTGATGTCGCATGGCCTGCTCATCAGAAGAATACGTATTACTCTTATGCACGTCCTTACTTCTACTCAAAACATTTCAAAATAATACCACAATAATATTATAATCATACTGTTTGTTAAAGAGCTTGTTTAAGGGAGGCATCTTCAGATGTGTATAAGCTGACGACGAGAAGGATGTAGAAACTGTATATGAAAGCAGATCCCATTCGAAGCGATCGCGCCAAGGGCGTCAAAGAAATAAAACGTCAAGTGCGAGTCGAACTCGCACGCTAAGGTTTCTGTATAATCATAAAACCTTGTGTCTTGCCAAATATCATGATTCTAGGTCAACGGGAACTAGGTACCTTGTAGGTCCATGGCGAGAATCTGAAGTATTGTTTTTGTTAATTTACTACTTTACTGATTTCGGATTTTTCCCTTTACTTGTGCTGAAAGTCCTTGCTTCTTGCCAAATTCTCAATGTGAAATACCCTATAGGTTTTGGTCCATGGCGAGTTTTAAAAGTATTTTATTTTGGTGAATAAATTACAAATTTATGGTTTTCAGTTTTTTACCTTTATTTGTGCTATAAGACCTTGTTGCTCACCAAATTTCATGCTTCTAGGTCTACGGGTAGTACCCTATAGGTTTTGTGTGCATGTGATTCCCTTAGAAATTTCAAAATATCCGGACATAAACGGCTGTAACTTTTGATTGCGTTGACTTAGAAGTTTGATTTATATCCGGGCTCCAAGAGGATTCAGACTTGATTATTTGATATTAACTTTTAACTCAATACCCTCCACGCTTTCCTGATAAAAGGGGGTTGACAGACAGACAGACAGACAGCAAAGTGATTCTATAAGGGTTCTTTCTTTCTTTCTGAGGTACGGAACCTTAATAAATAAGTTCGGATTCGACAAAGTTGGGTTTGACAGGGATAATTTTAGGTACCTGATGCCGAGCTGCGCCAGCTCCACTATCCGCAGCCTCACGGCGTTGGGCAGCGGCCGTCCGTTGACGAACACCCCGCCCAGCTGGTTCACCTCTCCGTACTGCTGGCCCGCGCCGCCCACTGCTTGCCCCATGCCGGTGCTCCCATCTGCAGACAAATGTGGATCTGTTTAGCTGGCGCGCATGCTGTATGCACGTGGTTAGGTATGGTATCCACCGTATCTACGTTGGTTAGGTACCTATTCAACTCATTTCACACAATATATTAAACTACTTGTAAGGACTTATTATTAAACATTGTCATATTATGGGCTACCTGCTCTACTAGCCTACCAATTATCTGTTAGGTTAGGGTTTCTTTTCTTTTAATTACTTAACTATTGTTATTTATAACTGTGGTATTTTAGTAGTTATTTTTTGTTGTCGTCAATAAACAAAAAACGTCAAGTGCGAGTCGGACTAAGGGTTCCGTATAATTATAAGACCTTGTGTCTTGCCAAATATCATGCATGACCTAGAATCATGAAAACTATAGAAATATAGAAAGAATATATAGAAGATCTAGATTCCAGTTCCTAGATCCTAGATCAACGGGAATTAAGTAGGTTTTGTGTCATGGCGAGAATTAAAAATTATTTTTTTGTGAATAAACTACAAATTTATTTTTCCAATTTTTTCCTTTACTTGTGCTAAGTATAAGATCTTGCTTTTTGCCAAATTTCATGATTTTAGATCTATGAGAAGCTATAGGTTTTGTGTGCATGTGATTCCCTTGGAAATTTCAAACATTCGGACATAAACGGCTGTAACTTTTGATTGCGTTGAGAAGTTTCATTTATATCAAGACTCCAAGACAGACAGATGGACAACAAAATGATCCTATGAGGGTTCGTTTCTTCCTTATGAGGCACGGAACCCTAAAATTGACAATTTAATTAATACCTATTAGCATTTGTGTAACGTTTGTGTTGAGTACAAGTAAATATTATCTAGTTAAGTTTAAAAAAAGTTTTTTTTTCATTCCACACTCAATACCGACCGATGATGTAGCGCGGCAGCTGATAGTCTGCCTGCGGTGCAGGAGGTTGCTGGTTCGATTCTTGCCTTGGGACAATAATGTTTGTACGATCTGGAATTATTTGTTCCGGGTGTTCTGGGTATTTCCTATGTATAATAAAAATTATATCCATGCAATGTATTGAATAAAGTATATCAATCATCTAATACGATGAGATGATGCTGTGTGGCTGTGAATTGTCCAGGATTTTTTATTTATTATTTAAAAATATTTATTTCCATCCCATAATTTAAATTGTGGCCAGGAGGCTACTGCTGTATTATAGTTATGATATTAAAAAGATTAAAAAGAAAATAAATCTTTGGAACTGTAATTGACGATAGCAGGATTATCTTTCGAACTGTAATTGACGATAAAAGGATTATAAATAAATAAATAATGCTGGACAATTCACACAACATTATCTAGCCCCAAGCTAAGCAGAGCTTGTGTAATGGGTACTAGATAACTGATATACTTAATACAATACACTACATAGATAAATATTTTTTATTATAAGTAGATACATACAAAATAAACATAGAAAATAAATCTACATAGAAAACACCCAGACCAACGGAAAAAATTTCTGCAGATCGTACACAAATTTGTTCCGAGGCGGGAATCGAACGCGCAACCTCCTGCGTCGCAGGCGGACCTTCGCCCGCTGCGCCACGGAGGTCGTCAAATTATCAACCATTACCCGATCACCGATTATCAACCATTATTATAAGATAGGCACTTATTTACAGGCTATTAGATAATGAATAGGTTGTTTACAGGTTATTGCATCATCCGAGTCAGATGTCAGGCTGTTATCGGAGCGATCTGTATAATCCGATTTTAATGATCGATTTCTTTCGATTATGGCGGTACCAGTGGCGATAAGGTAAGTCATTTACAACGGGATATTTGCCATGATTTGAGTTTTGAACTTTCCAATATTTCAGCACAGTTTCATGCGCCATGATCACGGAATAACTGAGGTCACTGCGAGTGAGTTTTTATTGGCAGTACATCGATCTACCCTCATTTTTTGTCTTTTGCTACGAGCGTTACTTCTACCACCGGTTTCATTATCATACGCAACTCGATCACGACACACAACACTGACGGCATCAGAACGCAGCCCAGTTGGTATATCACTTTTCCGGTTTTTGCACATTCTCACAAGAGGTTCCGGATAGTTGGACACCTTCTTCTCGGTTGAAGTTCCTGTGTTTGGTACCTAATCTCAATGGCCTCCTGTACCAATCTGGGTGTGTAATGTCGCTCTGTTGAGATTACTTGTGGATTGTGTAACTCGATCCAGTGGTTTGAACCAAGAGAACCGAGAAGATGCTCCACTTTGCCAGATTCTTTACCACTCAATACCGGCAATAGTCCTCGTCCTTTGGCCTTTATAGGAGCTTCATCAGCTGCAGTCGATCTTGTACCCCTATTATCTCAAAGCTCTTTAAACTTTTTGAGTAACTTGTGTTTATGTATAATATTTTCAGATAATTTATTCTCTTTCTACGTGTGAAAGCTGCTTAGCTTATTCTTCTAACGTTATGTGTTTAATCTTCTAGGTCTAAAGATTTGAGTCGGTTTTACAAATGGTTGTTTCAAAATGCTTTTGAAACGAGAATCTAAGTTCGTTTTTTTTAATAACACTTTAATTACCTAAGTACGATGCACAGGACCGCATGAAGCTGTGGAGCTGCAGAGGTAGGTAGGCAGGTAGGCACATGGGCAGTGACAGCGACGGACACTGAATGCGACATCCCAACGTTACATAGTCCATAACGCGCCCATATGGAGCTACATGTAATAATAATGTCCTCCTAGCCGAATTTCGACCACGGCGGCCAGTCTCATTGGAGACTAGCCAGATGCGCAGGACATATTATAGTGCACAAGTGTGTGCGCAAACACAGGTGCACTCTCGATTCCCTCGCTCTCATAATCCGATGGGACGACAGGTCGACACGACCGGGGAGAGATCAGGCGCAGGACCAACGGCTTAACGTGCTTTTCGAGGCACGGGGTGTAACACCGCCATTTTCCTGACTCCGGGCTGCTAATTTTTCTTACTAGAAAAACCCCTGTAACAACAATTAAGAGCTCCATGTACCGTGGGCACTGAATGCGTTAACATCAATCACGATGGTTCGTTGACACTACTTCGAGTGATAACGTTCGTTTGTTTTTACTTAGATTGCCTGTATGGCTTACAGGCTATCTAAAGGTTTGACATGACTAGGACAACATGTAACTGCACTCTATTCGCAAACTCATCATCAAAAACAATAACTTGTAATATTAAAAAACAAAATATTTTTAAAAGCATGCTTTCATATCATCTAGGAAAAAAGTGCTTGGAAACACAAATCCAACTAACCCAAATTCGACTGGGTTGTCGTTTCGTTTAGGAGTTCCTGTAACCACCTTCTGTCTCCATCATCAGATCAGCTCGATGGTACCATGACATTGCATTGTAACCAAACTTATATAGCTACCTATTCCAAATTACAGTTCAATCGGTTGAAGATAACTGGTCCAAAATCTAGTTGCAAGATTTGTCACACACATACTAACAGAGCAAGTTAACTAAAAGCTTTTAAAAATCAGAAATAGCGAGGAATATCTCAAAACAGGCGTTTTTCAAAAAATATAAAGCCCCTACTCGCCCTAGAACTCAATAGATGGCGCGGATCTTAGCGGAGGAATAGAGGTTGTCATTGACATGTCATATCAAATAAAAAAGGCAAGGTTCCAGTAGACCGTGCTACTTAGCACGGTCTACTGGAACCTTCGTTGATCTGATCAATTCCAACCTCATTATTATTTCCTTTTTATCTATTAAAGTGTGTTTTGTTCTCGTTCATTTAAAATGATTCAAGTTCAACATCGTAAGAGAACTCTAAGCTTTTACAACATAACTAAGTTCTGGCCGTCGCGTCGCGTCGGTCTTCGCAGACTATTAATCCATAATACCTATTCAAAGGGTTCTGTATCTTTAATTCCCAGAACAAAGATCCATCGGCTGCGCAAGCGCACACATGTAGTGACGTCACAGTCGCGCGGCGTGACCTGCGCAGGAGTGTCACCCGAGCCGTCGCCGTCGGTTCCTCTCGTTATTGGCCGTAAAGCGCAGCTTGTTAAAATGTTTAATTTTATGACGTGGACATTGTTCCGTGGCTCCACTCGTATTTTGGCTCGTTAGCCGAGTTTGTGAACGGACATTTATTACTTTCTCTCTACCTATACAACCAGCCCAGCCAACTAAGGTTACATTACTATGCTTAAGGTAGTCGCAGATCTGAACCGCACCCGCACTGTTACACACCAAAAAATAAAGTTCATTTAAATATGGGCTTTAACTCGTAGTAATTAGACGCGTTTTGTATTGACCTCAACAAATAACAGACAGCTCGCGGGCCACTTTATTGAAGCATGCGATGAGCCATTTTGTCACTGCAAATGTATCTAAATGTTACGAGTCTAAGCACATATTATTATACATACAGCGCTCATGAGAGAAAGCCTATGTCCAGCAGTGGACTGGTATAGGCTGATGATGATGATAATGATGAAACCATTATTTGAATGCACATTTTTGTAATGTGCGCTAGCGGTGCTGTATGTACTGTGTGTTTAACTATTCTTTAGTGAGTAAGTGCAGCATCCTAAGATACCTGCTCCTCCAACACGGCGTCAAAGTGTCAAGTTTGTCGTATGTCAGGTGAACGACGAATTTGACACGACGACCTATGACACGGGGTACATGGGTACATGACTACCGGCAGATTCATGAGCACCATAAAGATAAACGCTCATCTATCCAAGTGGATCGCGACACGTGACGAACGAATCAAATTAAAACAAATGAAATGTGACGGCAAACAAATGACTCGGCGGCCGGCGCGGACAAATGGGAGGGAGGTTTCAAGTGATTTCACAAAACGAAGTCTCTCCTTCGTCTCACGCGGTGCGCACGCGCAGCCGCAGCGCGCGGAGAGAGAAGAAACGTCTTTACTTACCTAACAACGTTATTGTAACCATCCAAAATATATCCTGGTAACTAATCGTATAGGTACTATCTATTTAATAAGTCTTTTTACTTCATATAGGTAAGCCCATGTGATTGGGCCAGATGTCGCTCAGTTCCATACCGTATATAAGAAATTCAATGTTGTGCAAAGCTATTTAAAAATATTGACATACACTTCTAAAATCGCATCATATTTTATATTAAGATAAGCAAAACAAACATGTATTAGACATATAAGTGATGTATAAAATGTGCTAGTGGATTCATTTTCACTTCAACCGCTATTAGCCAAAAAATTTAAGTGAAGAGAAAATATAAAGATAATGCTGGACAATCCACACAGCATCATCTAGCCCCAAGCTAAACAGAGCTTGTGTTATTAATGATCTACTAGCAGCGCCTCGCGGTTTCACCCGCGTAATTCCTGTTCCCGTGGGAATTCCGGGATAAAATATAGCCTATGTGCTATTCCAGACTATAATCTATCTCTGTGCCAAATTTCATCCGGATCCGTTCAGTAGTTATTGCGTGAAAGAGTATTAGTAGGATGGGTACTTGATAAATTATATAGGTACCTAATACAATACAAAATTGATATTTAGATTTTTTTATAAATAGAAAATACCTATAACACCCGGCACAAATATTTGCAAATCGTACAAACATTTGTCCCAAGGCGGGAATCGAACCCACAACCTCGCCCGTCGCATCACATCGGTCGTCTCATTAACAACACCTCATTTCTTATTCGATTATAATTTTTGGTATAAAGTTTGATTTGTCTATGTGCTTATTTTGTGGGCCTAAAGAAATTAACTTATTGTAATCCGAAATCCATTACCAAATGATAATTTCATAACCCGTCATTCTCTTACAACCTCTTACGAAAATAAACTCAGCTATTAACTCCCGACCAAGCTAAATAACATAATGAATTGAGAGCCGCGGCTCCCGTTACATCCGCCCAATAAACGTCACTTTGACACTGACACGCCAGTGACAGTGTGACACTGACATCGGTGTGATGACACTCGTTTTGGCGGGAACCGAAATAAGTGAACAAATAGACTACTTTGTTAAATGCTTTTTCAATTTATTTTGTAATTAATCTTTCCAGTCAGTGCGTGGGTGGAAATAGTTGGAAGTAGGTATGTTGTGTTCTCAATATAAGCGTCTGGGGAGCGAGTCTATTTGACGTTAGGAACGAGACGTGATCGTGACGTCTCCTTTTTCCGTATAATTTGGTGGCGCGCCTCTATTGTGCGGACAGGGAACTACGGAACACCCCAAACACAAAGAAAACGTCACGATCACGTCTCGTTACTAACTTCAAATAGACTCTGGTCTCTCTGGTTATTTTCTGTTTTATATCTGTTTGCACAAAGTTTGCATTGGTAGTGATAGTGAGTGAGTAGTGATTTTTCTTTGACCTTTCATTATAAGGACGAGCTAGGTCAAACCTAAGTTAGCAATAAATTACACGTAGATAGGTACATCTCATTTGTCTTTTACATCTAGGTGAAAAGCTGTTCGTACTAAAAATAAAAGAATATTTTGTATTATGTTTGGGTTATTTCTTTTTTATTTATAAAAACGTAATATGTAATGAAAATAAAGTGGTTAAGTATAGATTTAAATAAATAAAAAACACAATGGCCTAAGGGTGAGTAGGTGAATTATTGTACCTACCTATGTACACACTAGACTTAAATAAAGTTAAAGCTACTCCTCTCATAATGTCTCCGACGACGAATAATAAAGCGCCTCCCGTTTGATTGAGAAGTGCAAATTGGCGCGAACGCGACGCGCACTTTAACAAAATGGCGTCTTTTTGTGACTTTTGTAGCTATTTCAATCACATGTCTGGAAATTAGTTAACGAGCATGGAAGGAATTAAACTTTATAAATCTCTCGACATGGAACCGCACCTTATACAGACTTAGAAATACTTTGAGAACCGATGCGTACCTACAACTTTGCAAATGCTGCGTCCCTGATGTAGCCGACCCGATTTTTAAAACAATTTTGTTTTTTACTGGATCATTTTTCTAGGCAGAAATATTTTTATAATTACCTAATGATTTGAATTAAAGTCTAAATTTATCATTGAGTAGGGACCGCTCTATAAAGCATTCAACAATGTCGATCGCGTGGTAAATATAGCTCGAATGGTTTATGCAAAAAGTATTATTGTAAGGCCGGTGTCGCCCATATTGTCCACATGTTGTTTCGCGGAAGGCGGCGACACATCAAAGCCGCCGCCTGCGCCGGCGCAACAATGTGCACTACAGCGGAATCGCTAATTATGGCCACATCTAGAAGTTCTGCTGTGTTTTGTAGAAGTCCAGTGTTATAATTAATACTTAGAGGCATTAGTTGTGATTGATAGGCACTTTGTGCTGTCAACGCTTTGTGCTGTCAAGCTATTTCTTCAGTTTTCAGCATTAAGGGTCATTGGCCTACTACAAAAGCTCTTTTACCAGTGTTAACACTGATAAACACAAGCGTAAATGTCAAAACTTCTAACAAAATAAACATCAGTGAAGTTCTCAAAAATCTAAAAGGGAGCATTCTTGTTACATTCATCATAATATCATAATATTATCATGGGAACATTTTTGAGCACATTCAAAGTCTACATAAACTACAAACAATTTGTCCGCGCGCCAAATAGAAATAAAACGATAATGGAGCGTGTCTCAATGAAAATAAAACTAAGAATAAAATCCTCCGAAAATACCGCGGCTCGAATTTGTCGCAATAAAAGTAATAAAGTGCGAGATCGCAAATTATTTACGAGGAGAAAGAGACGGGCGATGCGCGGAGCGACTGAGCGACCCGCGCTACGGAGGTAGTGGTGGGACATGGGGCTTGTCGATAGTACCAATAAATATCGATAATCAAATCACACTAATATTATGAATGCAATAGTTTCGACGTTTCGATGTATGGATGTTTGTTAACTTTTCACGCCAAAGCTACTGAACGGATCAGGCAAAAAATATGCATATAGGTAATTCTAATCTGGAATCAGTTCTAATCTGGCTTGCACTTTTTACCCCAGAAAGCTCCCATGGGATAGAAATCAACTTAAAACGTTTCCATAGAAACAACGCGTGCGAAGCCGCGGACAGAAACTAGTAGTTCATAAAAATAGAAAGTTACTATCGCCAAAATCTTTTATATTATCATGATCATCATTTTGATGATAACTTGGATCCAATGAAGATGATACAAATAGCCATTGAAACTATGAACTAATTCTTATAAATTACGGAATTTTCCTACCACAGAATTGTGACTCCTGAGCAACCTCTCACCCTGACTGCGTTTTTTTCTATTTGATAAGACGAACTTCATAAAATTGTGAAGTTCATTCACCCCTTGAAAACTTTCAAAGTGATCTAATTAAATAAAACTACAAATAATTCGTAGACCCTCTACGAATCAGTCTACGTAGATGTCGTAGGTCTCGTAGCACCTCTACGAAAGTGCTACGAGAATCGCATATTTTCGTACTGTGAAACGTTTAAGTTATTTTCTTAAAATAATCTTGTAGAAAAGTTCTAACTGTAATTTCTCGTGAACGTTAATTTTTCACGAACAACACTGACGCTATCGAATGCAGTCGGCGCTTTAGTTCTTCCTAATTGGTATTAGAGCGGGACTGTGCGATTCAATACCTCCTTTGTCAGACAGAGACGGATATAATAGGGCGGTGATACATCTTTCTTTCTGTAATTTACGATGCGCCTTTGACGTTTCAGTGCTGACAGTTAGTGGTGTTTTCAGCGAATACAACGCATTCATAACTCGAGGACCACAGAGAGAATTGTAGTCAAACAATACGCGTTTCTCTTTTAAATATTTTAAGAAGACTTAGATTAAAGTGCCATATTTAAAAGATAAGTCGTAATTTTTTTGTTGAAGTCTCCTATTATTTTTTTAAATTTTAATGTAACATACATTTTGAATAAAGGGAAATCACGAAATTAAGTGTGTATTATTTTTGCTAATGATTTGTTCTCAACACTAATACGTTGAACCTGAATAGATTGATTCCTAGAAATCATCAGTGAGACAGACTCTTTTCATAGCATTGCATGTATGCAATGCTATGAAAAGACTCACCGATCACTGGCTTTGGACAAAGCCTGGAGTGTACTCCAGGCTTTGTCCAAAGCCAGTGATCGTGGTTAAGAACAAAGGCAGCAATGGTTCACTGGCAACGCGGGAATGTCTCGCAATAGCCCGAGTTCGGTGGCTCGCCCTCGACAGTACATTCTGGATTAATGAATGGTGTCGACTTCTCGAGTTAAAAGACTTAAAAGGCGCCGGCGTTTTGAGACTATTTGAAGATCGTTCTCTTTTCTTTGAAATTGTTTGATTGATTTTCTTTTGGTGTTTCTTCCGTGTTTGATGGTTTGGCTCTTGGCCCAGTTTCGTTTCTTTTTGTCGAATTGTACGAAATGAAACGTGGCCATACTACTAGTTATGGACGTAGCCGTCAACAGTGTTATAGTAGACAATGCACCGAGGGCGCGAGGCAGTTTCTTACGTCACGGGACTCATTGAAACCCGAGCGCAACTCTAGAATAACTAACGAGCAAAGCGAGGCAGTTACTAGAATGCTGAAAGCGAGAGGGATTGCACGAGGAGAATAGGTACTCTACTTTTTACACTTTCTGCGGGTAAATAGTAAAAGTTTGGTTACCTCCGTGTTTTTTGATATTAGGTTTTTAGTCCGCCTTCTGCACAAAGATTAGTTCGAATTTCAAAAAGAATCTCATTGATCTTGTCAGTAAATAATTTCATACAAATTTAGATGTTCCAAATTCAATTATTCCCTTTAGAGTGATGTTCATTTATGGAGTTCCAAGGAGACTCGAACTAAGAGATCTCGGTCGAATTGTTTGAATTTGGTAAAACCTTCACCTTTTTCAGGGACAATAATAATCACTTGCTTCCGGTTAGGAGATACATACATGACATATAAAATGCGATTTACGAGCACGGAGTAAAAAAAACCTCTCTGCCGGGGTGACTTTCACCACACGCATACAATTGCGAGCCCGTGCAAGTCGTGCGCGAGTTAAGTTATGACGTGTGAGCTATTTGGACAATTAAATTTATTGGAACAAAGCACCGGGTAAAGGTATGTAAATCTTTTAAAATTATCACTTAAATGATCAGTGATCACAAATAAGTATCAGTAGTTTGCTCGGTAAATTGTAAACTGTTCTATAATTCCACTGGTGTACTACAGCGATTACTTTCTTGAAACGTTCGTAAGTAGTACTCTTCACACGTGCGTGTCACGTCAGGCCTCGACTCGACCCGCATTGTAACCGGTAGCCATTACAACTGCTACAGCTTGCAGCAGTCTTCGAGTAAACATTTATAAAATCACTAAAACTACGAATTACACTTAGCTTTCAACATGGACTTTATCTTGTTTTCAAAGTTAATAGAAAATACGTTGCAGCAGCTTATCGCGGTACATAATGGCGGTCGAAATCGGACTGTTTACGAGCACTTTTACGATATTAGCGTGCGACCAATCGGAGTGCAGCGTCTGCGCAGCTCGCTTCTAATCTATCACCAATCGGAACGCGACTGCATCGGGTACTTACGGGTACTTACGACAAGTGTGCTGGTAGGTACTTTCATTTCAAATCTAATAATTACAATGTTTTATTAAGTTTGCTTTACTTTTCTATTTAAAAAGATAAAAATTTAATGGAATAGTCCACCTCATAATGGCGGTAAAGCTGACTTAATTATCTTTGAAGTTAATAGAACATTAAACTCGACTCGATTAAAATATTTTGATTGAATTTTTAAATGTTAATTGGAAAGTATTAAATACATTTTAGTTTAGATATGTACCCATATTCTCTTGATAAGAAATCCATGTTGTATTTGCCCTATTCGAAAAGTAACGAAATCTGGCTTCCACTTGACTGACTTCAAACCAGAAGTAGAGGACTAAGTAGGTACCGACTACTTCGAGAAGTAGACGCCACACCACTGTCATTACTTCCTAAACATCATCATGTAGGTACCTAAATGTATGATAATCAGTACAACTGTTTGTGATTATTGTGTAAACTATCAATGACCCATCCGAATGTTGCGAAAGCCTGCATTATGTAAAAGCGCGCACGCACACACGCAGCCGACCAATCAGCGGGCGGCGCGCCGAGCCCGCCCAGAGGTAAACAAACTTTGGCTCTAATCTAATATCGCTTTGTTTATCTGCTGCCTAATCAAATATTATTTGTTGAACGGTAAATCGTAGCCTTGTTTAGTTTTTTAGTTGGTACTAGTTGAATGAAATTTAATATTCGTTCTAGTAAAATAATTAAATACCACCGGTATTGCCGCAGTGGCTGGAGATCGACAGTAGTACCTAGACTAGAGGCAGTTATATATGACGACCTCTGTGGCGCAGCTGGCGAAGGTCTGCCTGCGACGCAGGAGGTTGCGGGTTCGATTCCCGCCTCGGGACAAATGTTTGTACGATCTGCAGACATTTGTCCAGAGCGTTCTGGATGTTTTCTATGTATAATAAAAATATCTATCTATGTAGTGTATTGTATTAAGTATATCATTTATCTAGTACCCACCCATAACACAAGCTCTGCTTAGCTTGGGGCTAGATAATGTTGTGTGAATTGTCCAGCATTATTTTTTTTATTTTTTTTATTTTATGTATGTTTATTGTAATATTTCTAGGTTATGTAGGAACTATCGTATGTAGTGTAAGTATTTTGTTTTCCTTTTCTCTAAGTAGGTATCTAAATAGATTTATTCAGTGCCACCGTCTGTATTGTTTTTTCATGTCCAGTCCATCCTAAGGTTGCCTGGAAGAGATCGCTCTCAGGCCGCCCTTTATAATTCCTGTATTCTACGCATTTTCTGTGTATTATTATTTATTTATTTATTTATTATTTATATGTATAACTAAAGGCCTACAAAATGCCTATAGCTTAAAACCATATAGGAGTCCAGACAAGTACATACCTATTTTAATTTCTCATTCATGAAAATAAATTCAGCCGTTTTAGATGTTTCTAAGTAGGTACTCGTCCCAGCGGTTAAAAACATCGTAACGACAATTTTATAGATTTATAGATTTATAGAAAATGTCGAAAACTATCATTTCCCTTATTTTCGCAGTTTGCAGAGCAAAAGATTTGAAATGTTATTTTAAAGGAAACTTAGAGCGACCTACTGTAGTTAAGCGTATTACTATAGTTTGATTAAAGTTCGCAACTCTCGCCGCGCGAGACACACTCGCACTTGGCGGATCTTGTTTTACATTCAGTTATTTTATTAGCTGAGTATGTTATCTTAGACAATAAGGTATATTTGAACTGGTAGGCCTATACCCCCCTACCACGAGAGGTTAGTGACCACCGACACAAGTACCTAACACAAGCCCTGCAAGTACAGGGCTGATGTCTCGACTCGAGGGGGGCTCCGGTAGCTGTTTGCGTAGCGGGCCGTTTGTCGGGCCGCCGCCGCCGCCGCCGCCGCCCGCGCCGGGCCCTGTCGCCGCCGCGCCGTGGGGGGCCGAGGGCTCTTCACTCGAGGACAGGTGGAGGCTAAGTACAACTGAATGACTGACGGTAGCTAAAACATTCATATTCTTTGGTGATGCCTTAAAACGGAATAAAAGCTACTTATTGCCCGCGGCTTCGCACCCGTTATTTCTATGGAAACCTTCAAAGATTATATCTATAATGAGAAATGATAAGTCTAAACCTATGCAAAAATCTATGCAAAATTTGAGCATGATCCGTATAGTTTCAACGTGAAGAAGTAGGTAGGTAGCAAACAATTCCAAACTTTCAGGCATATACTTGTTGAGGTGATATTAGTACGAGCTTTAAAATGTACGTTCCTTTAAAAATGAGTCCGTTTGCAAAATTGATAATGCATGTATTATTAAAATTTGAGATAGTTGTGTGCAGCGAAGTTGTGATTGTGTTCCACCCTTCCTCCTCACAGCTTCCTTCCTTCATAGTTTTCAAGGAAAATAATTATCCATTTTTTAGATCACAGCTATTATGATTATGCAACGTATGTAACACAAGTAGTTTGTTTATATTATGAACTAGTTTCTGCCCGCAACTTGTGTTATTTTTAATTTCACCGATTTTAATTGATGTTGTGAATAATTGATAACTAATAATTTATTTTACTATGCGATTTATAGATATGTAACAACTGTTAATAGTAATGAGTCTGAGTATTTGCAAACTGTACACCCGACTGTTCAGTAGTCGTGGCGCATGGCGTGAAGAAGCAGCTACATCCATCCATCAGAACTTACACATTAATGATATTAGTGTGATAATATCGATTTGTTACCCCCCGGTATCTGCCTAATATTTTTTATTATAAGATTACCATCCTTGTGTAGAAGACCTTGTCTTCATTAGGCCCAACATTAACCCCGCAGCTGTTTCCTACTGTTCCAGCCTCTAAACAAGATGACAAGACAAATGATCCTGACCACACCTGGCTGTTTACTCACCAACCAACACAAGCTTCAGTGATTCGCCACTACGAGATGACTAGACAAACGGTGGCAGTCACCCCAGCGACCCCAGCTGCCCTCGTTAACCAGCGGTTAACCCGTGGTTAAACTGAGTCTATTCGTTAACCAGAGGAATTCGGGACATTACTCATGCGCCGCTAATTATCGACAGCGATCCTGCGCGTGCGCATGCCGGAGAGGACAGCGGATCTCAAGCTGCGGCAAATTTGTTGTGAGTTTTTGGTAAACAAACAAAATAAAAATAAAATCCTTTTACGAGTAGGTACTAACTCTAATTTTGGGTGCGGCCTTGTTTCTCCACAAATTTTGTAACTAAAAAACGGATTTCGTGACATCGATGATTTTTTTACCTTAATACTTTGGGCGTGCAAGTAGAACAACCTTTGGTATTTTTTAAAGGGAAGGTTCCTTACCTTGCTTTCATGACTCCATTCCTAATGAGATTAGGGCAATGGATTGATTTGATTTATTATGGATTTCCGCAAAGTAACGCCTGAATCTATTATTTATGGGTTTTATATATCAAAAGACAGCAATACAGAGATCGAGAGGTAGAGAAGATAAAGGTCACGGGGAATATCTTCTGTGTCCAAGTTTGAGAGACTCTACCTGTGACTCTACCGCCGAACCATCGCCGAATCACACGACACAATTTGTCCCTCTCCTCGGCACAGTTCCGGAGAGTTGTGTTTGTATTTATAGACATCTGCGATCAGCCCAGCTACAGCTGCGAGCTGGACCTCACGATGTATTTGTGGAGTATTTAATTAGCGCCGGCGGAGGGAGTCCATTCTTGTGATTGCTTTGTTCTCGACATGTAACGATCTAACGGCCTGGTTTGTTGATCCAGCACTGTACGAATACATTCTTTAAGCAGCTTGGTGTTCTAAACCTAGCTAGGTATTTATAAATACTATGCGTTATAAAGGAAACACTGGATGTAATGTCTACATAATAGCAACGAGGCGTCTGCCCGTGGCTGCACTCACATGGTAGGTCTGGGCTGATCAAACGTAGTTTGAGGCGTTTTGCGCATGTCTGGAATTATTGAAATAATTTTTATAATCAGACCGTCGCGTCGTCGTCACGAAGATCAGCTGGGTACTCGAACCAATTTAGGTACTTCTAAAGTAGGACACCTGCATTTTGCCCACATTTTGGGCAGGTCAAATATAGCCCAGAAGAATCCTTCTAAGTATGATAAACTTAACATGACACAAAAGCCAATGAGGCGCTGATCAGGCCTGCGTGACCTGCGTCCAGCGGTGGACCAATATAGGCTGTTGAGGTGAGATTAGAAACTCATTATAATGATAATTTTACAATATTAGATTTAGGTAATTTGTCCCCTATAGTATTGCGAAGACACCATCAACGCCCCGCGTCCGCTACCCCTCCCACAATCACCGCTCCCCTTGTTTTATACGTACTACATCATTTAAAACTATTAGCTCCCGTACAAATCCCTTTGTTTGCGCACGCATTAGCCGGCCGCACTGTCAACAGCGTAATGGCGGCAAACACCCGCCCCCTCCCCCCTCGTGCCCGGCTACCGCAGATGCGTACACGCAACGCAACGCAACGGTATGAGCACAAGTAGTTTTACACATTAACTTAAGAAATCGTTGAACCGAAGTTGTGAAATGAATTAAGGTTGAAGAAAAGCTTTTCATTGATCAGCCGATTATCATGTTAGTTTGGGTTTTCCCTTTTCTAAATTATTCCCAGGTTTGGAGCTTTACAGTTACTTCCTATTATACATACACGCCAGGTTCATACAGTTACAGTTTCCAGTAACAAATGTTTACAATTAACAGTAAACATTTATCAAGAGTAAAGTTTTCATTTTCAAACAGTTGCATTTAAAAACAGGTGAAACTGCGAAAACCAACCCCGGCTTGATACAACGATGCACTTTACGATCTTTTCAAGCGCCGTTTTACGAATTTCATTATGATGAAACCTTCTTTATTCCAACATTTTGTGATTTAACTTTGGTTATTCTTATTTCAAAATCAGCGACAGGACAAATAGTGCTGTGCCCTTTTCGTCGAGGCCCAGCGTCGCGGCATCAAATGTTTGCGTCGGTAGCTCCGACGCAAACAAGGGAGAAGTGCTGTGCCGTGTATTTATATGAACTAAAAAAAAGTAACCTCGACTTTAAGCAAATAGTTGGTAAAAATACACGGTAGTTTTTAATTTATGGCTAGTTGTAGTCATCAGACTATGCAATGAATTGTAACAGGCCAATCGATATACGCGAAGCACGCCAACAGAGCTCCTAAAGTCGACATTATTTCTTCCGATATTCTCAACAATTATCTTTATATTTCAGCCAACTACCACAAAACCTTAGTTAAATATAGGTAAATAATTGATTCAGGCGTAACTTTCCGGAAATCCATTGCAAAATATATAACAAAAAAAAATTAGTATACCTACGAACCTAATAATTCCGCGCAAAACTTTATCTGCTCCGGAATTGTTATGAAAACTAAAAAAAATATTGTAATATTTTGAAATACTATAGGTAGACCGTAAATCTTCATCATGAACCAATTCGTGCATTGCTGAACACCGTATGAAAATCCGTTTAAGACGCTACCCCGACCCAAATCAGCACCCCCATCCATTTTATCCTATTATTCTGTTCAACGAAGGAATTTTCAAAAATCGATTGGCCCGTTTGTGATACCTATCATAAGCTTATTTTTAATGCTTCTGTAAAAGTTTTATTTTGTATTCTTTATGCAGAGATGCGAAGTTGCTCTATTTGGCCACCATGGTGGCAAAAAAGAGCAACTTCGCCTTAGAGTTTTAAAAAGGCATTAAAATTATTTTTAATGCCTTTTTAAAAGACTTAGTTAGCTAAATGAAAATAGAGAAAGTATTCAAAGTAGCTTATGATTGGTATCACAAACTGGTCAATCGATCTTTGAAAATTCCTTCGTTGAACAGAATAATAGGATAAAATAGGTGGGGGCGCTGATGTGGGTCAGGGTAGCACTTTAATAGTTTTTGAGTTTATCGCGTTCAGACTGAAAGAGGTAGGTAAAAGTCAAATAATGTCCCAAAATTTTTCGTCTTCGAAGGGACTTGAACCCGCATCTATACCTCAGTACGGGAATGTGTAACCAACTACACCACGAGGTCAAGTGCCGAAAATCTCTGGGAGTTCCTACGGACTCTAGCGCCGTGAGCTGCACCTACAGGGGAAACATTGAAGTTTATCTAATCCTGTTCAAAGACTAAAGTTACATAAAGGAAGAATGCAGGTTCAAGTCCCGTCGAAGTTGACAATTTTTGGGATATTATTTAATTTCTTTGAAATTACTCAGAGTGAGTGGCTTACGCACTATAATAACAAAAACCATCAGACGTAGGTAGCTATTTTGTAACTGTTTTTACTATGTATGCAGGTAACTACTAGGTTGATTCAAAGCAAAAAACTCAAAGTAGCCACAAACCTAATAGACCGGAAATTGTAACATCAACCGATGTGTACCGAAGTGCTTACACTCCTGTCGCCGAGTCGGGGGACAATCCGCGAATCCTTACAAATGGCTTGTTTGTCCCTTCAGACTATACGCAAATATTTACAAAATATTTAGCAAGAGGTTGCTCAGAGGATCAAATCATGCGTTTTTATCAAGTGTTGTCCGCCGCTACTTGGATAAAATCGGGTACCTACGGTAGTCACACATTCCTGAATTTTAAGCCCCAGGAAACAACGCCAAAACATAGGAAATGCAAGCATGTGTGTCAAACATTGTTGTAGATGAACCGGAGACGCTGACATTTTGCAAAGATAGGTAGATGTCGTTAGTCCTATCTGAAATGACCGAAGCAGCTGCGAGGGAAATCTATATAGTAATTTTTTTTATATATGTTGATAGTTTTAATACTAGCAACCTTATTACAACCAAAATCCAATGTTAATAGAGTCCCATAAGTTTTTGTTTGTTCCCTCAGTAGCGGTCCCGTGTTTGCGCTGCGCCCGCGCCGATGCGTCAACGCGGAGCCGACCTGTTGACTCTGTTCGGCAAACAGGCAGGACAAATAGACAAACTGGCCTTATTTGTACCATTAACTGCGGAGATTGCTGTTGGTCCAGGCAAAGCTGCTCTCGGGAGCAATGACAAAAATCACACTTTATATAAATTTATATAAATGCGAAAGTTTTGATCGACGTTTCAATGTAACAATATCTATTTTGTTACCCGTTCACGCCAAAACTATGTAAGCGGAGTTGAAATAAAATTTTGCATTGATGTAGTTCTAGACATTAAAATAAGATATACCTACTTCGGCCACTTTTTGTCCCAGAAAAACGCGTGCGAAGCCACGGGGAGAAGTTAGTTAGTACAACATAATAAACAACTCGCTGAAATCCCTCTAGGAGTGTGTCATTAACAGAATTTCCATTCACTTCACGAAACTATCTGATGAGCAACGATAACCATTAAATATACTATCTATTGTTAAAAATCGTTAACAACAAGGACGTGGAGAATTTCACGACAGATGTAGATAAACGCGTGAATGTTGACGTTCAGCTAACGTTAAAACCCGCTAAGAAACGATGTTCTTTCGAGTATGGAGTTGCAAAAAAAACTTCCCTTCATACCTTTTCTGGGTTTCGGACACCATAGCTTGAAAATAAAAATAATATGATAGGCCAGAAAATATACCCCTCACGCCATATCTCTGTATCGAAGACATTTGCGTATCGTGTGAGGTTTCTAAGTGATCAGCAGATGGAGCCCTACATCTTGGCCGCTAGAGAATTATTACAACTTAACTAAAGGACTCATAACGCCTTATCTCTGTTTCCAAAAATGAACTTTTCACTCAACAATAACTACATAACAGTCTAAACAGCTAAACGAATCAACAACGAATGAAATACGATATAACGCAACTCGCGTATTTCACTATTCTCACACAGCTTAACGAATTTATCGCATTCACGATTCAGTCACTGTTGCGATCGTTAAGACTAATAGATAATAATATAGTTACTAAGTTCGTTGCGTCGTAGCGATCGTTATGAAAAATTAATAATTATTGAACAGCTGTATCCCGTTATTTTACCGGAATTCCATAAGCCGATTATTTAACTATCTAGTGAAATAACGCCACACTCATAAATCGCTCCCGCTTCACCCGCTGCATATGAACATGCAACCTAAAGAGATTGTGACTGTAAGTAATATAGAGTCACAAAAGTAACGTAGAGACGATAACGGCAAAATGGTTTTAAAAATAAATGAGATGAAGTATCCAGGTGGTACGTCGCGCGCAAATTAATCGTTGACCCATGAATAAATCAAATAAAATAACTATCATAGTCGAATCGGAAAAATAGTAAAACAGTATTAGTTAGTAATTAGCAGCAAAAAGGCGGCGTATTGTTCGTTAGTGGCTCGTGCGGTGACGCACGGATAACCCGAGATAACGCCGATAACCGGCGATAACCACCGATAATCGGCGACCTCTGCGCTTTATCGATAGCTCGCGGGCGACACTACAACACTAGCGAGTGAAATAGGATCGTGTTTGCTTGTTAGACAGGCTTCACAGCTTTCGCTAGGGTAAGGTCGCTATTATAAGTTAAATAGGAGATCGTGGATCTGATGTCAAGAGTGAATACGTGTCTTGAAGACCTTTGTGGTACAGTGTGGGCCACGTCCACGATCTCACCTTCCATCAGGTGAGATCGTGGTTGAACTAAGGTCTTTTGATTAAAAATGAACTTAAAAAATATTATATATATATATATATAGATTTAAAAAAATACTTAGGCAATAATTTAAAATAGCTTTCAAAAAGACCTCAATTTTTATACTTTTTGTAAGTTGTGGCTCGGGAAGGGGAAATTTGATTTGAGAATGATTCTGAGATTTTCAAAAGATTGCAAAATCTAGCCTTGTGATTCTGGCAAACTACTTTTGTTTAGGGAGGCTATTCGGCATTGGACGAGTGTGTGCTTAAGAGACGAGGTGAGAAGGGAGAAATGTTTGGGCACTTTTATTATAATACAATCAAAACAATTTTACAGACGTGAGTGGGGTAGGTAGGTATACATAATAATTGTTTTTATAAAATAGCTAGTGACGTGCGTCGGCCTATCGAGTCGATAACCCGCGCCCTGTGAACCGTCGATAACTCACTGCAACTGTGCTACACTAATGATCTAACCAGGTAATGCTACATTTATTAACCAGATTCTGCGTGGAACACAAAAACATGTTAATTAGGTTATCTGTGTGAACTTTTGGTTTTTCTATCGCTTGGTCTATTGTTTTATTTTTTTATTTACGCATCTACGTACATAGCTTATCGCTTGACTTGCTCGCCACAATGTTTCTTTCTCTGTATGAAGTTCAAATGCTAGTTTCACACAAAAACTTCAAGTATTCGCTATAGATTCTGTGCAAATCTATTTTGTATTTCTAGACAACAATAATACATCGTCAATTCGTCACTAACCACCAGCTGAGATTGTGTTCAAACGAATGAAAAGGAAAGTCTTTTGATAATACGAAAATCATGAGGTAACCATAGTCTGCTAAGATACTTTTTCCTTAAAAAATAATAATCTGCTACCAGCCTGCTAATAATGTACTACGCGCCGGCGCCGGCGGCGGCAGTATCAATGACCTCCATCTTGTTTTTAATTAAGAGAACCAACATTATGCTAACTTAAAATATTGCTTATACGTAGGTAGGTACTAGATAGTAAGTGATAGTGTAAAAGTGAATGACGCACGGTGGTGATGACCCGCCGGCAGGGGGCGCGACCTGTCGCTGCTACGCATTCTGTCTGCGATATCGATAGCGTCACTTCATCATCTCCTACACTACACTACAGAGGCGACTTGCGGCACTTGTTATCCTTTTTTTCCTCACTGTCTGAAATCCATACTAATATTATAAATTCGAAAGTTACTCTGTCTGTCTATCTGTCTGTATTTTATCTTTTCACGCTTAACGGCTAAACAGATTTTAATTAAATTTGGCACGGACTTAAATGGACGGATATCCTCTGGGCTACTTGAAAAGCGCTTACTAGTTAGCTAGTATACTATATTATACTATAAATTAGATGAATTTATCTACCGCAGTCTGCCGTCGCATCGGAATATGAGAGTGAGGGAATAGAGAGTGCACTTGTGTTTGCACAAACGCTTGTGCACTAATAATAGGTCCTTCGCATACGGCCATAGTCTCCGTTGAGACTGGCCAGCTGGCCGCCTTGGCCGAAGATTTGGTTAGGAAGATATCATCTTAGATTAGAAAAAATATAGCTTAAACTAAAACCCGATTACGTGAAACTCACCAACTGTTCTAATCATTTTCTTTTGACACTTAGAAAGGACCAAGGCCTCCGACTACCCGGTGTCAAAGAAAATAAAAAGGACAATCAGTGAACGCTTTTACATAGTCTTTTCCCTCACTTATTTGCTGATTGCTTGAGAATTGTAAACCTTATTAAACTTTGGGAAACAGTTTTGGAAAGTAGATTGTGTCACAAGGAACCAACATAATGTATTTATGGGGAGAGCAATTTTTTTGAATCCAGAGCGAAGCGAATTCAATTCTAGAGTAGAATCCTCAGCGTAGCGAGGGATTCAAAGTACGTCGCTCGGGGTTAAATAATTTTGGTACCGTGTGGCAGACTCATCCCCCTCTATGAGAAAAATAAATAAGAGTTGCTTTTAGTATCTAGTGACGAATATTTATCTACATTCTGGTGCTAATATTTCACGTACCCTGCTAGAACTCATCTTTTATTCAATTTGTGTGAATCAATGTATGTTATGTATTCAAAATTTCTGATAAAAAGTAATAAAAAAACGAATAAAAAGTTTTTCAGATTTAAAGAGCTAAGAAATCATTAACAGATAGTGTAAAAATTTTTGTTTAACGACTTAAATTGACAAAGTTATGACCAAATTACTAGCGAAGTTCACTGAGTGAGCGCCGCGGTCGCTGTGACGTCACTGCCTCGGTCGCCGCCTGTTAACCGTAGTCGTTTGTTTAGTTATTTGGGACTTTGAAACAAATTAAGTGTCCGATTTGTGTCTTATTCACCTTTTTAACGGTCGAATCGTAAAGTAATGGAGTGCCGGCTGCGCTCCGCTCGGTTCGCTTGGCCGAGTCAGTGACGTCACATGCGTCCGCGTAATTTGATTTTACCAGCAGTAACGGCGTAATGTTTATTACTTAATACCTTCGTACGCAATGGTGCAATTTGGATAATTCAAAAAGATATATCATTCTTATATCATAAAGAATAACGTGCATACTATATTCGTTATCGTATAATGCTGCAAATAATGTGAACACAAGGGATACCAGTAATAATATTATTTTATAGTTCCATTGAAATTGCTATAACTTTACTGATTCTCATTACAGCATACGTATTTTGCTCGTCATCAGGTCGGGTAAGAAACAAGTAATTAATTGAAAAGTAAAAAAAATCTGACTCGTTACTCGATTTTTCGCTATTTTTCGCTAAAATAGAAAGGCTTACAAAGTGTAGTTAAGAACTTTTATAGGAATCCGTCCTAGTTAGTATTTTGATTTTGATTTAGTGATATAAAGAAATCGCTTCAGCCGTTTTGATGATTCGAGGTATTAGATAGTGTTCTGTTCAGAATGATCTATGAAAGTGGCGAAAATAGAAAACTCGAAAAACTTAACGCGGATACAATACGGACACTTATGAATGCTGGACAATTAACACAGCGTTATTTAGCCCCAAGCTAAGCAGAGCTTGTGTTATGGGTACTAGATAACTGATATACTTAATACAATACACTACATAGATAGATGTTTATTTATTGTACATAGATAATACCCGGAACAAATACATCTCTGCAGATCGGACAAACATTTGTCCCGAGGCAGAAATGGAACCCGCAACCTCCTGCGTCGCTGGCGGACCTTCGTTCGCCCACTGCGACACAAAGATCGTCCAATAAGTTGCCATTGTCCGGTGTCGGTACTTCAATCTTTTCGGCAATTACCAAGTGCGAATACTAGGCTCAGTGCAAATACAGCGAAAACTGACGGAACTAAGTTAAGTGTTCAAAAAAATAATGTTATCATTTCCCAATCCCTGTGGTATTGCCGGAAGAGAAAAAGTACCTCAGCGTTCTTTTGGACAGTCGGGCAAAAGGTCTAGAATAAACAGACCGTCAACGGATTTATGAGAAAAAGTGTATTGCCTTCGTGCCTGCTACGGAAGCTATGCTACGGAATCTTGCTACGACGTAGCTGTTCTACGACGACTTAGCTACGTCGTAGAGTGACAATAGGTCTACGCCAATATGGGTATTTCGCAATCGAAACATGTAGAACTAAAATCTAAGATAAAAATAATTGAAGGTTAATTGTCTACGTCCTGTGCTGGTGGATCGCTGACTATGGACGTTGAACATGTTTTATACTCTACACATTCTTTTAAATTCATTCGAAATAAATTGAGACTGTGATTTGTATGGTAGCATTTTTTGTTGTATAGATATAAATTTGTTTATACATATATTATTGCTCAAAATGATTATTCGTTCCAGAAAATATTTTTTGGACTATAAATATTATCTATGGGCAGAAATATCACGAATTGATTTTTTGTTTGCACTCTTCCAAATCGTATGTTTTTTAAAACACATTAATTTTAGCATTATTTTATTCTTTGTTAATTTGTGTATTTTTTCATGACCACAGAAACTTAAGGTCAAAATGCAAAATTGAACTTTTTTGTATAGTAATTTCGTGATCTATTAGACTGGTTCCCGTGGGATTTAACCAATAAAAAATGAATAAAAGAATGACCTGGATCCATGGTGTACCCGGCGGCGGCGGCTGCGGCGTGCAGCGCGCCGTACTCTTTCCCGTCCATTCCGCCCAACATCGCACTCACTTCACATCCACTCACAGCCCGAGTCCGTCTGTCCGTGCGTCCGTGCGTCCGTGCGTCCGTGCGGCCCGCAGCGCGCTCGCCCGACGTGTGTCCGACCGCCGCACGCGCACCCGCCCCGCCCGCCGCCGCCATTGGCGCGCGTCGCCCAATCACCGCGCTCCATTTCCAAAGCTTTCCTTTTTCCATGTCGCGTTCTATTTGAAGCGTGTTGATGCATCTTGGGATTCCGCCGCTGGAAAGTGTACCTTATTATGATGATACATAAGAGTTCAAAATTGTGTCGGTAGGTCGTTGAAATATGTCTGTTTTCCCATTCGGTCGGTTGCGCTCGGGCTGCGCGCGCGACGAGAGGCGAGGAAAATGCGTCCCGCTCGAGTGGGCCGGCGCGGGCGCGGCGGCGGCGCTACGGGCCCGCGCTCCCCCGCGCGGCGCTACGGGCCCGCGCTCCCCCGCGCGGCGCGGGCGCGGCGGCGCTACGGGCCCGCGCTCCCCCGCCGGAGGGTACCCGCGTAGCACCTAGCACTATGTAACGTGTGACGAACGCTCCGTGTACATGGCGTTTGTAATTGATATTTTTATGTTCGTTAAATTGTATTTCTAACACGCATTCGGTTTCACTTCCACTTTAGATTAACACACGTGTTCTGTCGCCAGTACGTGGTTAGTTACGTTGCCTACTCGAGGTTTGTTTCGTTCCGAGTGCAGCTGAACTTGGCTATTAACTATGATTTTAATTTATGCCAGAGTCGACATTGTTGACACACATTTGGACCTGTGCTATTTACTTTGGCTCGGTTGTATAAAAGTAGTAAAGTCTTAGTATTACTAGTAGGTAGGTACTCAATAAGATTTCTGATAGGAAATCTTACTATAATTAATATTAGAACCTTCTGCATGATCGAAGAAGTAAGTAAGAAACCCAAAGTATAACCCTACGTGTAGTCTGCAAACTGCATCTTGATCAGTCAGCGATAAGACATCGGTCTAATGGTAGGTAATGCGCTCCAATCCTGCATGGACATGGCCATTTTAATAAACCATTCAATTGAACATGCTTAGACTGAAGAAGTTACTTATACCGTGCAAGTTTTCAGTAATTCAAACAAAAATTTTGATGAATAATAGAGCATGGTGTGTCGATCGTACAACGCACAGCACAGCACAGCAACACATGCCGGCAGTAGCGATGCAATTAGAGGCAGCGTGCATAATACAGTAAAAACTGAGTCGCGCCGACAGAGGGCGCGTTTCTGTTAATTACCACAAATATGTCGCTCCACAGAAACCAACAAAAAGCCCTTTATAATACAAAAACAGCTTTATAGCGAGCGTCGGCGGATGGGAACAAATCACCGCGAGCAAATGATGCGCGAAGACACTCGAGCGTTTGTCGGCGAGCGTCGGCGTCGGCGACCTTTGCCTCGGCGCACCGCTGTAGGGTTATTTGAGGAAGTGGTTCATCTTCGGGTCACATACCCTAAAAAACTTTTATAATAATAATAATAAATAATTAAGTTCTGCACAACTAGTTTCTGGCTGCGGTTTTGCGCGCGTTCTTCTTAGTGCGGACACGTGGGGATAACAAGTAGCCTTTATGAACCTTATTCCAAATCGGCAAAGACTATAATTTATCGTTTGATGGAAACGTTTGAAGGCTATTTCTGACACATGAGAACTGATTTATGGGATAAAAAGTAGCATAGGTACTTGTGTTATTCAAAGACTAGACCTAGGTACATTTATTCCTAGTATAAATGTCAGCTCGATCCGGTCAGTAGTTTTGGCGTGAAGAAGTAACAAGCATACATCCATCCATCCTAACTATCGCATCTATCAGTGAGTGTTATACCTGTTCGGTAACAATATAAAATGTACCTTCGAACCTGTCCTAGTGTACGTCTGCCGGATTGTAGGTACTATACATCTGTAGCTAGTGGTTTGGATAAGAATGTGTAGGTAAGTAAGTAAGTAAGATCAGTGAATAACTTCAAAGTAAGTATATATGAAATAAAAGTGACGTTTACAAGAATCCTGTAAGGTCTAAGAAATAAAGCACTTTTAGCTTATAAAATGTAGGTACACATCATATATACATCTAGGTACAGAAGATTAAGATCTTATTTGTAAATAATAAAATTACACGTAAATTATATAGAAATTTACAATCGTTAACAGAACAGGACATAACATATTTGTTAATGTATTCTTGTCTTATTAATAGACTGAATATCTTGCTCTTTTCTTTAAAATTGAAGAAGATGTCTAGAATGTAGAACGAGTACGCATCGAGTTGGCAAGTATGCGAAGGCATATTTTCATAAACTTGTTGGATCACAAACTTGTTGGATCACAAACCGCTCCGAATAATCGACCGGAAATCCCTCGGACAGAAAATTAAAACCGAAGTAAAATATCAATAACAAGCTCGTTTGTTCTGAATTATTTGTGATTTTTACAAGAGTTCCTGCTTTCAGGACGTTAATAAAGGCTCGTAAAGCGCATTGTGCCGGCGCACGGCGTGGTTAATGCGCGATTGTGCGCGGGCGCAGCGCGCCCCCCGCCTTGTGCGCAATCGCATCTATTCAATTTCGATTTATAGCTGTCGTTAAATCGATATTTTCGCCATTTTTCTTTGTTTCATTAAGAATGTTATCAAGGCACTGTTTTATTATTGTGATTTAAATGAAAGTTTTTTATTGAAGAGAAGTAAGGAGTGCTTATCTACATACATGTACTTAGTCAACTGAGTGTCTGCTCTGCGACAGAAGCATCGCGCAGTCAATGTCTTTACTGACGTCCGGTGTAAGGTACCTGCGGGTATGAGGGGCCGGCGGCTAACAACGGCCACTACTCCGAAAACGCACTGCCAACATTTTTATAGTTCAGCTTGCTCCAGTCACGCATACATTATGAAGGACCATTAGCAAGGCTAATATCCGAAATTGCGTCGCTGAAGAAGTTTTCAGGAAAATGGATAATTGTGTGTAAAATAGACTGTTGTTTACATAATTTGCTGTTGGTTAGGTAAAAAGAGTAAATCTTGTGGACTAATCACGGGAAGTTTAATCATAACATCAATAATTATAATCGTTAATTAAATCTTGTGGAATTGGTCTCATATCATAAGGGCCGCTTACAACGAATGTATTAGAGCCGTGTAAAATGGAAAAAAGCTCACTCTCATAATCCGATGGGACGGCAGACCGAAACGACCGGGGTGAGGTCAAGCGCTAGACCAACGGCTTAACGTGCTTTCCGAGGCACGGGGGTGTAACACCGCCAACTTCCTGACTCCAGGCTGCTACTGTGAATTTTTCTTGCAAGAAAAACTCCAGTAACAACTATTGGCCAGACCCGGGATTTGAACAAATGACCTTTTAATCAGCGGTTGCACAAGCTGACCGCTAGACCAACGAGGCAGTCATTTTGCAGAATAATAACAAAATTTCTAAGTATACCGTGATATTTATTAGAACACGATGTATTTCTTCAATCTTTATTTCCATAGACCATTATCAGTGACTCTACCTTAAAATCCCCTTTTATCAAATAAAATCGCTCAACAACTATAAAGCTGTACAGTACATCTACTTTTGAAAGCTAACCAAAAGTCATTAGGCGAACGTGTCAGCTTACATCAGCGATACAATAAGCTGCGCGCGCGCCGCTCCGCCGACCGCAGCGCACTGTCGCCCACTATTTATAGCGAAATTATGGATTCTTTTGTGAACAAAATTCATATTTAATACCTAGAGGACAAAAAATCTTGCTTTAAAAAAAGAAAATTTCATTATTTAGGGACATTAAGGTAAGCGTACCATTTATCGGCCATCTATCATCATCACGTAATTTGGATGGCCATCACTTAGAATTTAATTTTTATCTACATAGTATAATCGAAACCCTGTTTGGTGTGGTATGCCTATAAGTTACCAATAGGTATAATATGGTAACAGATTTCGACGCTCTAATGCAAACAGTCAAAAACCCGCTTTTTTGCCCACAGAAAATACAGATAGTATTAAAATATAATAACATTTTAAGATGACCAACTAGTACAAGTAACGATACAGATACTTGCAGCTTACACAAAGGAGATAAATCCACAATTTGGTCCTTTGGCAAACAACTCCCTACACCGATTCTGAACTACAAACCTAAAATAGGTACCTACCTAATAAAACAGATTCCAGACAATAGCTCACTTTTATTTATCTCGACGATTGTTAAAGCGCTGGTCACGCTCCGCCGGGTCCGGCCCGGCTCGGGTCCGGATCGCTACAGGGACCGACTCACACGTATAAATAGCGGTTATGGAGCACGGCTAGATGCGCTTTATGGACAATAACTATCACAGCTACAGTAATGGCTAATGGCATAGTCGAGGTGTTCCTAAAAATGGGCTCGTAAAGCTTTGTGTAGGTACTTTGATTTTAGATTTAATGAGCTCTGAAAGTATTGGATGTAACTCTGAGCAACATAGCTCATAAATATTTTCAAACTCAGGTGATATGAACGCATTATAATATAATTAGTATTATTTAGTTAGTGACTAAGATGAGTGTTGTCTGTCATTCGAGTGTGCGTGTGCAGATGGACACACCTAGTTACGAAAACCAAGTGAGGGTAGTTTCAAATAATGCTGCCCCCGCGCCCCGCTTCGCAGAGGCAGTAACTCCAGTAGGTACTCAAGTCATCCCGTGACCACGACAGTGTGTAAACTGTTGAAACGTCGGGAAAATAGGTAAACAAACGCGATAAATACCCGTTAACTAATACTAATAATACGAAGGTGACAGTAATTAATCCTCCGAAAGAGCCTTATACAAAAGGTCTTATGTCTCATATAATAATATATAAATAATCCTGGCCAATCCACACAGCATCATCTAGCCCCAAGCTAAGCAGAGCTTGTGTTTTGGGTAGGTTGGGTGATATGGTTCAGTTATCAATGTTATCATCTTTAAGTAGGTAAGGTACTCTTATTTTCCTTCAGTTCGAAATAAAAAAGTAAAAACGCTACAAACAGTCTTCCTCTGTTTATTATTTTCATCTTCACTCAGCATTGTTATGACAAATCCTCCACAAGATCAACAAAGGCAGTACTCCTCGTGTCATTAATATTTGTCGAACAAGATGAGCTCAGTGCCCCAACGGTACACTATAAATACACAAACGCGTACAATATCTACGCTATTCTGTGTCAGGTGGCATAGTAACTGTTGCGCGATCTGTGTCGGCACTTCCCAACCGAGCGAGCGCTTCAGATCTCGGCCGGCGGGCGTTCCGCGCCACTGCGGCCCATAATGGAGACGCCTACCCTACTCTTTACCAAACGCCACACACGCTAATTCCTACCCTATCTTCCTTCGCCTACACTTGAATTCCCTTTACAGCGAGATATAGAAGCTATATCAACCTTGCGAGCTTGGATTAGAAAGCTTGTTGCGTGGGTATAAGGTCGTGATTACAGTGTGCGAGGACGAAAGGCGAGACAACGGAAGCGGGCTCGATGGTATCGGTTCTTTAATTAGCCGGTTTAATGAAACAAGCGATAATGGCGGTAATTAGATCATCTATTCAATCTCGCGATCTGTCTTCGGAATGCGTTTCGTATCCGCCGCTGCGCTGTTCGGAGAGTTCGAACAAATCGTTGAGATGCGTTAGAATTAGAATGTTGCTGGAGATTATTGGTAATATTTCGGGTTTTATTCTACAGGGTGCTGAATGAAAACTGATAAAAATAAAACGTCAAGTGTGATTCGACTCGCGCACTAAGGGTTCCCTATAATTGTAAGACCTTGTGTCTTGCCAATCATCATGATTCTAGGTCATCGGGAAGTAAAGAAAGAAAGAAAGAAAATCCATTTAGAAAGAAAGTAGTACCCTGTTGATTTGATTTTGATTTGATTTTGTAGGGATTGGTCTATAGCGAAAAGCATATTTTTTTTTAAACTAACAACAAATTTATGGTTTTCGGATTTTTCCCTTTATTTGTGCTATAAGACCTTGCTTCTCACCAAATTTTATAATTTTAGGTCAAAGGGAAGTACCCTATTGGTTTCGGGATAAACTACAAATTTACCGTTTTGGGATTTTCGTGGTTACTTGTAAGTTGTGCTAAAAGACCCTGCTATTTACCAAATTTCATGATGCTAGGTCAGCGGGAAGTACCTACCCTATAGGTTTTGGTCCATGATGGTGAGAATCTAAATTTTTTTTTTTAGTGATCAAACTACAAATTTATGGTTTTTATTTATTCCTTTACTTGTGCTATAAGACCTTGCTGCTAGCCATATTGGAAATGGTGGGATCCCTGATGATTTTGTGTGATTCCCTTGGCAATTTCAAAATATTCGGACATAAACGGCTGTAACTTTTGATTGACTTAGAAGTTTTATGTACTAGGTATGTATATCGAGGCTCCTAGAGGTTACGGACTTGAGTATATGACATTAATTTCAACTCCATACCTCCACGCATTTCTGAGAAATGGGGGTTGGTAGACAGACTGACATACAGACAGACGGGCAACAAAGAGATCCTATAAGGGTTTCTTTTTTCCATTTGAGGTACGGAACCCTAAATATACCCTCGAGGATAAACGAACGAATTTCCCGAAAAACAGTGAAAAAGACTTGGTCCTCAAGTCGGGTTTTATAAAGTATAGTTTTAAAATAATGTTTTGAAGGCTCCTTACCAGTGCCACTCTGTATTTTGACACCACCAGAATTAGTTATAAACTTCATAGGGAAAAATGTTTGCTACATCAGCTACTACATATGAATGTATATTTCCAAAGAAGAGCTTTACTTATCTAAGTACACTATTATGTTATCTACTTACAGCTGTCTTTCATACGACACTCCCCTATATCTCAGTGCCCGCCCTGCATCAGCAGCCCCCTCGCGCCGGGGGCGCCGGGGGCTCCCGCCGACACCAGGACATGAGGACATACTGTCCCAGTTTGTTTTCATTAGTGATCGGATGACTGACGGACAAGCACGACAGACAGACAAGCACGACAGACGGTTGCAGCGGATCTCATATCAAAGCTCTCGCCGCGTTCATTACTTGCAGGCCGCGGCCCTAAACATGGCACTGTGGAATGATGCCGAGTTATGGGCCAAGTTTCGTGGAACCCGTGATAGCCGTGAATTAATTGAGCGTAAGATATTGAAATCCCATGTTTTCCTTAACATTTGAACGAATTGAGCACGATTCATTTGCGTTAAACGCACTTTTAATTTGATGCACAATGATTTTGTTCCCTCCGGCTAGCCCTTTCCATAATTTTCAGAATAGGTACTTAAGTACTATTATATTTACTGCTGGGTGGGTCTACAACCTACAACCTGGGTGAACTCTTGAAACCAAAATCAACAACAGTTCTCCAAACACGATTTCGTAGAATTTGGCACCCATGAATGCTCTGCAATCGCACAAATCTGATTTTTATGGAATAGCATGAAAGAAACAACAAAATAAAATTTTAAACCTTCAATTAAACATTAGGAGAGATGGGAAATTGGAATGAGGATCGAAATTGAAACAGTTTTAGAAAGCAAGCTGCCATTTCTCTACGTCTCTGCACAAACGAAGTTGACGTGCATTCTTGTAGCATGTCCAAATTTAGGTAAGTACCTATTTAAATTTTTAATTCATTAAGTAATACATAGGTGCCTACCATTAATTGTGAACATAGATCTCTCACGTTAACCTTTCTTGATAATAATAATAAATGTTTATTCACAAAAGGTAAGTGTACAAAATTGGTACCTACATAAAGACTATTTTAATGATTTAACAATTAGTAATCGTTGTAGTAAAAACATACTTGTATTAAACCTATCATGGTCAAAGATAGTGACACCTCGCTCTAACTAAGTTTACATTGAACTTGTATTCAGACACGAGGGCTCAAACATCCGGCTTCTTTTAAGTTCACAGATGCCTGAAAGTAGAATTTTTACAACGAATTGGAAAGAACTATGTAATTCTTGTGCAACCCTGACTATTACCTACGTACAATATATCATACCTACTTTTAAGCTATCTTGACTTGAAACCTTGAAGTTTCATCTCCAACATTGTGACGTCACCATCCGACGATGTGCCATCCCGTGCCCCGCCGGCTGCAGTAATACCGTGGTATTGTGATGCGTGACGCTCAGGAGACAGGCTGTCACACATGCGGCTTATTAAAGCGACGTGTCGCTGCGCTGGCGCAGGCGCAGGCGCAGGCGCCCTCGCATGTTGCTGCAGGGCTCGGGTTACGGAGGATTGAGAAACACGGGGAATATACTACATAACGATTATGTATCCATGTAACAACTCCACCACCGAACTGTGATCCCAACCCGCATGCTCGACGTGGGGATTGTGGGCATTACCCCCATGAGAATAAAAGCCATTAAGGGGGTTATCAGGGGGAGGCCTGCGTCCAGCAGTGGACCAATATAAGTTGCTGAGGTTGAGGTAAGTTTATTTATTTATCTTTATTAGGTACACAAAACACATAACAAGCAATAATAATACAACACAAATAATTCAAAGAGAATACGAACTGGCTTGAGACGTAACCTATGTGCACACACCATATAATTAGACGTGTTATGTAGACTTAATAACAAAATAATATAATTTAAGAAATAATAAATTAACAGCAGAAAATACAGGTACAAAAAATATAGGTAAACCAAAACTACAAAAAAAAACAATGCAAACTACCTAATTAATAAATTAGTTACAGTGGCTATGTATCTCTCACGAGCATCACCGTAAGTGTGAGTGACCTGCAAACGATCCCAGTCAGATGTTGAATGCCTCAAGCTGAAGACAGGGCGCTAAGGCACTTATTAGGGGAGGCCTATGTCCAGCAGTGGACTAGTGATGATGATGAAGTAAGTGTGGCTGGGACCCGCAACACGCAGACGATTTTAGAGATTAACACAGATCGTATCTGAAGCCATACGAGTAAAGGGCACTTTCTTAGGAGGTCAAACTTACAAAAGCATTTTTTAATGTCCCGTAGGTAGGTAGGTACCCTTTGAGGTCAAAAGGAACCCTTAAAGGATCACTTTGTTGTTCGTCTGTCTGTCTGTCTGTCCGTCTGTCAAACCCCTTTTCTCAGGAACGCGTGGAGGTATCGAGTCAACCTCTTGAAGCCTCAATATAAATAAAACTTCTAAGTCAACGCAATCAAAAGTTACAGCCGTTAACAATTATACGGAACCGTTAATGCGCGAGTCGGACTCGCACTTGACGTTTTATTATTGCTTGCGAGGCGTATACGAGCTTTTGAAAATTGACTTCGATTCTGCTTAGAACACAATATTGCAGGAACACTAGCAATTCATGAAAGTCTCACACCCCGTTCCTTAAGACTACTTCAGTAGGTATTCTACCTTGGTAGAATACATCTTTGCTTGATTATATTTGATGTTTCCATGAACTTTAACTGAGAATAGAATGTAATTTTTGATAATTTCCACAAATAGCGCGCTGGCCAGCGCGCGGCGGCGGCGGCTTCGCGCTCGCTCGCGCGTGCCTTCACGGAAACTCACTTTCATCTCAACTACACACGGATCCCGACCGACTTATCTGACACATATTATATGTATTAGTATAAGTGCGAGACTACTTTTATTTGCCAGCCCTTTATCCTTTATAAGCTTGGTCATAAAATATAATAGGGATTTCTCAGCAAAAGTGAGAGAAGTTAATATAAAACAACTGACAATATTCAGGATTATGTTAGTGCACGGGGGGACATCTTTGAAATGGATACCTACATGATATCTGAAAAGTATATTGTGAAACGTAAACCTAAGTATATGACGTAATAAAGCAAATCAAGGTCTGCATTTTCGTTCACGCAAGCTCACCCAAAAGTAAGCAGTTTTTGCTAAACCTCATAATTATGAGGGTTAAGGAAAGTTACTTTACCTAATCTGTGCAAAGTAGATAACACAAGCATTAATAGTACGTTGTTGTACCTCCGCAGTGGCTCCGCTCCGCAGCGAGCACGAGCACCCAATCTCGGCAGATAGAGGAGCCTCAATCTACCGGACTAGCATACACTAGCCAAACACAATGTAGAATGTTTGTAAATAAACCACGATACAAATAACTAAAACTCACTTGCTTGCCGTCGAATTTCACCTATAATTTGTACCTTAGCAATATTTATTGAAGAAAGGATCTTAAATCGACAAGTAACTTTATGTGAACTGCGTTTAACAAGAACAAAATTAAAAATTTAAAAAACCGCCCGACAGATTTTCATGAAACATGGCTAAGAACAGTCGTGATAAAATTATCTATGACACAAAAAACTAAACGAAAATCGGTTCATCCGTTTGGGAGCTACGATACCACAGACCACTGATACACATACAGACACGTTAAACAGCCCTCTCTTTTTGCGTCGGGGGTTAAAAAGACGTGGCAAAAGAGTGAATTTAAGGTTATGTATGGGCGGATCAAGATCGAGTTTGGCTAGTGTATAGTTAGTTTCAACGAAGCTGTGTCTCTCTTGGAGCTGGTTGGAACCACTCACAAATAGCGGGACGTCGCCGGCTCGCCCTGTGCCATGTGATTGATGAGAGCGAATCGCTTGATGGATGCTGTGCCAAACCTCTCCTTGAAATAATATCTATTCGGAAGAGTTAATGTTTAAATAGCTGTGGAATTTTCCTGGTCTGATGTCAGCAAGCTGATATCAGCCAGAACGAATTTTGACTTTACTTAGGGATATCCTTTGATTCTAGAACCGTGTTTGTTGTGTTTGCATCGACCGTGACTGGGTCTTGGGTTTGGTTTAAGCTGTGTTTTTCGGAATTGCATGTGAAAAGTTTTTCCATGCAAATGCCTAGTGCATAATATACTAACACATTCAAGGCCCAAGACGCAGATGCCAGTATCCGTCCTCGTTTATTGTAGCGGCGGCCGAGGCTTGGCAGTGAATGCGATAACTACTATGTTTTGGTTTCCACAATCCGTCTCGTAAGTACCTACCTAACTTACATCGAATTTGCGTAGTGACCCAATCATCAGCATCATCAACCTATATGACGCATTGCAGTTGCCCTTTATTGTGCGAATGGGAAAATCAATAAAATTATTATTTTATTTAAAGTACCGGAAATCAACCTTTCACCATTATACAAAGTGACAATGAAACTCGCATGCGCACGACCAATTATACCGACAAGCGCCTGAAACCCACGCAGAGCGGCCGCGGCCCAGCACAACTGTGATACACAGAGATTAGCATTACTACCTAGTCTAGTAGGACGCCTGCGCCCTGCCTACAGCGGTTAGTAGAGAGTCACAGTAGCCGTCACAGTTAGTACAGTGAAGCCAGAGATTCGGCAATAGTTAGTAAGTGCAGTTGTCGGTTGGTCGCAGGCCATTGCGTGCGACACAGCTAGTTGGGGACACATGTAGCGCGGTGCTGCGCAGCGTGGCGCGGCGGCGTGCAGCGGCGCGCTCCTCCACGGCTCGCGCCGCCCGCGCCGCGCCGCCGCGCCGCTACGGTGCGCTGCGGCATCTGCTACCGTGAGCTAATTGATGATTGTTTTGATGTGTTTGTTTTGTAGAGCTTTTAGATTTTGGAATAAATACGAGGTCTGCTTTTACTAAGTAGATCTACGTAAGATCTTAGACGAGGTACCTACCCTATCATTAATGTCCTTCTATTTAGTTTTAAGAATTGGTCCCTTTAGAGTTTGTCATCGTCGAAAATAATTAGGTGTAAGTTATTGGTTTGCTTCAACATGGCATTACCTTGTTAAAATTTGAATTCCTTTATTTAATCAATATTATATATAGACTAGCTGCTGCCCGCGGCTTCGCCTGCGTAGTTCCCGTTCCCGTGGTAATTCCGGGATAAAACATAGCCTATGTCCGTCTCCTGGTTCTAAGCTGCCTCCCCACCAATTTTCAGCCAAATCGGTTCAGCCGTTCTTGAGTTATAAATGGTGTAACTAACACGACTTTCTTTTATATATATAGATTTTGATTGATTCATTGGAAAAATGCTTTGGCACATAGGATACTTATTAAAAGTCCGAAATATAGCTAGCTACCTACCTACCTACCTAGAAACTGTTCTGATGGACAGCTTCACAACGACAACGGTCAGTTGCCAACAATGATTTCATCTAAATCACAGCAACGAGCACTTTCGCAGATTCGCTCAAATTATTCTCAAAAGTTCACATCTAATAGCCGATGTTTAGTCAAACTGCACGCCAAGATTTATTCAATTCGTCTCGGCAGAGTTGGATCAAAAATACTGTTCGTTCCGCTGATACTTCCTCCGTAATGAAAACAACGTTTAGTTTCGCTTTTTTTCCTTTATTTTAATTCCGTGACAAGAGTTATTTGTAATGGCTTCGCAATTAATCAGGGTAAGCGTTTTATGGAGGCGCGGTTCCGCCAAATCCGTCGCGAGTGACGGCCGGACAAACAGACCAAGATGGCGGACGTTTTGTTCGTGCAAATGGCGGCGGCGTGGCCGATGCCGTGCCGTGCCGAGGCGAATGTGATTCATTGCTTGATAGATGGAAGGAAATAATGCTCCAAGTAGGTATACTAAAGAGAGTGTGAGGCGTAGGTACAGCCTTCACCTAGGTAGCTAGGTGACCTAGGTCTACCTATTTAGTAAAATCACCTGTTTTGTGGTAAAAGTGAATTTAAGATACCTAGGTACTTTCATACGCGATCGCAATAGACCTAGTAGGTACGGTGGCAGTGATAGGTAGATACGAAAGCTACACAACGCCAATATAAGGGTAGCTACTTCTTACATACCTGCCTAGCTACTTAAACACCTAGATTTAGTAGGTACTTAACGTAAACCTCCTACACTAAAATCTTGGTAAGTTCCTAGGTTTGGATGATATCTTTGTTCTACTAGAAGTACCTACGGAATTTCTAACTGTAAATAGAGGTTGTTAAAACTTTTATTACTCTGGCGAGAGTTCCGGTCCGTTCCGCTGGAAGCAGTCCATCATCAGGCCCAGGATAGTCGGAGCTGGGGGCGCAGAGAATACAAACAAGCCGTCTTTGGAGGAATACCGGCGCGGCGGCGGGACAAGCGCACAGAGAAGTGATTCTAGGAGCATTCAATGTAGGTACATTACTTTCACTAACTCTTATTATAAAAATAGAATTAGGTATAGATGTTTAGATGTTTGTTACGTCGTCGTAAAGCCAAAACTACTGTAACTTAAGGTATTGCACAAATTAGGCTCAAAATTTGCATACATGTAGTTTTAGGCCTGGAATAAAACATACTTTTATACCATAAATCACTTCCCATGAGAGAGAAATAACCATTGATAAAGAAATAACGTTTCTATAGAAACAACGGGTGCGAAGCGGCGGGCAGAAACTAGTACCTACCATTTAAAAAAGAAGGTGTATGGACACTAACGCGCAAAAATACCACTCATAGCTCTGGAACTAAAGGACTAAAAGATAAACATTTTTATATTGTAGGCCTTTGTAGCGACTGTACTACGAAATACCGGAAGTCGAAATACCGGATAATGGTATATCGAAAGTAAACGCCTTTGCTTAGGTGCTACGCTGCCGGGCCCGCGTAGCATGCAAAAGATTGTAACGCACACGCACTTTTTACAAGAAACTAAACTCTTCATAAACGCTTCACAACGAGAATTATCTACCAGAAAATTACGAAGTAACTACCTGTGCAAATAACTATTAGGTTTGGTTTTGACTGTTTGTAAAAGAGTTGTTTCTTTTTACTTTCGATCATCGTTTTACCCCTCCAATAGAAAAAAATATTTTCTCGTAGAGCCTCGTATCACGTGCTACACTACCTATGCTACGCTGGACCTGCGTAGCAAGGAACATAAAGGGTCTTTCAATAAAGACTTCCGAACTTTGAAAGTTGATGGCGGCCATGTTTTTGAAGCTATATCTGTCGAATTGGCTGTCATTTATTCAGCCAATTTTGTCAAATGACCATGGACGGACACATCATTCAAATGATAAAATTGTTTTATCAAAATGGGTAGGTATTCTGTTCGGGCGACGCTGTGCGCGTTTTGCCCATTTACGGTCGCCATAATCGTCCTACCAAGAGGAATATTCGCAGTGTGGTGGGTAAATTATGGCTTGAATTGGATCTATTGAAATATTTGAAAAAATTATGGATGATACCTTATTTAAAATATCGAACTATAATAAAAATATCTTGGGATGTGGAGACTTCAATATTGATCTTTTAGAAGTTTACTCCCTCGGTAGTAGATTAACTAAATTATTTAACTCTTATAATCTAAGGCTAATATTTATAGATCCTACCAGAATAACTGAAACCTCAGCAAAATGTATAAATAATATATTTGTTTGCCAAAATGAAAAAAATATTAGTATAAAATAATAAGCAATTTAAAATCAGACCACTTAGGTCAACTAAAATACATACCTGTGACCACAAATCGATTTGAACGGTTGAAATTGGATTGTGATTCTAAACCATCACCTAATTACTCACATAACAACCTAACTGAGTCGCATTATAGTTGTTCAATGGTTGCATTGTAGTTTTTTATGAATTCGCCAATGCGTTCAATTCAATAATCTCATCCAAATCGATCGTGGTCTCAGAAAAACTTAACTTTAGTGAGTGGGCAACAGTAGGTATACGTAAGAGTTAACAAAGGTATGAACTATAATAGTAAAAAACAATAAAATTTTAGACAGGAGTTCAAAGTAAAAGTAAAAAATAACTCAAAAATATTTAGAAAAGTTTGTCAAATAGCAAGATCAAATTATATTAGCTCCAAAATTAGAAATAGTGGAAATGTCATAAAATTAACGTGGAAAATAATAAATAGTGAGACTGGAAAGGTCAGTACCTGCGTAAATGATTACAATTTATAGATTAATGATTGCCCAATCAAAAATGACACTGAAGTAGTCCAAGCTTTTGAAAACTTTTTTACTGACATTCTACGAACGAAGTGTCGAAACTCTTCTCAATTAATCGCTGAGTCATTACTCATAGAAAATGTACCTACCTAAATGCGAAAATAAACTTAATTTCAGCTATGTCGATGAAAAAGGTATTTAAAAAGCATTTAAAGAAACCAGATCTCTGGAGCATTTCCGTTACAATTATTAAACCTTTAATTGATACGATTGCACCAGATCTAGCTTTTATATTCATTGAATCTATTGATTGTGGCTTATTTCTTGATCTAATGAAATGTAGTAAAATAATCCCACTGTTTAAATCGGGTAGTAGGTCGGACCCCACTAACTTTAGGCCAATATCAGTACAATCAGTTAAAAAACTAATTTTATATCAATTGCTCAGGCATTTCATTTCAATGGCAACGACCTGCTACATGATAAGCAATTCGGGTTTACTCGCGGCAGGTCAACTACTGATGCCGGTGTAGAGTTAGTATCGCATATTTTTGATGCTTGAGAGAAGTCGCAAGATGCTTTAGGCGTTTTTTGACATAATAATAATAATTGACATAATAATAATAATAAGCCTGTTGTAGATTTAGTTGTAGATAGCTTTTGGTGTTGTTTTTTGTTTTGTTCCATGTAGGTATGCTAGTGGTCTTCAGGGACCCCTTTTTGGGTAAAGGCCTAATAGCGACTCAAATAGCGACATACATACAAGAAATAAGAATAAAATCGCTGTGCCTACAACTAGGCTACACAAGATAAATGTATCTTTTATCTTTTAAATGTATCTTTTTTGTATACGCTTCTACAACAAAACTCCAAGTGAGTCAATAGAGAGGAAATAAAGAGTTTTTGATTTGATTTGATGAAATGGACACCAACGACATGTGGTTCCAACAGGACTGCGCTACGTTGTGGCTACGTGCCACACAGCTCATGCCACATTGGACAGTCTGCACAAGCGATTTGAGGGAATGGTCATCTCACGTGGAGGTGATGTGGAATGGCCACCGAGATCGTGAGTTTTGAAAAAATTGCGATATGTTTGAAAAAAATTCAAAGATATCTCACATACACTTTGTTTTATCGAAGCGCGACTGTCCTGCGTAGTGACACAGAACAAGCTTAAAGTACGTAGAGGTCAAAAATTATGGTAGGCTACGATCCGTGTAGCGATCATCCATTCAATATTAAAAGAATAAGGAAACTTCTTTAGTTAACAACGACACAAAAAATTAAAACTAAAAGCTTTCTTTAACTTGTGCACGCGAGCGTCCTGCCGCCGCTCGCGCCATTTTTCATCTCCGGCTGAACGCTCGGCCGCCGCCGCCGCCGCGGGCGCATTTGGCTCTCCCAACATTTCAGCTAATTGATTTTTTCAGCTGTAAAGTTTATTATACTTATTGTTTACCTATTCTTGTATCATTGGGTGTAGGATTACGAAGGAATGTGCGCATCGTTGGATGTTTACCTACTAGCTGAGCCCCGCGGCTTCGCCCGCTTGGAAATCATACAAATTTCAGAAATTACAGCATACATCCTGGAAGTAGTTTTGTAAAAATATAAAATACGTAGGTAGTTTATTATTAACTTATTGGTTTATTTTACTTTTTAGTTTTTTTTAGTTTATTTGTAGTTTTGAGTGAATCGAACCGAGGAATAATAAATTTTCCATAGTAACTTTACCACCCTTTTCAACACCCTCAGAGGTTAATTTTTAAAAATTTGCCTTTGTGTTATTCCAGAACCTAAACTATTTACATACCAAATTTCATCTAAATCGGTTAAGTTGTAACGAAGATACGTGTGGTAACAAACATTCACACAAAATTTTGCATATACAATATTAGGAAGTAGAATAGGAACAAGGAAGTAGGTAAGTGTTTCTAATTGAAAACTAAGTTGGTACCTATCTATCTACTTATTGTTAGACTCTAGGCCTAGAGTCGCAAAGATTTTTTGTAACTAATGGACAAGGTTAAAATAAATGAGGTCTGCTTAGACAATCGGTATTGTACGAATTGTACTTTTTAATGAGGAGCTCATCTCTCACAAGTTGGTACCAACAAGCCGTCTGACACTCTGCTGTTAAAGCGGATGCAATCAAAACGCACTTCAGTGGAAATTCTTTGTCTCGTCGTAGGTTTAGTTTGGAAATTGAACTTTTATTTAGTTCATTCCTTTACCTAAATAAATAAGGAAGTGCTGTTACCTAGTATTGTGTAGGTATAGGTACCTAACCTACAACCTACGTTGGGTATTGGGTGGGCACTGGGCAGCACAGTACCTACCCACAACAAAGTGGCAGGCCTGTCCGTCTGGTTAATAATAAACGACATCGGCGCTCGAATATTTATGCGGTGTTAATAAACGGTCTCTGATCCGATGCGGTGCCGTGACGGACAGACAGACGGACAGGCGACAGTGGACGGACCAGGGCTTGAATAACCGGAAAATACCGGTATGAAAAGGTTAACGGTATGACGTCATACCTTTATATTACGATATCCTTATATAACGGTACCGTTATGTTCCGATACCGAAAAATAGCGATAGCTTTATTATTAGCAGTAGCGTAATTTTAAAATTAGAGTACCGAAATGAGAAAACTATAAATAGCTCTCGGCTCAGCTGCAGATTCTATCGAGACAGTTCCGTTCTAGTCGAGCGAGTGAGACCGGACAGTCGTGTGACTCGTGCGTTTCGAAGTTTTATTTCGTATAACCGTTTGCTTAGCTGAGCCAAGTTGCAATTATATTTAATAACTAGCGGCCCGACCCGGCTTCGCACGGATGGACATTTATTTGTAAACATTTTGGAATAAACGTAGAGTAAATGTAGGTATCTAATATTTCTGTGGCAGGACATTTACTTTTATCCGACTGCCTCGTTGGTCTAGTGGTCGCTTGTTCAACCGCTGAAAATGAGGTCCCGTGTTCAAATCCCGGGTCGGGCCAAGATTTGTATTATTGGGTCTTTTCTAGCAAGTTTGCGGTGTTAGACGGCTTAAGCCGTTGGTCTATCGCTGGACCTCTCCCGGGCCGTGTCGGTCTGCCGTCCTATCGGATTATGAGAGTGAGGGCATAGAGAGTGCACCTATGTTTTGCGCACACACTTGTGCACTATAATATGTCCTGCGCATCTTGGTCGATGAGACTGGCCGCCGTGGTCGAAATATCCACATCCCTCACTGCGTTGCACGCACGGGGCCACACCGCGCACTGGCCACGCCGGCGCGGCGGCGGCGGCGGGCTGCGTTTATTTACTACTAGTTTATGCCCGCGGCTTTGCACGCGTTGTTTCTATGGAAACGTTTAAAGGTGATTTTTATCCCATGTGAACTGATTTATGTATTATGTATGTATTGCGATAATGGTATGAATACCGGTATACATACCGGCACCGGTACAAATACCAGTATACATATCGGTCCCGGTATAAATACCGGAATACATACCGGTACCGGTATACATACCGCTATTTATACTGGTACCGTTATGTATATCGGTATTTATACGGGTACCGGTATATATACCGGTATGTATTGCAGTAATAATACCGGTATGTATACCGGTATTTACACTGGTATGTATTGCGATAATAATACCGGTATTTATAAAACATACCGGTATAAATAACGGTATAAATACCGGTATTATAACTGGAAAGCATACCGGTATAAATACTGGTATACATACCGGTACCGGTATGTATACCGGTATTTATACCGGTATGATTTTCAGTATTAGTAACGGTATTTATACCGGTATGTTTTATATATACCGGTATTCTTATCGCAATACATACCGGTGTAAATACCGGTATACATAATGGTATAAATACCGGTATACATACCGGTACCCGTATAAATAACGGTATACATACCGGTACCGGTATGTATACCGGTGCCGGTATATATACCGTATGTTTTATAAGTACCGGTATTTACACCGGTATGTATTGCGCTAATAATACCGTTATTGATAAAACATACCGATAATGTATACCGGTATTTATACCGGTACCGGTATGTATACCAGTATTTATACCGGTATGCTTTCCAGTTATAATACCGGTATTTATACCGGTATGTTTTATAAATACCGGTATTCTTATCGCAATACATACCGGTGTAAATACCGGTATACATACCGGTATTAATACCGCAATACATACCAGTATAAATACCGGTATGTATACCGTATGTTTTATAAGTACCGGTATTTACACCGGTATGTATTGCGGTAATAATACCGTTATTTATAAACATACCGGCATAAATACCGGTATACATATCGGTACCGGTATAAATACCGGTATACATAACGGTACCGGTATACATACCGCTATTTATACTGGTACCGGTATCATTACCAGTTTACATACCGGTATTATTACCTACCGATTATATTATTATTATATTATTATATACCGGAATTTATACCGGTACCGGTATGTATACCGGTACAGAAATGTATACCAGTATTTAAACCGGTAGGTTTCATAAATAACAGTATTATAACCGCAATACATACCGGTGTAAATACCGGTACTTATAAAACATACGGTATACATACCGCTATTTATACTGGTACCGGTATGTATACCGGTATTTATACCGGTACCGGTATGTATACCGATATCGATATTTATATGTTTTCCAGTAATAATACCGGTATTTATCCGGTATGTATTGCGGTAATAATACCGGTATGTATACCGGTATTTATACCAGTACCGGTATGTATACCGGTATGTATACCGGTATTTATACCAGTATCGGTATGTATACCGGTATGTATACCGGTATTTATACCGGTACCAGTATTTATACTGATTTTTATATCGGTACCAGTATGTATACCGGTATTTATACCGCTACCGGTATGTGTACCAGTATGTATACCGGTATAAAATAATGTTTTTCATGTGTGAAAAAAAAATGTTTTTCTTGTGTGAAAATGCCTTGTCACAGTCAGGGACCAGACAGCTATAGAAAGATAGATAGATAGATAGATATTTATACCGGTATGTTTACCGGTATTTATACCGGTACCGGTATGTATACCGGTATTTATACCGGTATCGTTATGTATGTTTTCCAGTAATAATACCGGTTTGTATACCGGTATTTATACCGGTACCAGTATGTATACCGGTATTTATACCAGTACCGGTATTTATACCGGTCGGTATGTATTGCGGTAATAATACCGGTATTTATACCGGTACCAGTATGTATACCGGTATTTATATCGGTACCAGTATGTTTGCTGGTATTTAAACCGGTACCAGTATGTATACCGGTTACGGTATGTATACCGACATCGGTATTTATTTATATGTTTTCCAGTAATGATCACGGTATTTATACCGGTATGTGTTGCGGTAATAATATCGGTATGTATACCGGTACCGGTATGTATACCGGTATTTATACCGGTACCAGTATTTATACTGGTATTTATATTGGTATCAGTATGTATACCGGTATTTATACCGCTACCGGTATGTGTACCTGTATGTATACCGGTATAAAATAATGTTTTTCTTGTGTGAAAATGCCTTGTACAGTCAGGGACCAGACAGCTATAGATAGATAGATATTTATACCGGTATGTTTACCGGTATTTATACCGGTATCGTTATGTATGTTTTCCAGTAATAATACCGGTTTGTATACCGGTATTTAAACCAGTACCGGTATTTATACCGGAACCAGTATTTATACCGGTCGGTATGTATTGCGGTAATAATACCGGTATATATACCGGTACCGGTATGTATACCGGTATTTATATCGGTACCAGTATGTATACTGGTATTTAAACCGGTACCAGTATGTATACCGGTATTTATACCGGTTACGGTATGTATACCGATATCGGTATTTATTTATATGTTTTCCAGTAATGATCACGGTATTTATACCGGCATGTATTGCGGTAATAATATCGGTATGTATACCGGTATTTATACCGGTACCGGTATGTATACCGATATTTATACCGGTATCAGTATGTATACTGGTATTTATATCGGTACCAGTATGTATACCGGTATTTATACCGGTACCGGTATGTATACCGGTATAAAATAATGTTTTTCTTGTGTGAAAAAAAAATGTTTTTCTTGTGTGAAAATGCCTTGTCAGGGACCAAACAGTTATAAGAAAACCAGATGCCAGATATCTTGGCAATACAGGTCGTTGACCTTCAGGAAATATAAAAAAGGCACTGCTTAAAATTTTTGAAAATTATTATTAGTACGTATTAAATTAGAATAGAATAGAATAGAAAATTATTTATTGCCTTAATTTAGAAAACACACAAAACAAAAATATACGTACTACTTAATTAAAACTAATAAACTTAGACAAAAGGAGTAAATTCAGCATTTAGCTGTAATGCAAAACTGCAAATGCAAGGCACTTATAACGCTAATATTTGGCACTTAGTGTAGACAATCTAGTCTCCACGCTGAATGAAAAGAAACAATAAAAAGCATACTTTCGCATTCTCCCCATGCTTCCCTTTTACAAGGAAAGAAGCCGAATTGACGAATATAAGAACGACCGCGACGTCATAGCTGTGTATTAAGAAGTGTGTTAGAGTGAAACCTCGTTCGACAAGGCAAGTGGCATTCCTATCGAGCGAACTGTAAACAGAGCACTAGCGTCGTTTACTCACGCGTTTTTCGGTACAGAAATGAATTACGTTACGGTACCAGAAAAATACAGGTAGCTACCGGTACCCTTAAAATAATGGTACCGTTATTTTATACCTGTACCAATACCGTTATTGTATACCGGTATAGGTCTACCTTTAAATCAAAACGGTACCGTAATTTTTTACCGGTAGCTTAACCCTATACCTATACCGCTTTCAAGCCCTGGGACGGACACGTTGGTGAATGCCGCGACTGACGACCCGCTGACCAGGGCTTGAATAACCGGAAAATACCGGTATGAAAAGGTTAACGGTATGACGTCATACCTTTATATTACGATATCCTTTTATAACGGTACCGTTATGTTCCGATACCGAAAAATAGCGATAGCTTTATTTTTAGCAGTAGCGTAATTTTAAAATAAGAGTACCGAAATGAGAAAACTATAAATAGCTCTCGGCTCAGCTGCAGATTCTATCGAGACAGTTCCGTTCTAGTCGAGCGAGTGAGACCGGACAGTCGTGTGACTCGTGCGTTTCGAAGTTTTATTTCGTATAACCGTTTGCTTAGCTGAGCCAAGTTGCAATTATATTTAATAACTAGCGGCCCGACCCGGCTTCGCACGGATGGACATTTATTTTTAAACATTTTGGAATAAACGTAGAGTAAATGTAGGTATCTATTATTTCTGTGGCAGGACATTTACTTTTATCCGACTGCCTCGTTGGTCTAGTGGTCGCTTGTTCAACCGCTGAAAATGAGGTCCCGTGTTCAAATCCCGGGTCGGGCCAAGATTTGTATTATTGGGTCTTTTCTAGCAAGTTGGCGGTGTTAGACGGCTTAAGCCGTTGGTTTGGTCTATCGCTTGACCTCTCCCCGGCCGTGTCGGTCTGCCGTCCTATCGGATTATGAGAGTGAGGGCATAGAGAGTGCACCTATGTTTGCGCACACACTTGTGCACTATAATATGTCCTGCGCATCTTGGTCGATGAGACTGGCCGCCGTGGTCGAAATATCCACATCCCTCACTGCGTTGCACGCACGGGGCCACACCGCGCACTGGCCACGCCGGCACGGCGGCGGCGGCGGGCTGCGTTTATTTACTAATAGTTTATGCCCGCGGCTTTGCACGCGTTGTTTCTATGGAAACGTTTAAAGGTGATTTTTATCCCATGTGAACTGATTTATGGGGGTATGTATTGCGATAATGGTATGAATACCGGTATACATACCGGCACCGGTACAAATACCGGTATACATATCGGTACCGGTATAAATACCGGAATACATACCGGTACCGGTATACATACCGCTATTTATACTGGTACCGGTATGTGTATCGGTATTTATACGGGTACCGGTATATATACCGGTATTTATACCGGTATGTATTGCAGTAATAATACCAGTATGTATACCGGTATTTACACCGGTATGTATTGCGATAATAATACCGGTATTTATAAAACATACCGGTATAAATACCGGTATTATTACTGAAAATCATACCGGTATACACACAAGAAAAACATTATTTTATACCGGTATACATACGGGTACTGATATAAATACCAGCATACATACTGGTACCGGTATAAATACCGGTATACATACCGGTACCGGTATAAATACCGGTATACATACCGATATTATTACCGCAATACATACCGGTATAAATACCGTGATTATTACTGGAAAACATATAAATACCGATATCGGTATACATACCGGTACCGGTATACATACTGGTACCGGTTTAAATACCAGTATACATACTGGTACCAATATAAATACCGGTATACATACCGGTACCGGTATAAATACCGGTATTATTACCGCAATACATACCGACCGGTATAAATACCGGTATACATACCAGTACTGGTATAAATACCGGTATACATACTGGAACCGGTATAAATACCGGTATACTTACCGGTACCGGTAAACAAACCGATATGATTACTGGAAAACATACCGGTATAAATATCTATCTATCTATCTATAGCTGTCTGGTCCCTGACTGTGACAAGGCATTTTCACACACGAAAAACATTTTTTTTCACATATGAAAAACATTATTTTATACCGGTATACATACTGGTACCGGTATAAATACCGGTATACATACCGGTAGCGATATAAATACCGGTATACATACTGGTACCGATATAAATACCAGTATAAATACTGGTACCGGTATAAATACCGGTATTATTACCGCAATACATACCGGTATAAATACCGTTATTATTACTGGAAAACATATAAATATGGATATTGGTATACATACCGGTATACATACCGGTACCGGTATAAATACCGGTATACATACTGTTACCGGTATAAATACCAGTATACATACTGGTACCGATATAAATACCGGTATACATACCGGTACTAAACATAAGTATATACCGGTACCCATATAAATACCGATACACATACCGGTACCGGTATACATACTGCTATTTATACTGGTACCGGTATGCGTATCGGTATTTATACGGGTACCGGTATAATACCGGTATTTACACCGGTATGTATTGCGATAATAATACCAGTATTTATAAAACATACCGATATACATACCGGTATTAATACCACAATACATACCGGTACCAGTATAAATAGCGGTATGTATACCGGTACCGGTATGTATACCGGTGCCTGTATGTATACCGTATGTTTTATAAGTACCGGTATTTACACCGGTATGTATTGCGGTAATAATACCGTTATTTATAAAACATACCGGCATAAATACCGGTATACATATCGATACCGGTATAAATACCGGTATACATAACGGTACCGGTATACATACCGCTATTTATACTGGTACCGGTATCATTACCAGTATACATACCGGTATTATTACCTACCGATTATATTATTATTATATTATTATATACCGGTATTTATACCGGTACCGGTATGTATACCGGTACAGAAATGTATACCGGTACAGAAATGTATAACAGTATTATTACCGCAATACATACCGGTGTAAATACCGGTACTTATAAAACATACGGTATACATACCGCTATTTAATACCGGTATGTATACTTATGTTTAGTACCGGTATGTATACCGGTATTTATATCGGTACCAGTATGTATACTGGTATTTATACCGGTAACAGTATGTATACCGGTATTTATACCGGTACCGGTATGTATACCGGTATGTATACCAATATCGATATTTATATGTTTTCCAGTAATAATACCGGTATTTATACCGGTATGTATTGCGGTAATAATACCGGTATGTATACCGGTATTTATACGGGTACCAGTATTTATACTGGTATTTATATCGGTACCAGTATGTATACCGGTATTTATATCGCTACCGGTATGTATACCAGTATTTATACCGGTACCAGTATGTATACCGGTATAAAATAATGTTTTTCATATGTGAAAAAAAAAAATTTTCTTGTGTGAAAATGCAATGGTTCCAGTATGTATACCGGTATTTATACCAGTACCGGTATGTATACCGGTATTTATACCGGTCGGTATGTATTGTGGTAATAATACCGGTATTTATACCGGTACCGGTATGTATACCGGCATTTATATCGGTACCAGTATGTATACTGGTATTTGAACCGGTACCAGTATGTATACTGGTACCGGTATGTATACCGATATCGGTATTTATATGTTTTCCAGTAATAATCACGGTATTTATACCGGTATGTATTGCGGTAATAATATCGGTATGTATATCGGTATTTATACCGGTACCAGTATGTATACTGGTATTTATATCGGTACCCGTTTGTATACCGGTATTTATACCGGTACCGGTATGTACCGGCATTTATACCGGTACCGGTATGTATACCGGTATTAATACCGGTACCAGTATGTATACCGGTATAAAATAATGTTTTTCTTGTGTGAAAAAAAAATGTTTTTTGTGTGTGAAAAAAAAATGTTTTTCTTGTGTGAAAATGTCTTGTCACAGTCAGGGACCAAACAGTTATAAGAAAACCAGATGCCAGATATCTTGGCAATACGTTTTTGATTTCATGAAGGTCGTTGACCTTCATGAAATCAAAAAAGGCGGCACTGCTTAAAATTTTTGAAAATTAATATTAGTACGTATTAAATTAGAATAGAATAGAAAAGAAAATCATTTATTGCCTTAATTTAGAAAATACACAAAACAAAAATATACGTACTACTTAATTAAAACTAATAAACTTAGACAAAAGGAGTAAATAAAAAAAATACATTTATAGCCTAACCTAAACATAAGGTATTATAGCGTACTAATATTAGTTTAAACACAATTCTTAAGAACTTTGTATCTCATTATAAGTGAACATTTTTTGTTTTATGAGAATATACTTCTTTAAACCGAAATTCAGCATTTAGCTGTAATGCAAAAATGCAAATGCAAGGCACTTATAACGCTAATATTTGGCATATTTTCGCATTCTCCCCATGCTTCCCTTTTACAAGGAAAGAAGCCGAATTGACGAATGTAAGAACGAAGCGACGTCATAGCTGTGTATTAAGAAATGTGTTAGAGTGAAACCTCGTTCGACAAGGCAAGTGGCATTCCTATCGAGCGAACTGTAAACAGAGCACTAGCGTCGTTTACTCACGCGTTTTTCGGTACCGAAATGAATTACGTTACGGTACCAGAAAAATACAGGTAGCTACCGGTACCCTTAAAATAATGGTACCGTTATTTTATACCTGTACCAATACCGTTATTGTATACCGGTATAGGTCTACCTTTAAATCAAAACGGTACCGTAATTTTTTACCGGTAGCTTAACCCTATACCTATACCGCTTTCAAGCCCTGCCGCTGACAGAATTAATCCTACCCACCTACTGAAATTATTTCTGCTAGCTAATTGCAGAAATAATTTCTGCTCTTGAGTTGATAGGTCTCCTCGAGACAATTCTTATCGTAGGCTGAGTTACACAGATGTGGGATACATTCCTACATCTGTGCTGGTGCTGGGGTACTGCAGCAGGTCCTCTTTCACAGTATGTGGCTGAGTAGCACAGAGGCTACAAAAGTACCTACCTATAGCGAGTGATCGAAGGGTCGTGCGAGTTGGTACAATCGTATACATAGGTACCGAAGCAGCTTAGACTAAATAGGTAAGCTTATACGGTTTATTGGTACTTTACCTATCTAGGTAGGTAGGTACTCCTCCTAACACATTCATGGCCCAAGACGCAGAAATGCTAGTCTCCGTCCCCGTGTCGCGGCGCGGCGGCGCGCCCCTGCGGGTCGGCTGGGCAGTGAATGCGTTAATATAATAATTGTTTTGTATTTTTCTTTTTTTAGTAGGATTAGTAGGTACTTACCTACCCAGACATAACGTTAGCTACATTGTAATGTAATGTTATGTCAGGTGATGTCTAGTCTAGGGCCTAGGGTCGCCGTCGTCGAAATAGATGAGGAGGCCTATAGGTATACAGTGCACAGTGGTACCGCCCATAGGACATAATTCAAAAAAAACTTGTCAGCTACCCTCAATTTAACTACCTTTAACGATTAACCGATAAACGAGCTACCCTAAAGTATAAATATTCTACCCATTTTACCTAATAATCACAACATTTTTGACCTCCGAAGTTAACACATTATTACGTTGCACTCGCCTTATCAGTAACTCACTAACAGGCATTGTTTTTGTGACGGTGAATTCTCGGAATTGCATTGTTTTTGAGTGGTTTTGTGACATGGATTTCCAAGATCAAGGTATGTTTTCACTATTAAGTTATAATAATAAATTTTATTTGACATTATTATGAAGAGTTTTTACGTGCTACGTCATACAGGATTTCTACCAAATTTTTATCATAATTGTAAACTTTACATAGACTTACAATTAACTTGCTACATTAAGCTACTATTCTCACCTATCTTAAATTATAGATCAAACTGTCTATTTTGAGAATGTAAAGGTTTTATCTGCAGACGTTTGCAGATGTGGGTGAGGTCGAGAATCTTTTTCTTTTTGGAGCGGTAAGTTCTTCTTAATTTCAATTAATAATTAATTCTGCTTTTTATTTTCCTCGAAGGTATATAAAGCACTATTTATCACCCGGCAGAAAGTGCGATTCCTACCTCGCGTGTTTTAGGGCCATCGGCTGCGCCTCGGGCAGGAATGGATCACTTTCTCGCCTTGGTGTAAAATGTACTATTATTATTGCACGGCGATTTTGAATAAAAAAAATGGTGACCGATGTTGGGCCCAAAATATTCAAACCCCTTTAAAAACTGTTTTGTAGGTAGGTCATGTAAAAAATCTATGGATACCCTTCATTTGATACCCTATCTATTCGATGAGGTGAAAAAAAACCTAAAAAACAAAAAAGCTTCGCTAGCTCGGGATTTAATGTCGGCACGTTCAACTAAAAATCGGTTTGCCCACTTGTTGAAGAAATAACTATTATTATTCCAAATGTGAGCAAAACTCACTTGAGCAGCAAAGTCACCGTTTTCGAGCGAGAGTGGTGAAAATATACTAAGATCCATATATCTACTACATCTACTAGCTACATAGGTACTTCAGATGTTACCTGATTACCTATATATTACAATGATTATTGATGTTACCTGTTTAGATGTTGCTCTGCTGTACCTACAAACTTCGGAGATAGGAGAGGGAACGGTCAATTTTTCGACGCTTTTCAAAATATTTCAAAAACTGAACTAACTAAAATTTTATACGATTTGTCTCGTTACTTACGTCAAATAGACTTGCCCCTCTGTACAAGCACACGATATTTGTTATTATTTTAAATTTCATTTTAATAGCTTCGCTAGTTGCCGAGATATTCAAGATCTCAGCAACTACCGAAGCTATTGTCTTGAAATTTCAAGAGGGAAAAAAGAACAGACAGAGCGGTACCACAAGGGTTTCGTACCCGAACGAAACCCTCAAAACAGACTTACGCAATGAGAACACTTAAAACCCACTGGTATCCTCATGGGTTTGTTGAACTAGGGACCTCTGATATTATGTGCAGTGCAACTGTCTGATCGTCAGCAGTCAGTTCAACTGTTTCAGATAATATTGTAAATACCTACCTACCTACTAGTTCTAATTTGTTTCTATTCTTTGATTGTAATTTCCTTTGTTAGATAAACAAATTGAATTGTACCTACTAGTCATACTCACTAATCTACTTGAAAGTATGTTTCAATACAATCAAATAAATAAAATAAATATGTAATGCTGGACAATTCACACAGCATTATCTAGCCCCAAGCTAAGCTGAGCTTGTGTTATGGTTACTAGATAACTGATATACTTAATACAATACACTACATAGATAGATATATTTTATTATACATAGAAAACACCCAGACCAACGAAACAAATTTCTGCAGATCGTACACAAATTTGTTCCGAGGCGGGAATCGAACCCGCAACCTCCTGCGTCGCAGGCGGACCTTCGCCCGCTACGCCACGGAGGTTGTAATGAATCAAATATCCCACTCCTACTCCTTTCACGTTTTCAAACTACTACAGCCATCTGTTGTTAAGTAGCAAAAGCAAACCAAGTTGACTGATGATAGTGCCACCTTCCGGTTCCAATCAATTTTGTGTACATACATGCTGTCAATGTCAATCTTTATGTGATGTCAATTTCATAAAGTAGTTGGACTAGTAGAGCAAAAAAAATCAAATCAAGCAAAGCAACTGAGCGAGCCGAATGCTTCTATGGCGTTTTGTATGTAAACGATCTAAAAATTACATAAAAATTGGTGTAATTTCAGCGCTATGGGGACGGAAGTGGGTTTATCTTTTAGTGCTTTACGTGCTCAACTTGAAAACGAAAAAAGTAGTTTGTTCAAAATCGATGAAAACATTAAAAAAATAGTGCAAACAGGCAGCGGGAGATTCCCCAACGATAGGTTAGTAATTACCTTTAGAAGGCTAGGCTTTCAGCTCTGTTCTCTAGTTGGCCTAAAAATTGTGTTCTGCTGCAGATTTAACCCCGCAGGAGAGTACACACGAGGAGGAGCCCGTGTCGGAGGTCGCAACTCCTTCCCCGATGGGGCTCGTAATACTTTTCCCGATGGAGGCCGCAACTCTTTTCCCGATGGGGGTCGGAATTCCTTACCCGATGGCGGTGACAACTTCAACAAAACTGACGAGCATTTCGGCAAACGGAAACAAGAGACCAAAACTGTGTTCAGTAGGTAAGTGTACATGCATGGCAAATTCTGATTTGATTAGCAATAAGGTTTGATACTTCGTACATAAACTGTACCTAAAATACCTACGTATTTGGTGTGACCAGTGTGCTGCGGTGTATTATGTCATACTACCTACTGGCAATTAAAATGCTATGCCTTATAACTTCAGAGTAAACACAACAGTAGAATTTGTTGGTTAAAATAGCAACATTGTGATAAACTTCATGAATTTAGAAACTGAATATGTGACAATGTTTCAGTCAACATTTGTTCCTTCCAGATTATCAGCCCGAGGCTATGAGAGTGACGGTGATGAAGAAATGTCAGAGTATGGTGCACCTGTGGTCAAACGAGTGAAGATGCCCTCGGCGGTGTCCCGGGAGCTGCCGACCCGGGCTGCGGTGCTGCGCGCCCAGGGCGGGGACGAGCAGGCCCGCACCAGGAATAGGAGAATGTTTGGCTCATTGTTGGGGACATTACAGAAGTTCAAGCAAGAGGAAATAGTTTTACAGACTAAGGTAATGTTTTGAAGTCTACAGACTGTGTGTAGCTGAAAAATATTTTATTGTATCAATTATATTTATCTAACATTCATTAGCTTGTAGAACCAGTTTTTGTTGAGAACCTTGGAAATTTGTTGATGAATATTTATACTACCTAATAACTAGTTATTTGGTTGTGATAATTAATTAAAAAAATACTTTATCTAATTTCAGGAAGAGAAGAAAGCACAAGTTGAGAGGAAAATAGAAGAGGCAGCTCGCTTAGAGAAAGAAAGAGAACAGAAAGAAAGGAAAACACTGTTTGCAGAGAGAGAACACAAGAAAGCCACCATCAGGACCTTAGAGGCAAAGATGGCGCGCGTGGCGGAGTTTGAGAAGTGGGAGAGCTCACAGAAGAATTTAGGGAACTTCATCCTGACCAAAGCCAAGCCACACATCTACTGGCTGCCTAAGAAGATGACCCAAAAAGCAGAGGAGAAATTGATGTCTAGCAGAAAGTTCCATGAAAGTATGTATTCACTGAACCTCACAAATTTACAAAGAAGTTTTTTTTGTGTTATTATAGTATGATCTGTTTATAACTTGCAGCTAAATATGGTCCATTGTATCGCAGTAAGTGCATTGAAATACTCTTTCAGTCATCATCAGAGTTCTGGGGTTCTAGTTTCAACTTTCTGTGTGGACTTTTCTCTTACTTACTTGAAACTGTTTCTTGAATTGTTGATGTAAAATTTTGTTTACTATTAACCACTGCTTTTCTTCTAAGTTTTATTGTCTAAAAACTGATTGTTAAAATCTAGTCTGTATTTCAGGGACTCTGTCATCAGATCACATGCTTTCCTAGTCCATGGCTAGAATTGAGCCTTCCCTGAAAAGTACTTTGGTTCATTATCATAAGGCGGTAGTGCCATAATCCCCACGCGCTAGGATAATCAATATTCTTTCATAATTTAGATCAAATGTTATTTTCAGAATATATGTCCAAAAAGCGAGAGGAGCTCCAAGAAGAACTGTTGCGAATAGAGCAGCGAGTGCACCGGCCTCGCGGCGCCGGCGGGCCGGCCGCCAAGGAGAACAAGCCCGCGCTCGCCGGTCTCGACGACACGGTCGGGCTCAACACCAACCTGCTTGCCCTGGACGACACGCAGACCACTCTCGACGACAGCCTGGACGACGGAGCCAAGAAGCGGGACAAGTTCGCAATGGACGTAGATAAGGACGAGAGCGATGATGACAGACATGATGAGGAACTGAAGCAAGAGAAGCAACGCGCTGCATCAGAAGCTAAAAATGGACTTGATAATGGTAATACAGAAATGGCCAGAATTATGTCTGCTTACTTAATAATAAGCTTGACGATCTCTGTGGCGCAGCGGGCGATGGCCCGCCTGTGACGCAGAAGATTGCAGGTTTGATGCAAATGTTTGTACTATCTGCAGATATTTGTTCTGGGTGTTTTATTTGTATTTATTGCATTCATGTCCATTATAAGGTGTTAACATTTTTTGGTAGAATCTACATGAACCCTGTAAGGGCGTTGCAACATTCTAAGTTAAGAGTTCTTAAGTAAGTACAATTAAATAGTCTACAATTTTAGGTACATTATTAATTTAGTCCTCAAGCATATGTTAGTTAAAATACAGAAGAGGATACACAATTCATCACCTATAAGTAGGTTTATCATAATTATTAGGTATGTCAGAAATATTAAAAATTTAATCAAAATGTATGTCGATAAAAATACAATAACATAAAAATTTTAAACATATGTCCATTTTAAGCAGATTATAAATGTCAAAATTCGTGTTAAACAATGATATAATATACCCACTTAAGTCATGCAATGCATTATTATAATCGACAATTGTCATAAAATAGTCATAAAATAGTGATATTCCTACTATGTACTTTTAGAGGTTTTATCCTTAAGGAATTCATCCACTGTTTATTAACATTTACGAATAAGTATTGATTTTAATCTTCTCTTAAAAATATTGTCAAGTTTTTCATTTTTTATGTCTGCAGGCAGTTTATTAAAAATAGTGACTAACCTAGATTCTGGGCTCTTACTTACTATTGTTAGGGTACTAGGTGGTTTTATTAGCATATTTCCGTGGCGTCTATTGTACTTATCATCTTGTTCCGATTTTGATTTAAATATGTGCCTGTTTTTTCTTACAAATAGCGATGCTTGCAGTATGTATTACAGGGGAGGGTCAGAATGCCCTTTTCAATGAAATGCGGCCTACAGCTGTCACGGGTTGGGATATTTACTAAGATTCGTATGCATTTTTTCTGAAGGATAAATAAGTCAATGACATTAACACTTTCGCCCCATAATACAATTCCATAATAAAATGCTGAGAAAGCTTGGGCATAATACGCAGAAAGGGCAGTTTTGTAGTCTGTATTTGATTTGAGGATACTGAGCGCGTAGACAAATCTTGATAATTTTGATTTAATATTTTCAATATGGGATTTCCAGTTAAGGTTGTTGTCCAATGTGAGTCCAAGTAATTTAAAGTTATTTTGTTCTTTTATATTAAGGCTTTTTTCAAGTATACTCAAGTCAAGTGGTTTTTTTTTGGTAGGTTCTAAACTGAACGAATTTGGTTTTATTATAATTTATTTCAAGATTGTGGTCCTTAAGCCATTGTTCGCAGTCATATAAACTCGTTTTAATATAATTTATGACAATATATTTAAAAAAAAAACAATTTTTAAAATCTATCGTCATTTATGTCCAATAAAACACCATATTTCAGTAAATTACTATTGAGCTTTGTAGCAATTCACAATTAAGCCAGCTTTTCACTATTGGATATAATATAGTATATATTACATATTGAGATATAATAATATATCCCTTGTCATACATTTTGTATGAGACCGTTTACACTGTGCTATAAATATATATTTCATCCTCCCTTTGAACAACTATAAATATTTTTTCGACCGAGTGAGCGATATTTAGAGGTCAATTGAAGGTGTATATTTTACCTCAAGTCCCTGGACACCGCGCCTCCCCCTGCCTCGCCCTCAGTTTGAATGTTGGCGTTCGTGTGCAGACGTATCAACTGATCATTGTGTGTTCCAAAATATATATATCTTACAGTGTCAACAGCAATCGCGGGATGTAAAATATAGCTCAACATGTAATATATATTATATCCCAGTGAAAAGCCAGCTTTAGTTGACACATGAAAATATACAACTACCCTAACTTAGTTGATCTTATTATAAAAATAAGATGGAAAAGTACCTGCATGTTGCCTACTTAACACAATCTATTTAGTGAATTAAGTATAACATATCATGTTAGTTATCCTGTGCCCCATAACAAATCTCTGCTTAGCTTGTGACTAGATGATGCTGTGTGAATTGTACAGCATTATTTAATTATAATTATTAGAGAATTGTCATTGATCCAACATTCTTTTCTCACCTGTTATATTTCAGTTTCAGAAACAACAATAGATACAAGCAAAATAGAAGAAAGCACAAAGTCCATTGACATCACAATGGAGAATGGTGATGAGGATCTCGTACCACCAGGAACTGAAGGTTACAGTGAAGAGGCAGCCACATGTGAAGGAGACCAGACAACGCAAGACCTTGGACTGCAGCCTGAAGACAGCGCAGCTGAGGCCCCCGGAGAGACACCCTAACAATTAAGTAGCAAGTGTGAAAAGAGTTCAAGTGAATGTATAGTAATTAAATTGTGGATTTGCACGCCTGATAATGTATGTTCTTTGTTTGAATTCTAATTTTTCTTAGAAGAGGAAATGGAGGTGGTTCAGCAGAGAGGTTACATTTTTTGAATCTTGAAAATCAGGGTTTAAGTACAGAAAAGGGTTCTAGTAAATATAAAACTTTAATAAACTAATAATTTACAGAAAAAATCACAGTTTATTATTAGCATGGAATATTAATTACAAGCTGTAACATTGGAAATAATAATAATGGAAAAGTTTTACATCACATGATGAGGTTGTAAGAGTGATCTTAAAATGTATAACTTTCTCAACATTATTCTTGTGGAAACATGAATATGGTTAATATAATGAAGTTATCAGTGCAGTAGGCCGCTGTTATATTGAGAAAGGACTATCATACTTACTACAAACATTTCACAATTGTCATTGTTTTAAGCTGGTCTTATAAAAAACCTACATACCATCATGTGTTAGGTTACAATACCTATTAGACTCATCCATCCTAGTCATTAGTAGCTTACAGCATAGCTTATAGTATAGTGAGTAGATCGCTAGTCAAGCGTAAATATCCTGGAGGCAATGTCATCCAGCATCCAGTTCATGCCATCCAGCAGGTTCTCGCCCGTGACGGCCGAGCAGCGCTCGATTCTCCAGTGGTGGGTCTTGATACTGTCCAGATCTAATGCCTGGGAGGAAAGAAACAAGTTTTGAAGAAATTGCTGTGTTGGGAAAAATGAAATCACTATCACCTCCACCTAAATGATGTCATATTTAGTTATTCCATAAGCCAGATTGGTCCAGCCAGTAGACAGTCTATGCATAACAGTTACCTAATAAGAGATGCATTTACCCATTACCCCACAATGCAATAAAACAGGTAAAAATATAATGACGACCTCTGTGGCCCAGCGGGCTTAGGTCCGCCTGTGACGCAGGAGGTTGCGGGTTCGATTCCCGCCTCGGGACAAACGTTTGTACGATCTGCAAATATTTGTTCTGGATGTTTTCTATGTATAATAAATATATTTATCTATGTAATGTATTGTATAAAGTATATCAGTTAACTCCCCATAACACAAGTTCTGCTTAGCTTGGGGCTAGATAAGCTGTGTGAATTGTCCAGCATTATTTATTTATTTTATTTATAACAAAGACATAGTAGCCCAAGATGGCAGTGCAGATTGCAGTTCCAGTTATAAATACCTAACATTGTGTTCTTTGTTGTAATATGAAGGGAGGTATTTTAGGTGAAGCCTGATATCTTAAGTCCTTGTCAGACCTGTCTGATGTCCTGCAGAGCCAGGGCGCCCGGCAGGTCGGCCTTGTTGGCCAGCACGAGCAGCGTGGCACCAGCCAGCCGCTCCTCGCGCAGCAGAGCGTGCAGTTCGCGCGCGCAGTCCGCCAACCGCTGCGGGTCAGCACTGTCCACTACCCATGTCACTCCGTCTGTGCTCTCGAAGTAGTTCTTCCAGTATGATCTAAAACAAGCATTGCATTCATTTCTGCACTTCGGTGACAAAAGAGAGGAATCTTAGCCATAGAGGTGCTACTGAGTAGAAATTGTAAGGGCTAGCAGATCCTGTAGGGCTCATCTCTTGAAGAATGATACAGCACACAAGATATATGTATAAAATGATACCTCCAAGATTTTTTTCATTTACCTACACACATAAAAATTTTCTTACTAGACACCCTGTTTATAGAATTGTGTCCTTCAAGTTAGCAAGCCACACCATGGAATTTGATGATTTCATCTATGCCAATAAATGTGTCCTGAAATAGTAACCCCGTTACGCTAAGTAAAGTAGTGCCCCAGTACTTTAGGATATATTAAGGTCTTTCACTGTGGCTGCTATCTTGACGTCAAGCTGGCAGCCCCGCTGATTTCGACGAATCTATAGCGAGATATGAATCATGAACTAGGCCAATTAACTGTGCTTTAAGGTATCGAGTTCTCTTGAAAAGCTCAGAAATAGACCTTTCCTTTCCAAGGTCCTTAAACGCCTTGTTCATGGCCAACTCAGTTCCTTTCTCTCTTCTTATAACCTTAATCCTTTCCAGTCCAGTTTCTGTCCCGTTCACAGTACCTACTGTTACTGCCCTTGTGAAGATCACTGATGATATTAGATCGGGAATGGAAACGGTCATCTATCTATTCTTACCTCACTTGACTTCAGCAATGCTTTCAACACTGTTGATTTCGAAATCCTACTTGGACTAATGCGCTCTATTTACTTACCTACATATCTTCATCGGCGACTGGCTGGTTTCGCAGTTATCTGCAGGGACACTGGCAGCGGATTCGTACTGACGACACTTCCTCGTCCTGGTGCAACACCAATGCTGGTGTCCCGCAAGGCGGCGTTTTATCATCTCATCTTTTATTTGTTTATTAATTCTATCTCTCTTAAATTGACTTCTACCTACTATCTCTATGCAGACGATCTTCAAATCTATACACTACAAGACCTGGCCAGTGCGGTTAACCGCACGAATATTACTTTGTTTGTTGATTTGATGTAGGTACCTACTTCGCACTGTATCCGTCCGTCTACCCTGCCGTTTGAGAGTGAGTGAGAGTTTATCAGTGATATTTTAGTAACCTGGCTAGATTTCTAACTAAACTTGCATTCTTCCTTATGCGATCAAAACTACACCCACGGGATGTGCAGTAAATTTCTTAAATTTGTATGATTTCAACGCGGGCGAAGCCGCAGGACGCAAGCGTACCATAATAAAATTTAAGATGATTTTTTAGTAATCGATAGGTACCTGTCTGTCAATAAATAGGTACCCACTTGCAGTGCCGCCGTCAGTTATTCCGTGATCTTGGCGCATGAAGCTGTGCCGAAATATTGGAAAGCTCAAAACTCAAATCATGATAAACAGGGTGAGTTTTTTTTCAGGGCCATTGAGGGGAAGTCTGAAACCGTGAGTTATCGAAAAGTCATGTTAGGAGATAAGTGTTAGATTTTACAAGGACTCCATTAAAAGGATTTTTTTTTTAGTTTTAGTTAATTTTAGTTTTAGAAGTGAGTTTTTGATTTTTTTTTCATTAATGGATTCTTTGTTCGACATTTAATGAATAAATGTATGACGACTATGTGTCCAAAGTTGCTGGGACACCTTCAAAATTGTTTATTTCACAAAGAAAATTAGGTACAATCAGATATAACCCCCCCAGATATAATAAATAAATTAGAACTAGTATTTACAATTCAAACAATTGAGCTAATTGCAGACTGGACTGTGTGCAAACAATCTACAGGTATCTCAACTGATCCATATCAATACCAGTCGGAAGCGTCCCCAAGACACTGGCTGTATTGAAAATCATAAAAATCCTACAAAATTGTTTTTTTATTTAAATTTAATTTGATAAATTCAGTAGAGGTTACATGTTCAGATACAGAATCTGAATGTTCAAAAACAAAAAACTAAAACTTAAAAAAACTGGACTTCAAAATCGAGCACGTAAAATTAGATACTTTTCGATAACTCTCACGATTTCCGACTTCTCCTCAGTGGCCCTAAAAAACTCACTCTGTATATCCCGTTGTACATGACTTTAGTGTATAACTTAACTATATTAACGAATATTTAGTTTTAGTTGAACTTTCTTCTTAGTTCTTACTCTTTTCCTTATCCCTCTAAAAATCCTTTTAGTCATCAGGAATCCATTCTATGCCCACCTTAAGTAGGTACTTACCCCACAAAACTAAGTAAAACTTGCTGAAGGATTATAAAAAAAAATAACTACCCCATTCAAATCTTTAAAGTGCAGTAACACAATTACAATTAACTCTTAAACATCGAAGTGGGACGAAGTCCCTGTTTTATAAGTTCTATGTTCTCAAATTAAATAAATCGTGGGAATCTATTGTCGTTTTTTAGAAAATTATAAGCAAGTCTACTTACTACTAGATGGCATCATTAAAATATGGCATGAGTCGACATCTAGTATTGGAAGGTGGTATTTTTTCATTCTTACATGCGGGCCAAGTCTTACGCCATCTAGTGAACTTAAAACAATAACTGGTTGGCCCTGTACTAGTATAGTATTATTATATCTGTGCTTAGGGTACCGGGGTCACTATTTCAGGACACATTTATTGGCATAGTTGAAATCACCAAATGCCATGGTGTGGCTGCTTTGACTGACGCATACTTGACGGACACATAGAATTGACCATTCCAAACGCAGCATTAATCTAAACTCGATAGTTAGTAAAAGGGTTAAAGGCTATTAACAGTATACCTAAGCGATTTTTGGCCTCCGACGTCCCAGATGTTTAGTTTGTAACCCTTATGTTCCAGCGTCTTTATGTTGAAGCCGAGAGTGGGCGAGATGGTATCTATAGGTTCCCCGTTGAAGCGCTTTAGTATAGTGGTTTTGCCTGCATTATCTAGGCCTCTGTGATATGAATGCTGAGAAAATTAATTGGTTTTTATTAAATGTACTTTCTAATGACCTGAAAATTTGTAAAAGGATACAGCATGAGTATTCGCATTTCCTTCTCCTTTTGTCGTAGTTTTTTTAGTATGGTAAGGAACCCCATTATTTCAAGTAGATTTTATGAGTCACATGTACTACACCGAATACCAATTTCCTGAAAAGCGAAAAACTGAAAGCCGAAAACCACACCGAAAACAAAACATTGAAATTATGAACGAATGAAAAAGAATGAATGATTATTTCGTGACAGTTGACAGAATTTAGGTCCAATTAAAAAACAGGCTACACCGTGATCGTTGCAGAAGCCATTTAACACCGTGATCGTACATTCGTCCCTTCTTCCTGATTTTTGACGGATAGTCAGGCTTATTTTATCCAATTTTCAGTCAAATTTAGTTTCAAATATTTTCCATGGCTTTCAAATATTTTTCATACAAGTTCTGTCTGGATCAATCATCACATCACAAATCGGTTCTTCTACGTGTGAGATAGAGTTTAATGTTCCTTGGCGACGACCCTAAACATGAAAAACTTTTTCAGGAAATCAAAGGAGGAAAAACCATAGAGAAAAACGTACCTAGTATTGTATTGTATTCTCTTTGGAGAAAAAATCCATCCATGGCGGATCTCGTCGATGTCAAGGCTTATATTTAGTTTTTTCCAAACATGAAGCACCTTCAATGATTCAAAGTGGATTTAGAGTGTGGAAGTGATCGTGTGGCGGCGCGGTCTCGGTGATAAAGGTCGCTGGGGGGTGGCATCATGTTCAGTGGCACGGTACGGGTACGGATCTGTGAGGCCACGGGCCTCAGGCCGACCGACTTTCAGAAACGGCATAACATGACCTTCGGGAAACCAGGTACTTCTACATTTAAACTACAAAACATTGCCCGCATTCTTCTCCGTCGAATAACAATTATCTGATATCCTAAACATGCTGCGTTGTATTGTTATTTTTCGCAGCAGTAGGATGTTGTATGTTTACCAAAATGGGTGTTGGTGTATCATGTAAATACGGGGTTCGATTGCAGATGACCAGCCGATAGACCCGTACGTGGCGATCGACGCCGACGAGCAGCACCTGGACCGCTCGACCACCAAGCCCAAGACCTTCGACCCAGTCTGGAACGAGACCTTCGTTCACGATGTGCACAATGTCACCAGGTAGGTACCTCCACTGCTATTCACTCGCGCTTTTTCTAAACATCTCATACTCACAAATATCTTAAGTTTTGTGTAATTGTTGTAGTTTGGGCATCACTGTGTTCCACGACGCCGCCATACCTCCGGACGACTTTGTCGCCAACTGCACGATCCCCCTGGACGATCTCATGCACCGAGAGAAAGATGCTTCTGACTTCTGGGTAAGCTACCACTATCCACCAACCAACAACAACTCTGTAAAACTACTGAATATGAAAGAAAAACTGAGATAACTGTCTATCTTTTGCAGTAATCCATGTAATTCACCAGATAAGATATAAATACCATCTCTGTTTGGACGGTGAGATTGCTTTATCAATGTGTTTGTTTTGGCAGATAAGATGCTCTCTAATGAGATGTCTCAAATGCTGCAGTATGCCTTCTAAGTCTAAAATTAATAATGAATAATTTACGGAGAAGATTCTCATGTCCCGACCCTAAATATGTCCAGTTCTCAAACGAGGTGTGTTGTGACTCATGGTGAATTGTTTTCCTGTTGGGAGAAGGGAATGTGTTGCAGCCTCATCTCATTCCTTGTATCAAAGACATTTTCGGATGAATCATGACCTTCAATACATTCTTTTATAACACAGTATTTTTGTTCCATATGTGATTGGTTGCATTTGTTTCAAGCCAGAATACTACATGTAGTTTAAATAAAAATTTTGTTCTTCTCTCTAGTTCTTAAAAATTCATTAAAAACCATGACGGGACAGAATTTACAAGGAATTATCCTGTAACACAGCAATACTTACAATATTTTCCTCTTATAAAGAATCTAGTTCAATCAACCCACCTTATCAGTATTTAATTACCAGAACAGTTTCATTATTTGATTAGTTATTAACCTAGTTAGGTTGGCAGTTCCAGAATCTAATTAGAAACTTACAATTGGTAGAACTTTTACAGCTCGTATAGAGGTTGTACAACATTGCATTTTGTATTCCAGGTTGACCTGGAGCCTCAAGGGAAACTACACCTTAAAATAGATCTCAAATGGAAATCTCAAGGTCAGTATGCTTTTGTGTGTTCATCTTTTACACAAACACATCCTCAAACTGGCTGAAGCTGCATAAAGAATGAATGCTGTGTACCTATATTTGTGTGTGTGTGTTTGTGTGTCCTGTCAGTCATGCAATTTTGAGACCAAGCAGTGCATTGTAGGTAATAGAAAGTGGTAGTACTTAATCAAATAAAAAAAACAAAGCTCCGGTTACTCCAGCCTTAAAAGTCATAATACGATTGTGAGCTAAATTAATTTTGCCTAAAAAAATTATATTGAGAAATATTATTACAGTTATCGGAATCATCCGGATTTCAATGCATTTTATCTGGATAAATAAAATAGACAAATTATTCGGAAAATCCAGCTTAATTCTGCCGCCGGTTCTTAGACAGCCAGCAACCCTTATTTGCAGCCAGATTTAAGTAGGCAACCGTATATCAAAAAAACAGAAAAAAATTAGCTTTAATTTGATATATATATAATAAATGTACATTAAATGTGTATAAATATATCAAAATCGTACCTGTTTACACCTGGCTGCGAAGTGGTGCGGCCAAGTGGCAACCATGATTTCTGAATCTGAATCTATATTCTAAATCTGTTTTTTAAGAGTTATTATATATTATGTATATTGCCGTGAAGTAAACGATATTTTATCTAAACAAGATCCGTCAAGAGCGAGGGTAACTCGCGCGCCGAGGGTTTCGAACATTTGTCAACAAATATGTACCAAAAGTACCGGCTAGAGACTTCGCAATTTAACGAATACCTAAGAATAATAGGTACCAACCTACATTTCAGATGGATCTCTCTGCATGATTTGGTTAAAGTGGGTAATGGTAAATTTTTTGACTTATTTCAAAATATTTCAAAAAGTATGAAATATACAGAAATTTAAAAAACTGTTTTGAAATATCCAAATTGATTGTAAATTATCCCCTTTTGTAAATTATTCCTTTTTGACCATTTTTCAAAAAGTATAAATTTTACAGACTTTTCTATATTTTTCCTGTAAAATATAGATCCATATCTACAAACGCTCCATACATTTCAAATGGATCGCTCTGCAAACTTCGGAGATAGGGGGGGGGGGGGGGGGAATAGGTATTTTTTCGACTTTTTTCAAAATATATCAAAAAGTATGAAACTTACAGAAATTTGAAAAACTATTTTGAAACCTACAAACCAATACCTTTCATTTGATACCACACTCAGTGAGGTAGCCCCCTTTTGAAAATTATTTCAAAAAGTGCTCTTTTTTCAAACTTCTCTATATTTTTCATGCAAAATATAGATCCATATGTTTTCGACGAAATGTATTATTACCTTAAATTTCTCAACTTATAGCTGCAGTAGTTGCTGAGTTATTAAGGAGGGAAAAAAGGACAGACAAAGCGAGACCATAAGGGTTTCGAAACCGATCTTCGATCTTCGAAACCCTAAAAACACGAGTGTTTTTTTTTCCCAAAAATCAATAAACAATATTTTTTTTTAAATATTACAGGCCACATTTTGATAGGCAACCTAGAAGATATATATTCTCCTTAACACAAATATGCGTAAAAATTTGGTTATGAGCTCATACTCGATGGGTGCACTAATTCTGCAGCCGGATCTTAGACTAATAGCTATTGGCTGATATAGCAGAAAAATAAAAAAAATAACACATTAGAAATGGATTTCCATACACTTTTAGCATAAATTAAATAAGCAATTTTCTGAGCAGGTGTAGTATAAATAAATAATGCTGGACAATTCACACAGCATTATCTAGCCCCAAGCTAAGCAGAGCTTGTGTTATGGGTACTAGATAACTGATATACTTAATACCATACACTACATAGATAATTTTTATTATACATAGAAAACACCCAGACCAACGGAACAAATTTGTGCAGATCGTACACAAATTTGTTCCGAGGCGGGAATCGAACCCGCTACCTCCTGCGTCGCAGGCGGACCTTCGCCCGCTGCGCCACTGAGGTCGTCAAGTATAATAGTACATTTTACACCAAGGCGATAAGGTGATCCATTCCTACCGAGTGTGTCGTTTTGGGCCCGAGGCGCAGCCGAGGGCCTTAAAACACACGAGGTAGGAATCGCACTTTCTGCCGAGTGATAAATAGTGCTTTATACTACACCTTCGAGGAAAATAAAAAGCAGAATTACCTAATTATTAATTGAAATTTAGAAGAACTTACCGCGCCCAATGATGTTGGTAAAACCTCATTGACCGCACCAGCCTTTGGGTTCTTTTTTCAAAATATTGTTCGGAAATTGGAGGAGGCTTAATGGACTTGGAGTAAAAACTTTTTGTCGTTTGACCGAACGAAAATAACCATAGCTACCGGCCGATCTTTTAGGAAATTAAAAAAAAATAACACGTTAGAAATGGATTTCCATACACTTTTTCCTCCCGCTAAAACACGTGAGAAATGAAATTCCATAGAGTTTTTCCTCCCGGTTTCCTATAGGCCTGCAAAGACATACTTTCTATTCTATAAATGGAAAAGGAATAGGCAACTTTCCGAGCAGGTGTAGTATAAAAGTATTTTCTATCTATCAATCTATGCTAGACCGTAGCGGGCATGAGCCGAGCGCGAGCCCCGTGCGAAGCAAGGACAAGGCAGGGACGAGGCACGGGTTCCAAACTTCGACGAACATTTTATATGATGCTTTTTATGGTATACCGTGCGGCGTCCGTCTCGTCCAAGACACATTAAAATTATGACATTTATTTATTAGGTATCCGAAACGAAAGGTGTCAGTTAATGACGCGTCCGAAGTAAATTTGTTAAAGTTTCGTTTCGTGTGAACTTCGTAATTTGTGTTGTTACGAAAGTACTAGGTCTCAAGTGAAGACATGTCTATGTTCTGCAGGCGGTTGCGGCGGCGAGACGACGCGTCCGGCGGGCGGGTCGGGCTCCGGCGGCGGCGCGGGGCGCAAGGAGTTCAAGGAGGGCGCCGGGTTCGCGCGCCGCCGCGGGGCCATGCGCCGCCGCGTGCACCAGGTCAACGGACACAAGTTCATGGCTACCTTCCTCCGCCAGCCCACCTTCTGCAGTCATTGTCGGGAGTTCATCTGGTAACTAACTCTCCAATATAATCCATCATGTCAGCTGAAAGATGCCCTGTACCATGCATAAGCCTCCGCCAAAGATCGCCACAATGAACGGTCCTGCGTTGTTCTCATCGAGCGGTTCCCCCCGTCGTCCTTCACCAGGTCGTCGGTTCCCCTCCGCCGGGCGCCTGCCCGCATGCGCTGGTCCGTACTCGCCTCCTGGGATGCTTTATGGCCCCTACGTCAAGACTTTAGCATTCAATAGTTACAGCACTCAATATCAGAGCTCAATCTCTATGTGAGCGTATTATGTATTATGGTCACGTTAGTTATGTTCCCGTCCCCTCTTCACTGTTCAGGTCACTACTGTCTTCTAACTAGACATGCGTAGTACATCGTCGCTTACCATCAGTTTAATTGATGTATTTTGTCTGCAGGGGTCTCGGCAAGCAGGGCTACCAATGCCAAGGTAAGCTGGGTGCAGTTAGTCTCATACTTTTTTGACGAATAATAATGAAGAATGTTTAACAGCAACAGTAGTGAAGTGAGATGTAAGCATGTTGTCCAACGTTGCAGTGTGCACGTGCGTGGTGCACAAGCGCTGCCACTCGCTGGTCGTCACCAAGTGTCCCGGCATGAAGGAAGAGGTAAGAGTATGTACCGCACTCCTTATACTCCTTATATTACTTTCATAAACTATACTTTGTGAAGCTAGACATCATATTAAATGAAATACTTTGTAGTGGTCACATTGGTGATATACGAAAACGCTGATATCCATAACGTTCTAATAGGAATAATAATACATAAAATTTTAATGAAGGGACTAGAGATTTATAAACCGTATTATCTCATTATATTCAAGTTGTTGTTCTTAAACGCCGTCACATTAAAACCATGTGGTCACTGACCACGATTATAGTAATCGCATCTACGCAAAAGCATCCGAACTAAACAATCGCCTCTTTGCTCTTTGCTCGACAATTCGTGTCTAGTTTATATTGTTCTGTAGTGAGCCATAATATGATCACAAACTACCTACATGCACACAGTCGTTCGACGAAGGCATTTTGATGTGGTTTTGACAGAGAAATCGTACGGGGGGCAAGGGACGGGACGGGGAGGGACGCTCCCAACTAAAATACATTACCGTTTAGTTACTCGGGAGCGTGCCGCCCCCCCGACCCGTCCCTTGTCCCCCGCACGATAGCCCTGTCAAAACGCCGTCGTCGAACGACTTTATGCATATAGGTAGGCTGTGATATGATGGTGGGACGAGGGCATCGACCCTCTCCCAGAGAGACGTCGCCTGCGCCTGCGGTTATATACACATTGCACTCGCCGCCGGCGCCGCCTCGGCAGGCAGCGTCTGTGGGGGAGGCTGTACACGTAGAGCAGTATCTAACGTGACCCTGCGCGTTGCAGCAACAAGCGGGCGTGGTGCACGCGGCGGGCGGGCAGCGGTTCAACGTGAACGTGCCGCACCGGTTCGTGGTGCACTCGTACAAGCGGTTCACCTTCTGCGACCACTGCGGCTCGCTGCTCTACGGACTCATCAAGCAGGGCCTGCAGTGCGAAGGTAGCTTTACCTGTTCATTTGATGATGGGCGGCGTGAGAGTCGACTCCTCCAGCCTCAGCACGTTGACGTCGTGAGAGAGGCAGCAGCGTCCACAGGTCTATTTGAATACCACCTTTATTGGAGACGAGAGTCATGTTCAGCAGTGGAGTTGGGCATGTGTCACGTGTTTCTTATTCACTTGTGCCACTAGTGGACAAAAATTGAAGTTCAGAGACAATCCATAATCTAATTTGATAATAATTTGTAGCTAGTATAAAATTTGACTTTTCTAAGTGAGTTAGTGTGGTATGCCTAAATAAATTCAGTTATTGATCTCTGATTTCTTGCTGTATTGGATTGGTTCAGCAGTGGACTTCGTTCTCACTGTGTAACGGCTCCTCCGTCATCCGCGGCAGTCCGTGGCGTAAAAATCCCTCTCCCGAGTACTTTGAGCGGGATTGTTTTGTTACGCCACAACCGCCACGGCACCCATACATATTGGTATAAAACATCCCGTAAAAAGTGCTGTGGACTATCTGTAAAGATGAATTATAGACGAGAACCTGTTCGCAGTGTGTTCGATGAACGTGCACAAGCGGTGTCAGAAGAACGTGGCCAACAACTGCGGGATCAACACCAAGATGATGGCCGACATACTCAACGAGATCGGCATCTCCCCGGACAAGAACCCAAGACCCCGAGCCTCCAAGGTACACCACTGAAGCTCTCTCTTCGCCTGTAGCTCAGCGGCCTGGAGTGGATCTGGCCCGGCGACAACACTTCTCCAGACATCTTGCTTCAGGAAGTCTACTTTGAAACCCGGAACACCCAGTTGCGGATGACGGATCGGATATTACAAAGTACTCTGCAGCCGAAGGACGAACGGAATTTCGTAAATTTGACACGTTCTTTCTTTTCATTAGGTAAATCTTTAAAAGCACGTCTTTAGTTTTTTCATACAAATATCAACGCTGACGACGACGTCGCAAAATAAAAATGGATCGCGCCAGCTTTTAGAAATTTACCTACACCCCTACTGCGAAAAACATTTCGGCATTTTTGTATGTGTTTTATGAATTGTTATTAATTTGTTGATTCCAGTACAGCAACCCGTCTCTGATCGAGTGCAGCCCCGACCTCACTTCTTCAGGCGATTCCGACTCCAAAGACGACAAACACGACGACAAAGGTATGTTCGATTATCGACCTTATTTGGACGACCGTAAAGCTTTCATTAGTTGTTGATTTAAATCTAATTTTTTTTGAGTACTGGCTTCGGTTTTGTTTTGGCTGATATTTTACCCTTATTCAGTTTTTAAATATTAGCCACGTTTGTGACCGTATTTTATCCATATCTACTCACGTTTAGTACCGTATTTCACCCATGTAGAACTACTTTATTTTGGCCATATTTAGAGATTGTTGCCGATCGTCATGCTCAATGTGTTGCCCTATGGGGACGGTTGGGCTTAGATCCGGTCCCATCGCTTCAAGGGTGAATTTTACCATAATCCCGGTCTTAGTTAGGGCGACCGACCTGCTGATCTATCTATACCGTTCAGTGAAGTACTCGTTAACACTGCTTTCGTCGCATTAACTGCATTTCGTACACTCGCAGAAAAAGTACGCCGAAAATAATATGAACGACACATTCAATAAACGACTTAGATAAATCAGCCGCCGGTCTGACACGCTAAGAATAGAATTATTTAGCACACAAAACACTGAGGGAAAGTGAAAACAAAACAAAAAGTTACACTAAACACCACAATAGAGACTGCATTAAACAAACATCAAAACAAGAGCCTTAAAAAATAAAATTAAATATTAACTCTACCTGTAGAGTTCGGTGAAAAGAATAATAAACACGAAGAAGACTATTTTACCGGAACCGTGTTAACCGTCGCCTTTCAAGTGATGGAAGACACGATTTAAGCCGAACCGTCCCCATACGGTAACAAATGAAGAGTGACGGTTGTTCCATCATTCATTAGTTAATTGTTCTGATGTGTTTGGTTGTATGTAGCGCTAGTGTTCCCGCTAGGTCCGCTGCCGCGCGGCGAGTGGCGCTCGCACTGGGACGACTTGGAAGAGATATTCACCTGCCCAGGTACGATCGCAATGCTTTTCTATCTTGTCCTAGCTATTTCTTATGATTTATTTTACAATCTATTGTCTAGAAGTAAAATTGAATGAAAGGACCAATATCCTGCCTAGTAGAATATACCGTAAGCTCTAAATTGAGATGTTCAAGTTTTATGATAACAAATTAAATGTCACTCTCCCAGAAGCAGCCCAATTCTGACAGCGACAGAGTGGTTGGCTCCGTGAGATGATTGGTTCCCGTCAGCGTGGCCTTCCTTTGTGACCGTACAGTGTCGGAGTACCTAGTGAGTCGAGTAACGCATGTGTGGTGTGCGCAGGCGGCGAGTGCACGGGCGCGACGGCGACGGCGCGGGACAAGGTGACGCTGGAGGACTTCACGTTCATCAAGGTGCTGGGGAAGGGCTCCTTCGGGAAGGTCATGCTGGCTGAGAAGAAGGGAACCGATGAGGTACCTATACTATTCATGTGATGCTATTTTTACGTTTAGTGGGGGACATCGGCTGAAATCTCGGTAAACGTATTGGTCTGGTTATCATCTCACCCGGCCGTATGTAATTATTTTGAAATGAAACGGAATTTATTTTAAAAGTGTAGTTATAAAATAGTGTACCTATAATTTTAATCAGTATTTACTTCTCTTCTTTTTGACTTTAATTGAATTGAGTTAAATTAAAGTACCTACAATACGTACTTACATATGTAAACATTGTGTTCTGTAAGTAAAACAAATATGACGTGTTATTCTTGAAATTAACGAAATAAATGATTATTGATTATTGATTAAGCCCCAAAGTAAGCTACTCAAAACTTGTGATATGGGTACTAGATAACTTACTACTTAAATTACTACTATATTTAATAGAATTTAAACATAGATATTTTTTTTTGTAATATACATAGTAAACACCCAGACCAACGGAACAAATTTCTGCAGATCGTAAACAAATTTGTTCCGAGGCGGGAATCGAACCCGCAACCTCTTGCGTCGCAGGTGGACTCTCGACCGCTGCGCCACTGGGGTCATCGTACATTACTGCATCGGCACCCATATATGAGAATAGTCACGTAGATTGAGTCTGCTTTATTTCTAGAGACAGTATCAAACAGTAGTTACAAGTGTCGTCGCGTCGTCCAGACCCCTTCTGTTCCCTGTTCTCTGATATCGCTCGTGTCTCTGTGCGGCAGGTGTACGCGGTGAAGGTGCTGAAGAAGGACGCCATCATCCAGGACGACGACGTGGAGTGCACGCTGACGGAGCGGCGCGTGCTGGCGCTGGCGGCGCGCCATCCCTTCCTCACCGCGCTGCACTCCGCTTTCCAGGTCCGTTGTGCTCCCAGCTCAGCTCTGATTACTGTGCCGATGCACTAATGTACGCCTGTCAACGGTTAACTACATTTTTGCTTTAAATATTAGTAAAAATGTAAGTGCAACTCCTTTCGCTTGAAACACAAGAACCACAGCCACAATTGTTAAATGGCAGGCGTCGCGTCGCGTCGTCGCAGAGTTGCCTTTGTTTATTTATTTATTTATATTTATTGAGGTAGTTCTCATATCAAGTAAATGTACGAGTATTAGGTTGTTTGTTATGCTCAATTTCAGTATGTTCTGGCCAATTGACACAGCATTATCTAGCCCCAAGCTAAGCAGAGCTTGTGTTATGGGTCTAACTGAGATTATGTATGAAGGTACTTAAAGTTTTTGTTTTTATAGTGTGTAAGCCTCACACTCTGGCAAATTTACAAATTTACTACATTAAGTAGGTACGTAAATAGATTTTCTATATCAAACATAGACAATACTTGGAACACCTGAAACAAATATCAGCAGATCGAAAAAACGCGTCAAAAAATGTGTTAAGGCGGTAAACGTACCCGCAACTGCTGCGTCGCAGGCGGACCAGCGCCCGGTGCACCACAATGGTCGTCAATACAAAAAGCAGTTCTCATGACATGATGTTGTGTTGCAGACGCGAGACCGGCTGTTCTTCGTGATGGAGTACGTGGACGGGGGAGACCTCATGTTCCAAATACAGCGCGCCAGGAAGTTCGACGAACCACGCGCCAGGTATACACTACACCACTGTTACTGACGACCTAACCACTTGCTTCTCACATTACAATATATGTTTAAAAATTAAATATTTATTATTTATTTATATACATTGCTGTGAAACTATTCACATTGAGATCGTTCTAGATGTTTAAACTAAAATCATGCATCATAGATTAGAACCACGCGGTTTGCCTACTCCACGCGAATTCAGCAAAACAAGCCCATCGGAATAAGTGAAGACTTGGCGCAGTCGGTAGGTGACCGTCCGTACTCATATTAACGCCTCCGTTACCTCTGCAGGTTTTACGCGGCGGAAGTAACGCTGGCGCTACAGTTCCTGCACTCGCACGGCGTCATCTACCGCGACCTGAAGCTGGACAACATTCTGCTGGACGCCGACGGACACTGCAAGCTCGCCGACTTCGGCATGTGCAAGGAAGGGATCACAGGTCGGTCGACTGTCTGTCTGACGCGCGCACGCGCGAGGAGGAAGCGGTCTCATCAAACACATTCATGTGAAAACTAGCGTTCCTGCAGATAGTGGCTTCTCTGATATCATAAAGAGATCATATAGATAGGGGCCAAGTTTTATAGCAGATCATAATCTTAATTTGTTACGTTCTTTCATAATTGAATTTGTGTCTTGGCAAGTTTATATCCACCGCTTTAATGTTGGACTTGCCAGTACACAAATTAAATAATTAAAGAAGGAAAAAATTAAGATTATGAACTGCTATGAGACTCGACACCTATCTATATGATCTCAGCTCTTTTATCGGTGAAGCCATTTTGAATGTATGAATAATTCTCTGCCAAAACGTCAGTTCATTTCACACTTACAATTCCGCCCTATGATGAATTCCAATAAAACGGAGAGCGATGGTCACAATATATTAGCTACTGCGAGCTCGCGCGCGCGCACGCGCAGGCGCACGCGCACGCTTCGCCGCGCACCGTGACTCATCGCTATGACACGCAAGTCTGTAATGATGATGCTGAGGGCTCAGCTATTCTGAACTGTAACGCCATAGATGCAGGGTGGGTATTGAAGCGGTCGGTGTGTTTCAGATGGTGCGACCACGACAACATTCTGTGGAACTCCTGATTATATCGCTCCTGAGGTGAGTGTGGTAGCAGCTTAGACTCTTCAACTACATTCTTATGTAATGGCTAATTTTCAGCTCTCGTAACCTAAACGAATGGTTTTATAGAGCAGTCAAAATTAGACTCGTTAATTATTCAGCTCGCGTGATGGGAAAATGCTATTGTCCATGTTACACATGCACGTTTACATATCGTCACAACAGGCACAAATCGAGACCGCCCCGGTCTGACGTTCAATATCGCCGCGGAAGTGAAAACAACCTACTGTTACCTGGTACCTGTTTGATTAACAACATTAAGATAACGTTAAAAATTAGTAGCTTACAATATCACTAGCTTTTTGACGGGGCAGATTTCACTGTCACTAGAGGCCCTGAAGTGTGCACCCGGCAAGAGCAAACGCCACCGGAGCGCACGGAGGGCACATAGCCCTGAACCCCCAAAGATTGGCACAGTGACGTCATCGACCTGGCCCACCTGCCCCTTGTTCCGGGAGTACCTCAGCCCCTGCCGTGCGAGGCGAGCTCATGCCCCGCAAGAGCTAGTTGAACTGTCCCGTGCTAAGGCCTTGTTCCCCTCCCCTCAGATCCTGCAAGAGCTGGAGTACGGTCCGTCGGTGGACTGGTGGGCGCTGGGCGTGCTGCTGTACGAGATGCTGGCCGGGCAGCCTCCCTTCGAGGCCGACAACGAGGACGATCTGTTCGAGTCCATCCTGCACGACGACGTGCTCTACCCCGTGTGGCTCTCCAACCACGCCTGTCAAATACTCAAAGGTACATTACCGGACCGGACGGATCAAGTGGCATGTTGGATTCAATGGGGAATTAAAGCTGATTACTTTTATCCCGACCAAACTCAACACCTCGGTAAATATCTCGGCGTGGAATTGACTTAACCCGGTTTGATTTTTTTATATACATCAGCACTTGCGAGTGAACGTTGCGACACGACATCTTCACATGCATTATTTATTTATCTACCTATTGAGGGTTAACCAAAGACATAAAAATTAACAGAAATTAATTTAATTATTTCGTAGCTTTATGGAACCTCTTCTGATTGTTGGTAAATGTGTGAATGATGTCGTCGCTTCCCCTACCCCTTGTTATAAGGTAGATGACAATGTTGCAGGGTTCATGACGAAGTCTCCGTCCCGCCGGCTGGGCGTGTGCGGCGGCGAGGCGGGCATCCGCGCGCACGCCTTCTTCCGGGACATGGACTGGGACGCGCTGGCGCAGCGCCGCCTGCGCCCGCCCTTCCGACCCAAAGTGGTACGTACCGTGCGAGTACATACATACACACACACACGAGGAACTTATCTATACCTACTCATAGGCAACGTCAGCCAGAAGCAGCCGACCGCATCGAGCATCGGCGCTGACCGCGAGAATCCCGCGCCGACGACGCCGATCACAAACTATACTTATTTTATTTTTATTTTATTTTTATATTTTAGGAAAACTTATTAAACTAAAAACAGCTTATTAAACCTTATAATGTTAAACTTATTGAGTAACTTAAGCCTACAGTTTCCACTTTGAGGTTAAGTTCCAGCCGCCGAAAGAGGTCGGATTCCGCGGAGGTTATGGCACCATAGACCACATACACACATAGTCAGGCAGAGTATACACAAGTCCGAAGAATATAACATACAATACGTATTCTAATTTTAACTACACTATTTATATCGTATGTATTATAATATTAATGTTAATCTAGATTTATGTGACTCTTACAAAGTACCTTTAACAAGTTTTGTTAACAAGCAGGCAAACCACTTTAAACTGAGTGTGCTCATTTAATTAATTTCTTGTACCAACCTTATTAAGTAGGTAAATAATAATAATAATATAATAATAATAATCGTTTATTTCAGATACCAAGAAGTAAAATTTTTGTTTAAACATATTTAAGTTTTATAAGTGAAAACTGTTAAGCTTTAGTTATACCACCAATGTCTACTTATTTAAGTTATACAAGCTGTTTGTTTTCCATCGAAAATAAAATAAAATATAATCAGCCCCTGTGTGTCAGGTCAGCCCTTTTGTGGACTATGAGTAGGCCTTTGACTCCGTCGAAACCTGGACTGTCCTGGAATTCTTCAAGCGATGCCAAGGCTGGGTTTCAACCTTGACTTGACTTACACTTACTGGTGTAACAGTGAAGAAATATTGAGCGTCCCGAAGTGGATTTTGACCTCCCGACACTATAGATCGCCAGAAGTTCCCGTATAGGTCTATCCTTTAATAATAAATAGTACATTGTACACATTGAGGCGAGAAAGTTATAGATTCCTAACGAGGGTGTCATTTAAACTCACGACTCCCGGGCTATACCTACATAGTGCATTATACTCACCTGCTCGTAATGTGCTTTATTCATTTTCCAAACATGAAGCAGACACTCACTCTTTCCCAGAGGGTATCGGCCGTTAGTTTTCCATAGGACATGACATGACTGTCCACCTACCATGCAGTGTAACTCGTGTGCAGTGGTACAGCTGTTGCTTGTTCCAGAAGAGCAAGCGCGAGGCGGCCAACTTCGACGCAGAGTTCACGAAGGAGGAGCCCGTGCTCACGCCCGTGCCCAGCGACGTCGTGCGCACCATCAACCAGGTTTGCATGCATTGCACACACATCTATTTAGTTCACGGAGGACGTTCACCGGAGATAGACTGATACCGAAGTCCGATGTTCAGTCTACAGGGGAGTCTTCTTCATCAGCTGTTTAGTGCCCATCGCTGGGCAGACACAGGCCCCTCTGTAGAGGAGGATATACCCAGCAAAAGACTAGCGCTTTTAATTAGAAATGGTGCGTAGTAAATCGGTGCCGGTTCAGTGTCTGAATTCCCGGAGTGATATCTGTAATGTGCACTTTCCCGTTTCCAGGAGGAGTTCCGCGGCTTCTCGTTCGTGAACGCGGACTTCAACGCGCTGGGCGCCGCGCCCGCGCCCGCGCCGCCGCCCGCCAACTAGCCGACCGACTAGCCGACCAACTAGCCGCTCTAGCTCCGAACGAACAAGGCTCAGTGTCGCCTGCGAGCAGCGACGCTCCCATGCGCACTCACTGTCACTCTGCGAGACCTGGAAGTCGGAAGCAGCCGAGTGTTGTTCGTCGGACGAGTGGTCGGGATCGGCGACGTTTCAGCCTGATCGGAGTGCGCTCGGTAGATGTCCGGCGGAAGTGTCCGCTTTCGGTGGAAATCCAACATTATTTTATAGAAAAATCTATCGGAAACCCAAAAAAATGACGCTTCGACATTCTACTGAAATGTTGTATCGCCACCTACCGGCGCCCTAGCCACTTAAGTGCAATGCCATCTGTCTAGTCACTACACGACTACGCGAGTATTATTGTGTTTGTATGTCTGTAGTTAGCGTAAGTATTGACATCGCGTGCGAGCGAGACCACGCGCACTGCCAGCTCCGTCGCATCTCACCGGGAGACTGACGAACATCTTATTTATTGGTTGACTCGAGAGTACAGCCACGGAACACGCTTTATAAAAAATAATTATGGATATAAGAAAATATTGAGAGTCGATGTCGAGACGCGGACGGAGGGGCTCGTCTCGGCCCCTCAGCCCTGGGTACATTAATTGTAAGCTTAACATCACAGTGAACCGTATTCCAGTGCAGAAAGCTCTAAATTAGCATAGACACACCAAACGCTGCGTTATAGGATAAGTATCGCGATTACCTCCACTACCTGTAGATGCCAAAATATAGTTTATTTGGAAGGATCGCCGACCACGCCGATCTACCGCCCGCGCCGGCCCGATGTCCGCCGCCGAGGGCTGCGCCGCCGTCGGTTCAGCGCCACTGTTTTCTGCCGCATTTGAGAAACAGATAGTATCTCACCTTGACAGCATTTTCTGTCAAAAAAGCATTCTGACCACCTTTATTGATTGTTGCATAGCTAAATTTTTTAATATGCAAGAAATGAAATGAATCTGTCATCAGCTACGATGCAATTAGAATCGACGGAGCGGCAGGGCAGGCCCCCGGTGACGGGCACCGAGGCTCGGGACGGTCGCTCGCTCGTGCGTCCCGTCGTTAGGTAACAAAGGATCTATGTAGTTGTAAGCTCGTTTCCCGCGGGACCCATTGAATACGCGCTAGAGATGATCTGTATAAGTAAATCAGTTTTAAGTCTACACAGAAGTATATTTTACCAGTTTTAAAGAAAAGAAATATATTTATACCGTGATACGTCACCGCAGACACAGATTATTATACGAAAGTTGGAATTAATTATGTATTTATCCAGATTATATTGACAAGTTGAACGTTGTTGTAAATATAGACGAGAGTTGTATAGCGCCGAGGAGCTGCCGGTCCTTCGGGCCGGGGGCAGCTCTCGGCCTCGGTAAACCCCAAGTAGTGTGTGTGTGTGTGTGTGTGTGTGTGTGTGTGTGTGTGTGTGTGTGTGTGTGTGTGTGTGTGTGTGTGTGTGTGTGTGTGTGTGTGTGTGTTCGTTCGTTATTGTGAGAGAGATAGGATAGTTTAGTGTCACGTCGTGCGTGCGTGCGTGCGGTGCTGTGCCGGTTATGGAATACGCGAGCGACAGTTCTATTAGTGTCGTGCTTCTCTTAGGCCTGGGAAGCAAGCGCGGCAGCTTGCTGTCTGGGGTTGGTGAGGCAGGCGTGCCTCGAGAGCTGGGACTCTGACGGTGAGCAGCTTGCTGTCTGGGGTAGGTGAGGCAGGCGTGCCTCGAGAGCTGTGACTCTGACGGTGAGCAGCTTGGTGATCTATTGGAGCACAAGAATGTTTGAGTCGGGTAGCCGAGTTCCTGGAGCTAAGAGAAGGTGACAAGCGATGTTGGTTCCTATGTCGGTCTGAATAAAGCACGTATTAGCCCGCTTCTAGTCCTGCGTTGTGTTGCGTTATGCGAAGCATTTCTTCCAATACTCATACATTTCTCGCTAAGTATTATTTCTGTACGATCTGCAGTATTAAGATCCTTCGATGTACGCCGCGCTACACTGCACATTCATTTGTTTTTGGTCGAGTGTCATTTTCTCTGAATCCAAGTATTAGAGGTACTTGGTGGGTCATGGCGCTCATCATTTTAAATGTCTGTCTTTTTGTTATTTCTACGTTGTAAAAGTAATGTAGCTAGCAGATAACATTATGTCGATAGAACCCAAACAGACAATTGATGATTCGATTTTTTTTATCATGGGGTTTTAGCGTAGGTCACACATTGTAATGTGCGCGAAACTGATTATCTGCTAGCTAATTGCTTGTTGAACTTAGAAAATACTAAAACCCATTTTGTGTCGCAGGGTGCGTTTGTAGCGCTGAGGGTACGTTCACGCAGCAGTCCGGTTTACTTTACTGGCCCGTTCGAATTCGGCCATGTCGGATGTAGGTGTTCATATGCGCGAGCTCACACATGACATGACTGGCGCTGGAACACTGCCCGGTGCAGGTGTGTGAACTCGCGCATACGAATAACGGGCAGTACTAGACCGGACTGCCGGGTGAACTTGCCCGACGTATCCCCCTATTTTGAGATTATCCTTTATTTTTTAGTTTATTTTTTAATCGCAAAGAATTTATTTTCGTACTGTGAGTACTATATTTTGAAGAGCGTTTACCAATAAAATATTCGTTAGTTATTTATTGATTAGGTCCGGTCGCCCGCGGCGGGGCTCCGCGGCGGGGCTCCGGGGCTCCGGGGCTCCGACGAGTATTATTTGGTTAGTCCTAGTAAAATACCAAAGGTGTTAAGTTTATTATGAATACGTATAGTTTATGAGGTAATGATGATGGATCTGTAGCGGGAGTCGTTGTTGTGCGCCGGCGCCGCGGAGATCTGCACAAATGTAATGCTTTATGTAGTTGTTAGTGTATAATAAATATTATAAAATATTAAATAAATAATTTTAAAATCTCTGTTCGTGTTCCCGTATTGACATGTTATGTATTTTGACATATTATATTTTATGTGTCGTCGTTTTTGATTTGTATTAATTTTGATGTGAATTTATTGTTTAATGATCAGGGTTATTTGTTATAGAATGTTGTTCCCGAAGGCCGGGGGCAGCGCGCGCGGCCCGGGGCTCCGAGCCCGGGGGCCCCCGGCTCCGGGGTCGCACTCCTTTGAATGTGATGGTGGTTGTTGCAAACTTTCCCAAGTTTGATCTAAAGAAACGAATATTGAACGTCCCAGTTACCAATTATAATAATTCGGTAAATTTTGCAAAAACAACCGAGTTTTATGAATTGTATAACTAAATAATTCTGGCCGTCGTCACTAGCGTAAGTTATATGTACCTATGTGCAGAGGTCATGTTCGATGTGAACCGTACTAAAACAAAAACATATATAGTGCATAGTGGAATTAGATGTAAGTGAATCGCGGCGCGGGATGTGTCGCCATGCAAATGTTATTATTTATTCGTACATAATTAATTCATAGTTGTGTGTTGTTCACGATGTGTTTTTTATCGTTCGTGTGTGTGTGTGTGTGTGTGTGTGTGGGCGCGGGCACTCGCTCGCTCCTCTGTCGCGCGACACGGTCGCTGCCTGCAGTAGCGTGTCGCGCGACAGGACGGAGCCGCGGCGCCGCAGCCTCTGCCTCTAGTCGGGGGGCTGGCCGGAGGACTCCGCAGAAGCCGGGGGCCCCCGCCCGCCCCCGCCCCCGCCTCCTGTAGTTGAGTTGCGAACTAACCGATTTCCAAATATGCACAAAGTGTTCTCATTTGCCGACCTCTTTTATCAAAAATCTAAAAGTAGGAAAACATTTTTTGAAAAATCTTTTTTTACTTACTAATATTTTTTTGAAAGTTTACACTTACTTTTTCTTTATTTATAGATGATTATCATAGCTGTTAATTAATGTAGTACAAGTTATGTAGCAACGAGGCGTTGCAGTCGCAAGAGTATGTGTATGTACGTACCGCACTCCAAGCTGTTATACTTATAGAGAGAGCACATTATATCTAATATATTTATATAAAAGAGACGCGGCCTGCTCTGTACAGCTGCTTATATTTGACGGAGCATTCTGCACTGTTTCGTAAACAGCTCATTGTAAAAACGAGCTGATATCTGGCACCAGAGATATCTACATCTGTTCGTGTTCCAGCTTCAATAGTATCACAAGTGTCAGAGCCTTGTTATAGTATAAGCAGGTGCGCGGAGAGCCGGTATATGTTAGTGAGCACACTGCCTGTGTCCGTCGGCGAGGGAGAGCAGCCCGCCGCCGCCGCGACCGGCGACAGAGCTGCCTGCGCGCGCGGAACATCGTACTTGTAACGAGCTTGCTTTGTTCTCTGGATCTAGTAAATATACTTCCGCAATCTTCCGTTTTGTAAGCGATCTGTCACCGACTGTGCCAAATAACAAACGTGCCAGCAGGCGGTCGCCTTCCCGTTCCTCACTCCTTCACTGTAGCACGTTAGTGATTGCTCACCGCCTCTCGCAGGCGCCGCCGGCCGCCGGCAGGGTGCTTGTGCACGTGAAGCTGTGCTCACAAACATTAGTAGACAGCGTGTACACAAGTGTGGTCGAGGCCCTCCCTGTGCTATTCAGTAATAGCTTGTGCAGTACACACACAGGTTGTGCGATTTAGAGTCCCGCGCTCCCACGAGACAACTTCTCTAACGAAAGTGTCTATCTCTTTCATAAATGGCTGAGTGAGACGGATAATTTTGTTCCTTTGATCTTCCTAGCTTCGATCTATTAAACCTTCCAATTAACATAGTTCCAGACAGTTGCACCGAGACAATAATGGAGTGCGTCGCGGGAGCGCGGGGGCGCTGCATTCGCTCGTTCGTCCATTGATGATGAATCGATACAGTAACGCTATTCGATGCCATTTTGTAACGCGAGGGTCCGTCGGCCAGCCGCCGCCCGTCCGTTGAAACGAAGCTTTTTAGAAGAACGACCGTTCTTGTAAAATGATTGTGTTAATTATAAAGTTGGACCGAGTACCGATCAACTGTGAAGGTAGGGGTCGCTCGCGCTCGACCACCGATGAGCAATGCTCGTCTGATGCTCCGCTCCGGCGGACGGCGCGGCGGCGGTCGCGGGCGGCGGCGACGCGGCGACGCGGCGACGGGCCCTCGCTAGCTGTAACTCTACATATCACGCTATTCTCTATGGTTTTCTAACGATATTATATTTTATATTTGAATCAGATCACAAAAGTATTTATAAGTATTTATTGTGTACCATGATGTTCTGTGTCAAACATAGCACATTAGTTTATCGTTTTGTCTGGAATCTTCGTAAATGTGAATTCCCTTGCTGAAGAATTATTAAGCTAAGAAAAACAGATATTTTAACTTTGAGACTCGACCACCAGAACGTGACCCAAAGAACGGGCACCGTCAAGTGTAAAAAAAAATGATATTCTGAAAATATGTTAAATAAACAATATAATATGTATGCATTGCGTCCGAATGAGTTGGAGTTGAAACAGTTTACGGAGATTTCATTCAAAAGTACCTATCTATGATATATAATTTAATAATTTAGTAACAATATTGTATTGCTTGAAGAGTTGTCTAGCGCTTCTGTTCTGCGCGTCGCGTAGGTAGCCAAAGATTGCCGGATGGCGCGTCTCGTCCGCCATGCGCCACCAGCCGCGCGCCGCGCCGGGCCTGCGAGGTCCACTATCGTTCTTTAATAAAGATACGACTGTGCAGTTGTTAAGTTTTGGTATGATCTACTAATTTAAACAATCTATGTAATTAGGTACATACTTTTTGAACCATATTATGATGATAAAAGCTAAAAGCAACCGATTTTTACTACCGATGTACTTGTTTTTGATTAAAAGTTGCATATACCTACTCGTATAATCAATCACAACATTGGAAAACTCATAAAGCGACATCGCAGTAAAAATATTTAAAGTGCTTTTAGTCTACTTTGTTTACACTAGTTGGTAGTTGGTACATCATTTATCTGAATTGTTATTGTTTATTTTAATGAAACTATTTATTTGGTGCTTTGTAGTCATTATGATAAGTGTATAAAGTGTACCTCGCAAGGCACGGTTCGATGTGAAATAGTATGCGTTACCATGGTAACACGGGGGTTGTTAGGGGTCTGGGGGAGCCGCGCGGGGACGCCTGGGAACTCTGCAGGTGGACAGGATATGACGCGACGTTCAAACTAAACGGGATACTTTATACTTGTAATGGTTTAAATTTTTATATCGTTCATGACACTCAAAGAAGTGAGTCATGATAAACATTTGAAGGGTTATTTATTAAAGTGATTCATTAACAGCGGGATGATCACCATGATTTGTGTACTTTATTATTTATCAGGATTAGAAGGATTCTTTTGGTTTACAACTTATTTAATTCTCCTCTTTCATAAAATATAACTCAATTCATTGACTTCAATTAAAACAGAACATTATCAGATGTTTACAAATAAGTATATTATGTCTATGTATAATAAAAAAAATATATCTATCTACAACACAAGCTCTGCTTAGCTTGGGGCTAGATAATGCTGTGTGAATAGTCCAGCATAATTTATTTATTTATTTATTTATTTAAGTATGTACCTACCTACTTACGTCGTACGTATAAAAAATTAAAACATTTAAAAACAACAAACGATTAATTAACTTAAAAGACAAAAAAGACGTGCAAATTACTTTCATATAAGTACCTAAATACGTGTATTGTCTGAAACTATTTCTCGAATGTCCGAAAGCCTTTTAACTTAGCCCAGAGAGTAGGTACAGACAATTCCCTGAATCTCGCTGCTGGTATCTGGGCTGGCGTAGGTGTGGGTGTGCGCTTGCTTCTCTTCTCTTCTCTACATGTGAACGTTGTCGTTGCACGGCGGAGTTCCCCGAGCGGCTGCGCGGACGCATGTGTACTGTACGTACTATATTTGTTGTTTGTTCACTGATTCACTTCACTGTTAGGACACATTAGCTGGAGTAAATAACGCATAATAATATAGTTTTATGATGAGAGTATGTATTATGTAATCCTACATGTCTATTAAATCAATGAAATAGATAAACTTGCATATTTTATTTATGGACCACTCTATTGTTCTCGTAGTGTTAGCTTGTAAGTAAACCAACGCTGGGCTGCTCGCCTTCTTTAATAACTTATTTATTATTAGGTTCAGGTTCAGAGGGAATGGAAGGTGGATATTATGGTTGAAATAATTTAACTGAAAAATTTAGGTTTTGATACTCTTTTGTATCCCAAGTAAGTTCCTAATATCTAGAAATGTAGGTAGGTACCTATTTTAAAACGACAATCGAAGTTTTAGAACAGATTTTCGCTTTGTCTCGGCCTTTGAGGCAATTAAAATGTAATCCCCGATCTCTAAGCTCGAGCAGAGAAAACAAGGTGGAGGCACCGAGTGCGAGTGAAGCATAAACATTAGCTAATGAAGCGATCCGGTCAGGGGTCGGCGCGGGCGCAGGTTATCTCGGGCTCGGGGCTGCACCGCACCGCACTGCCTTGTGCGGCGACAAGGACTTATTTGTAAGGCTATTTGTTAACTGATATCTACAACCTCAGAACAAGTCTACAACAGTAACTAATGTGGAGCTTTAGCTTTAGTTCACACTGCAGTCCGTTTTACAGGCCATTTTATGTTCATCGTATGGCGGATGTAGTTGTACCTAAGTATGAGCGAGTTCACACACACTTACCCACATCACAGTATTTTATTCCAGATCCAGTAATGTGTGTGAACTCGCTCATACAACGACATCCGCCACACGATACACAGGCCTGTAAAACTGACTGCAGTGTGAACGCACCCTAAAGCTAAAACTATCATATCTACATCCGCTATCGCCGAATAAAACTGTATGCTTCCGATAGCACGGAGTGCTGTGCTGTGTGCACGCAGTGCTGTGTGCACGCAGGTACCTTACCTACTACTCTTAGATACTCGCTGACAGCTTTTTACATCTGTGTTACCATTTTCTAGTAGGTTTAATGATTTCTATTTCAGATTTAACAATGCAATATGGACAGACAAACATAGTGTTTTTTAATTTTTCAGCCAAACGTTAAGTTCATTATGAATGTAAGCGGGTTAACTACGAACCTGGTTTGTGTCGGAGGAGGGACGTGCGCCCTAGCGCACACGTAGGACGCAGTGCAGGCGCGACGCGAACCGCACTCACCCTGATGAAATTTCTCGCTATGGGATGAAACGTTGGTGTTCTTCTAACACAATCTAGGTTCCTAGTTAACCCGCTTACATTCATAATGAATTCGTCAAAATATGAAAGTTTTTATAGTAAAACAAACGGAAAGTTTTATCATAAAAATACTTTCCTACCTAGGTATGACAAAATTGTAGATGCAATATTCTACAAAAATGAACCTCGCACTTCTTTCCTAAGAATCACCTTTTTTGAGAAAATTCTTCGTCCTGAAAGTTGATCTGACTTACAAACATTGCAGTCTAGAACGGATGACGAAAATACAGTACCTACCTACCTAGTACCTACCTACCTCCCAAGTAACACAGAAAGCATTTTAACAAACGAATTATAAACTTATGTAGAACTTAAGGTCCGTATAAAATCTTATATAAGTTCACCGAGTATCTTGACGCATTATATAGGCATTTGAAAACCATTACGATGCTGTAAACCGTATAACGGTAGGATAATGGCATATCAAAATGCTTCTGTGAAGCCTTTAGTTTTAGTATAGCAAACCACAACGCAGCTGTACAACTTTTAGCTGTTTTTAGAGCCTTAGGGTCTATAATGGCATTTTTAAGTCGTAAGATAATGCTTAATGCTGCTTAATAGCATAAACTTTTTTCATTATAATGCACCGCAAATCTGTTATACAGCTTAGTGCTGTTTTAATGCCTTTTGTTGTGTAATAGCACTTTTAAGTGGTAAGTAAAAGCCTAATATTGATAAACAGCATAAGCGTGAGTCAATGTAATGCTTGAATTTTTAAAGACCAACTCAATTCTGTTGTACAGCTAATAGCTCTTCAATCAAACACACGTGAGTTATTGTAATGCGTAAAGCTGGTTAAACATTAATCTTCCGGAATTAGTAAAACCAATTGTCTTGGAGAAAAGAATATAATGCACATAAAACAACAGCAATTTTTATAGTGGACGTATGATATAATAATATATTATTAATTTAACTATGTGTGTTGCCTAACTGTGTGTGTATAACGATAATGTTATGCTAATAAAATGATTAAGTTGATTTCATTGTACGTGTAATTAATATGCACAACAAAACGATTCATGCGAAGTGAGTTGAAGTGATATTAAAGAAGGTTCCGTAGGTTGCCAAAATCTAGTAGGACCTGTCAATATTAAAAATATCATACGGAATAATATAATAATAATATAATACGATACGGAATCCTCGTGTTTTGAAACAAAATCTTTTGTAGCGAATAGTGAATATATTCAACAAAATCGTGTTCATTCCTGTCCGCTTGATGCTGAAAATGATATAAGACCTGAGAGCTCCGACGAAAGTGAAGATGACAGTGATATTGTTCTTGATCCTAGAGACCTACAATGTAAATTAGTATGTTTGCATCATCATGAAAATATGTATTTCATACCGCTATTGCATACGTACCAATAAAAAACATTATTTAGTACTTAAGTTTTTTTATTTACGTAGATTTGAGAGTAATAATTAAGAATAACAATTTAAGTATTAAGTTTATTATATTTAAGTATTATTTATATTAAGTTTTGACATTAATGTACCGTTATTTAAGTATAAAAAATTATTTAATGATATAGTATGTAAATAACGTTTATATATTAGGTTTAAAGAACTTTATTTTCTCATAAAAACATTACAGTTCACTTAAAATGAGATAAATTTATACAGTAACTGTGTACTAAAACTAACTTTAAGTAGGTAAACAGCTCCTGGGATTTGAGACTTAACTTAAATTACTAATCATAACTAATTATGTTATCTAATAGTGTTCTATTTATGTAGTTATATTATTCTATCGAGTAGACATGTGCTTTCAACATATTTTTGTACTTATGAATGCTATCACATTCTTTTATTATATTTGGTAAATTATTAAAAATACGTGCTCCTTCTGAAAGAATCGTCTTTTTTCCGTAGTTTGTACGTGTATTGGGCAATTTTAGTTTAATTTTGTTCCTAAAACTATATTTACTTTTTTTTAATTGTAGGCTTAGATTTGATTGTATGGACTTTGAAGTAATGTTTTTTATTAGAAGGCATGTTTTAAAAATATATAGTTGCTTTAAATTTAGTATTTTAGTATTTTTATATAATTCTTTGGTAGGGGTATAGTATGAATAGTGATATAAAACCTTAATTATTTTGTTCTGGACTCTTTGAAGGGGTTGTATATGTGTTTCAGCAGCCGATCCCCATATTTCAATAAGGTACTCTAAGTGGGATTTTGCTAAAGAATTGTATATTGTATTTCTGACTTTAGCAGGAATGTATTTTGCGACTTTGCGCAATGCTCCTAGTAATGACGTAAGTTTGGTTTTTACTTCTTCAATGTGTGACTTCCACGACAGTTTATTGTCGACCCATAATCCTAAGTATTTTTCTAGCTGCGATTGTTTAATTAGGTCATTGTTTATCGATAGTGGCGTAAAGTCCGGTAGGTACCGGCTTGTTTTTTGCATGAAAAATCATGAACGAGGTTTTTGACGTATTAATTGTTAACAAATTGTATTTGAACCATTCATTGAGGGTGTTAAGGTCTTTTTGAGCATCTTCGATAATGTTGTGGATATTTTTGTCAAAATAAAAGAGGCATGTGTCGTCTGCATAAAGTGTTAGTTGGCCTGTGAGCCCTATTGAGTTTATATTATTTATGTAGATTAGAAACATTAGTGGGCCAATAATTGATCCTTGTGGAATACCATAAGTGACATTTCTTAAACAGCTGGTAAAGTTATCAATTTTTACCACTTGCCTCCGATTTGATAGGTAAGATTTGAATATGTCTAGGGCTCTGTCTCTGATTCCTATGTTGTTTAGTTTTTGGAGAAGCTTTTGATGACTAACAGTATCAAAAGCTTTCCTTAAATCTACAAAAATACCTAGCACATAGTTTTTCTGGTCAATGTGGGTTTTAATTTTGGTTACCAAATCTATAGCCGCAGATAGAGTGCTAGATTTAGGACGAAAACCATACTGTTCATCTATAAAAAAATTCTTTGCCATTAGAAAATCGTTAAGTCGGTTATATAAAATTTTTTCGTATATCTTTGAAATAACGGGTAGTACCGAAACTGGCCGATAGTTATTAGGATCTTTTTTACAACCTGATTTATATATTGGGCTAACTTTAGCAATTTTGAGATTGTCTGGGAAAACACCACGAGCTAAACTTTCATTTATACAAAGGGTAAGACGTTCCAAAATTAAGGGTTTTATGTTTTTTATTGTTTTAGTGGTGATGCCGTCTAAGCCTGTACTGGTATTGCTATCTAGTTGGTCGATGATTTTGGAAATCTCTTCACTGTCACAGGGAGCTAACACATTTAGTATTGTATCGTGCTCGTGTGTAGTTGTGTGCATTAGGATATTTCCACTATTTAGATGATACATGCTGGGTATATTGTTGGCTAAGTCAGCGCCTATTGACGAAAAGAAATCATTGAAAACATTACAAACGTCGTGCCCCGCTGAGATCAGTCCATTAGCTGTATTAAGTTTAGGTAACGTGGTTTTTGCTTTTATTTTATTGACTCCTAAGCTATTTATGATCTCCCACATTTTTTTAGGGTTATTTGTGTTGTTATTAAATAAAGAGTAGTAATAAGTTTTTTTAGCGTCGTTTATCAGTATTTTAACGTTTTTTCGTTCTTTGTTATAATCTTCTAAAATTGTGTCGTTATTAGGATTAGATTTTTTAATTTGCCATAGCGTGTTTCTTAACTTTATTGAGTCTATAATATTTTTGTTGATCCAGTCTTCGTGTGGTGGGTTTTGAATTTTCGTCTTTTCTATTGTATTGTTCTGTATATGTTGTGATAGGAATATTTCCAATTTTTCATATGTATTGTTTTCGTTCCGGTACTCGGCGTTTGCTATGCTATTGAATAGTTTTTCGTAATCTACTGCTTTATATTGTATTTTTTCTTTTTGTATTGGTGCTAAGTTACTGATCTCTATGTATATGTGCTTATGGTCGGATAATGAGGATTCAATCAGAGAAAAGCTTATTGAATGTTTAAATAAATTTGAACAGACATGGTCAATAATAGTGTTCGTAGTGTTTGTTTGTCGTGTACAAAATTTTTTATCAACGTTGTTTATTAATTTATAGCCATTTTCTTGTATTTCGTTCTTATATTCTTTAACTTTACTATCTTTACTTAATAAATCTATATTAAAATCACCGAAAATTAATGTTCTTTTGTTTTTCTCTAGTTGTCGCGAATATATTGCTAAGAAGTTTTGAAAATTACTATCTGGTGGTTTATAAATGGCTCCGATATTAAGCGATAGATTATCTATTTTCACCCATAGATAGTGATTTCCATCTTCAAACAGGTCTTCTGTAATTTCATACTTGATGCTGTAGTGCACGTAGATGGAAACGCCGCCTCCTCTCTTTTTTTCTTCTTTTCCTGATGTATTTCTTCTTGTTTCGTTGTATGGTCTATAGTTGTATATATGTGTATAGTTTGGTATTTGATATCTGTTAGCCTCATGTTCTGATTTTATCCAGGTTTCTGTGAAAATCAGTATGTGCGTAGTTTTTGATATGGACTTCAGAATGCATTTTATTTCGTCAAACTTGCCACTAGTGCAAATGCTGCGTAAGTTTGCGTAAAAAAACCGAAGTGAAGAGGACTGTAGTGGTATATCCGCATAGTTGCCTGGTAAATTATAATTTATTCTATTTGTTATACTTGTATGTCCTGCAATTTGTAAAGAGTCCGTTATTAGTTTTTTGAATTCATTTTTATAATTTTTGGTGTTCCTCTAATATATTTTATAGTCAAACCTGTCTCCCCATTCTCAGTACGTTTTTTTAATTCTTCTTTTATGGATTGCCAGTGGTCTTTTTGTAAAGGCGTTTGGTCAGCGTACATTTTTATATGTTTTGGCAGACTGGCTCTATTTCGTAATAAGATTTTTGGAGAATCTGTATCGTTGAAACATATCTTAACAGGTCTATTTTTATTTGGTATGTATTTCCCCAAACGCAACGCTCTCAGGGGCTTGGGACAGCCGGCATGTAAAGCAGTGATGACCTTCATGGCTTCCTCAATATCATTTGCACGTCTTTGCTTCGAGTTACTTTCATTTTTTTCCAAAATACCCTCAAAAATTATATTTTTTTGACGTTCACAACGCTCTTGTAATTCTTGGATTATATCTTCGTTTCTGTTCGCGAAGGCCTGTGGCCCAAGTGACAATATTTCGGCGTTTTTCAATTTCGTAATTTCCGTTTCTATGTCTTTAATCTTTTGTTGAGTTTCTATATTTTGTGTTTTTATATCTTTAATTTCTGTATTAACGTATTCAAATTGTTCTGTAAATTTTTCTGTTACCAATTTTATTGTTTTTATTTCGCTTTTTATATCAGTAATGTCGTCTCGAATAGTTGTCAGATTTTCAGTCTCGGATCGACCGAAATCTTGTAAAAAACCCATTATTTCGTCGCGAAAATTTGCTAAATCTTTTCTGTAATCTTCTTGCTCGGGGCGTTCTTTACGTTTTCGGGAGCTTGTATTTATGAACTCATTAACACCGAGCATAGATATGTTAGGAGCGGAGCCGCTTGCGCTTTCGCTAGCGCTTATTGACTTGGACGGCGGTGATCTCTGTACGTTCATTGTTGTAGGCTATGAATGACTCACCGTCAGTGCTGTAGTTGCGTTGCGATACGTGCGAGAATGATGATTAAATAGCAGCGCTTCTCTTTTACTCGAAGTGGCGAAGCGGGGGGTGCGCGCACTCCGTTCTCGTTGCTTCATTTGCTTGGAGTCGGATCACATTCAACTTTTTGCTTTAATCGTATAAGCTTTAGGTTCACTTTCTAATAACGGTCTTTTTTTATTTTCGCGTAAAGTTTAGCACACGTCTGCTCTGTACAAGGCCCAGCGAGCCGCCGATATTGATATATATAAACGTTATTTAATTATAAAGATTGCTCATCTTTAATTAATTTCCACTGTATCTATTTAGGCGGCCACCACAAGCTATCATTTTTCTCCCACAAAGAAGGTACAATAACTAGTATTGTTTTCCCTCTCTCTATCGTCTGTACTATTTTGTATGGCATTGTACGGTTGGTACAAAAAACCTGAAAATAAGGAAACAATATTATTAGAAAGCATCAACCATTAAAAAGATATTAGTGCGTACTCTGAAGTTTTTGACCATCCTAAAGTGTACATTTGATGGCTACTGTACCTAACTACCTACACTACACCGAGAATGAAGTAAATAACGGTCCTTTTTATAAACTAATTGCGAAAAATTTCTTAATGACATAATCGAATGAAACTAGGCAGCTACTTTCACGGATCTATCTAATCAACGGATTCAAGTGGTACAAAAATTCTGAAATGGGTCATATTGTTTTGCTCAAGGATCCCTAAAATTGTGTTCATTTAATGGCATTATTTCAGTCTACATCAAGCCTGCTGGTATACTGGTGAACCCGTACAGAACTACTTTATTGACAATGGCACTACAGTGGTTCATCAAAAGCCTTCTCTCTGGCCTTTGGCTTAATAATTGTTCACGTATGAGTATTTATGGTGCTGGCGGCATTAATTAGCCTGTTTATAGGCTCACCGGATTGCTATAGACAGACACCATTTTGTAAATATCTTATAACCAAAAAATATTATAATTCGGACCTTTTTATAAAAGCCATAAACCTATATAATAAACATATAACTTAGTTATTATACTGTCCAAACATTACTATTATGTTAATTATGCCAAATTCGTTCACTACTAGGAATACACAATTTTTTAGGTTATTTCACACATATCTGTATCTAACATTTTATATCAAAACCATAAAATATCGAAGGCGCGTGAAAATTGCCAATGAAACCTATATAGACATTTACAATAAACTAAATTGCGCAGTAATATTTGAAGGCATAAATACCAAAAGAGTCAAAAACTTACCAGTATTATAAATTTCCACACTATTTTTATTTTAAATTGCCACTCACTCAGTCTTGCTTGACCATCACCGTCCATATTATATTGTACAACAAATTATATCATTTGTACCGTGGTATTAGAGTTGTTTTTGCAGATGTAGGGTTTATTTAAGTTCTAACTGTGAACAATTAAATTGCTCCAATCATTCTCTTACTACACTCGAATGCTAGTCTAATGCTTTTGTAATGCAATTAATATCTTCATTATCAATAATATTGCTAGTATAATGCTACTGTATTGCCATTGGCAACTACATTGACCTCATTAATGCTTCTCTAATGCGATTGATATTTTCTTTGACCACAATAATGCTAATATAATGCGCCTGTAATGCAATTATACAACTCTTGTGAACCTATTTAGGATTTAAAGCCGTATAATTTGTGCCCAAATAAGCATTACAGTAGCCGTATAGCAGTTTGTAATGCTACTATAGTTCTAACTCAAAATGCGAAAACGATACAGGCATGCTGTAAGACGGCCGTTATACTGCTTTGATGTGTTACTTGGGCTAGGTACTTTTTGGTTTTACATTGAACGACTTTAAGACTTTATGAACGAAGAATCGCTATAGGTACCTGTCTCAAAAAAGGTGATTCTCTGGAAAGAAGATTATTCATTTTTGTGTCAATTAAAGCTTTTTTCTACAAAAATATAACCTCATCAAAATTATTGAATGTAGAGCAAATGTAGAGTTCACTTTTTCTGTAGCGTCGATCAACTTGAAACGGGTATAATTAACCTAAATATTATGTATATCTCGTTTTTATTTACAAGAACGATAAAGCATGGTGGACGTGCACAGACCGCGAAGTGGGCACTTGTTACCGACATTATTGTAACCCACGAGGGCCGCCCGACGGTCCCAACTGCCGTGATGCCGTCGCTCCGGGGCAAAGAACAATACCTCCAATACTGCACGTATACAATACAATTACAATACTGCACGTTTTTTACCCTGTCAGCTGCGCAAGTACCCATTGTCTGAGCTCGCGACACAAACACGATTAAATGGATCTTCTAATTTATTTCCAGCCGACATGTGGTTACTCTATTAAACAGTGGTTCGCCCCTCGCTCGACCCCTCGCCCCTCGCCCCTCGCGAATTTGTTTTTTATTCATCGCCCCCAGGGTGATTAGAATCGCGCATCGCGCCGTGAAATCGGATCGATTACCGTTCATTTATTATTTTCAATCGAATGGATCACCGAGAGCGATTATCGTAAACGATTTCTATCGCTACCGTTATAATAGCCGTGATCGTGTCCAATCGGAATTTGAATGATAGCTACTGTACGATAAATTAGAGGATTAATAAATTCAATTTTGTTTTATCGCGTTTTTTGTGAGTTATGGAAATAAATAGCTCTCTGTGAAGTGTTAAAATTAATTGGAAGTGTGTGAATGGGTGGATAGGAGCGCCTTTACCTAGATTCACTTCGTCGTAGCGTCGGCGGCGGCGGCGGCGGCGGCCGGTCGGTCGCACGCCTTCGGGCCGCTGAGGCGCGCCATCGCTCAACGCTCGCTTTACATCCTCCGTGTAGCCATTTCACTGCGCGCTGTCGTCGTTTGTTTCCGTAACGAGCAGATTCACGCCATTATGTCACCAGACACCCAGCATTCTGATTCTATTCGCTCGATTAGGCCAGGGGAAGATGCGATGCAATCATGCGACTGCTTAGCGGTCAGTGCGTCCAATGTGCATTGAATGCACTGAACTCATTTCAGTAACATTCTAATGACTAGGAAAAGAACCCTGTTTTGCACCAAGACATGAAACAGAGCTAGACGCAGCCGACTCGACCGTCCTCGGGTCGGTGGTGGAGGTGGGTTCGCGTGTTAACGTAGGTATCGACAAATCGGCTACATCTGTTACCATTGTCACGGCGTCTCATTATTTCACGCCGCGCCGCTGACTGAGGGCATCAAAAAGTCAAATGTGCCGGTAACGAGCGCCAGCTCCGTCCGCCTCGCCGCCGCCGCGTGACCGTGCGCCGGCGCAGCACACGCGACGACTGCGCCCGATTGATTGCTGCTTACGGCTTTCAATAATTCTAACAAGATTTCATCTGAAATTTAAGCAGTCATGATTTCCTAGTTGAAAGTCCGATTGAAAACGTGGCGATCACTCTACATTGCCTGTTAACGTTTCTCGTTAAATAAATACTTACCTACTGTCAAACAGTAGGTATACCTACCTGGGCTGTGTAGAACATCGACAATTAGGGAGGAAAGTAGGTAGAGACCCAAGTACGGCAATAGCAAGGCAGTGGTCTCGAACCTACCGATTTTTCGGTATTTATACCGACCGATATTAGCGCTGTCCTACCGAAATACCGAAATGCAACGATTTTTCCACGATTTCAGAGAATGGCCGATTTTTCATATCAGTCATATGAAACAAAACAGCGAAATAGGCTGTGTACTGAGTCAATTATAGTCTATTACATGCAAAACGACTCTTAAATGACGCTTATTGTTATGACTTGGAAATTAATTCAAATATCGCCGCGGCTATGGCCAAAGAATATTGGTATTATAAAAAATAATTATCCTGTACTGCTTCTAGGGCCACTAGACGGCCTAGAATTTTTTTTTGGTCTTAATTAATGAGAAATAAATAAAATTGACAATTGACTACAGATTAAAAAAGTGAGAGAAGGCGAAAAAAAAATACGTTGCATCGGCGATAATTCCAACAGTCGAATCCAAACCCAAAATGCCGATTCGTCGGTCGGGCGGATGCGTGCTTTTTTTGCACCCATATCAGCAAGTCAGTCGTAGGATTTGAGTGTGTTTGATATAGGTAAGTTAGACTGTTAGTTTATTTTTTGTAAATACACGAATTTTATTAAATAATGGGACCACTGTAGCAAGGAAGTATCTATGAGGAAGAGTTAAAATGTTACGTTAGAGTACTACCTACCTACCTAAGTTGGAGTTGGCTAGGCATCCTTCTAACGATGGATATCACTGCATTGCATTGTATGTAGAGGAATTGTAAACGTCCCAGTTGCTATCTCTCCCGGGGCCCGGGGCCCGGGGTCAGGGCGCGACCTGCACCTAGCCGGCTAGCGGCTGCGCTGGTGCCTAGCCGGTGTGGATGTGGAGCCCTTCCGTGACTGATTCTAGGTTAATTAGACCAGCCAGACTCTACAACACAACACTATCTACTAACTTTAAGACATATTAGCTCCACTGAGAAACTAATAAATCGACCGAGGGCTTACTTGTTCTACTTAATGTTATTTATGTACGGTTAACTCAATGATTGGTTCTAACTAAACGCTGCGCTGCGCTGGTCGGTATGCCAGGTGTGGTCTCTGCTCACTAACTTGGTATTGGTACCAGTGACACACGAAACCTCTTTGTTGACTCACGACCTCATCAGACCGTGATGCCTGTCAAGAAGACAAAAGTATTTCAGTAGTTATAATCCACTGAAATACTTTTCTAACAAACAACGAAACAACTCCAAGGTACTCGTACTAACAATCAAAACAATGATCGTAGCTCGAACTCTACTCTAAATCGTTTAAACTAATGTAAATGGCGAACATTGTAGATTTCCATTATCCTTTTATCGCAATCGTTTAGCAGAATTAAGTCTCTGATATCTCGCATGGAACACAACACACCGTAGGTACCGGAAGATAAATCCGTAGTTAATTGAGTCGATGTCTCGCGCTAAGTGGTATTATGTTCCCGGAGTATTGGCGCACTATCGCGTATCGCCTGTTCCATCGGACGCGAACCCGCGCCGCGCCACGCTACAGTTTGTTTTCACCGTTTAGGACGTGCCGATGAAAAGTGCACTTTACAGATAACAGCGGCAACAGCGAGAAAATTAAGTTAAGTGATGTAGTTATAGCTTAGAAACGAACTGCATTAGATACCGTTAGGTGAAAGTTTTAGGAAAGCGGGGTTGTTTTGTGCCGGCCGATGGGATATCAGAGATAAATCACCCCGCGCATTGATCGCGTCTCGGGCACAGAAGGCGCTCCATTACAGCTTGGCGTGTTGTCACTGTTTCTGTCATTTACAATCTGAAATGCTCGGCCATTCATATTTATTATGTTTTGTATAAATTATTATGGCATTTATTACCTGTCTATTCATAATCAAGGCACTTAAATAAGCCCAGTTTATCTAAACGACAGTCACAATCAGAGAAACAACACACACTATTATTCCGAACATTCCCTGCGAACAACCGGCTCCAACGTAGGTACTTGTTGGAGCGGTGCAATTAGAAGGAGCAGCGGCAGTGTTCCGTTCGTCATATCGGTGATCTGGAGGTGTTGCGATCTCGCCTCGTTTGTTGCAATTTCCTCGCAGCGCGGAGTGTTGCGCGCCGAGCCGGTATCGGCTGGTGGCGTATCATCCATCGCCCATCGACGGAACCACGACAAACGATCGCAGGGCACGCCATGCGCATGCGCCACCGGACAATGCCGTGTCGCTGTCGGGAGCGCATCTCCAACTAGCGCGGGAGACTGCTCTCATTTGGAAATTATTAATAGGATTCGACAGGAACTGAACTGCCCTAAACATTACCTAAACACCTAAATATCAACAGACAGGGGAATGAATGAGCTAAGGTACTTTAGGAGCCACCTGAAATAAACGAATGAAAAACTAACTGAAATGGTTCAGTGATTAGGTCCTAAAAGCTAAAGCCCTTATAAATAACTATCACACTTCACATTAATAACTAATAAGTTAGGATGTTTGTTGCCAGCACACGACAAAACTGCTGAACGAATCGGGTTTAAATTTGGGATACATGTAGGTAGTTAGGTACGGTATAAGCCTGGATTATCAAATCAAATCAAAAACTCTTTATTTCCATAAATAACATAAATGTAAGGTCAAATTATAAAATTAAACACTGAAACGGAAATAAAGTGATATTTTTGATTTCTGTCGCTTCGGTTCGGACTAAAGTAAAGAAGCGACGAAGAGAAACCTTTAGCCTTCATTATGAATGTACGCGGGTTAACTACGAACCTAGTTTGTGTTGGAAGAACACCAACGTTTCATCCCTTAACGAGGGACTCCACCACAAACTAGGTTCATAGTTAACCTGCTTACATTCATAATGAATTCGTCAACTACGAAAGTTTTTATAGTAAAAAAATAAATAAATAAGTAAGCCTGTTATTTGTTATTTTTCGAGCTGGAGCAAAACTCGTCCCAAGCTTTTTTAACAACTAGATAATCTGATATTTTGTAGTAAACCTTTTTACAAAGGATATGTTTGACAATTTGTTTGAATTTATTATTTATTAATAATTTTTGCAACTCGGAGTTTTGTTGTAGAAGCGTATATTATATTGCCCTATAAAAGATACATTTATCTTGTGTAAGTATAAGATAGTATAAGAATAAACCCACTGTGCCCACAACTAGCCTAGTTGTGGGCACAGTGGGTTTATTCTTATTTCTAGTATTTATATTATGTATGTCGCTATTTTTAGGGAATTGATTGATAATGTCTATGAGTGTACAACAAATTTTCGTAAATATATTGACATGATAAGTGCTGTCATTGTTAATTTCTTTGAATTTATCACGCAGGGATTCTCTGGGACCTCTAATATGTATTGCACGAACAGCTATCTTCTGCAGCACAAATACGGTGTTAATATCTGCAGCGTTCCCGCACAGCAGTATGCCATAAGACATAACACTATGGAAGTAGCTGTTAAGGAAGTATAGAAATATCAACGTCTCAAGATGATGGATTTTTTTGACTGCATACGCTGCAGAACTAAGTATCTTCGATAGCTTATCTATGTGTGGGCTCCATTGAAGTTTACTATCTAAGATTATTCCTAAGAAAACTGTACTGTTTACAATTTATAACGTTTCTCCTTTTACGTATACATCAGCCTTAACTTGATTTACAATAGGCAGAGTAAATTTTATACATTTAGTTTTGGTTTCGTGATTATTGACATTGACACTAAACCAATGTACTACTTTAGAGATTACATTATTCACATCGTCGAAATTTATGTTATCAGATTATTTTCCACATAAAAAGCCTGCGAAGCCTTTGGCAGCAGCTGTTTACAGTACAGTCACGTACAGTCCAGTCAACATGTTCAAAATTGATCATTCTTGATCAAGCTCCTAAAATATGTGCGAAAGCTTCCATTCGGAATGACGTAGGTATATAAATTCAAAAAATGTTGTTTACTCGTAAATATATATTTTTGATATATATATGATACAGCTGCTTTTGCATCTAACAATAGCATTAAATAAGGCAGGAATTTTTCCTTTACGTAATTTGTTTAGAAATTTTGATAAAAATTTACTACCAGTTTAATATTTTTTTTTTACCATGTTATTGTCAAGGTAGGTAAATAAAAATAAATAATACATATAGAAAATATATTTTTTCCACAAATATATTATTTAAAAATAATCAAAAAATAATGTTTTATTCTGTTACTGTAATTTTCTATGATTTCTGATAAATAAATTATTATTTTTACTCCCAAATATAAACAAAAATTATTTTTTGAGTATTAACACTTCAGTACTTTTTTGAAAACTGCCGAACTTTTATATTGTTATATTGTCGTCGACCTCCGTGGCTCAGCGGGCGAAGGTCCGCCTGCGACGCAGGAGGTTGCGGGTTCGATTCCCGCCTCGGAACAAATTTGTGTACGATCTGCAGAAATTTGTTCCGTTGGTCTGGGTGTTTTCTATGTATAATAAAAATATCTATCTATGTAGTATATTGTATTAAGTATATCAGTTATCTAGTACCCATAACACAAGCTCTGCTTAGCTTGGGGCTAGATAATGCTGTGTGAATTGTCCAGCATTATTTATTTATTTATTTATTTATTGTAATCTTCTCTGGGTGGATGGATGGATCTTTTTTTCAAAAGTTCGGAATATGTACCTACCTATACCGTTTTTGATTACAGTTTATGAGTTATTTATTAGTTATTAACGAATAACTAAACATTTTTTTCTATCCATCTTATGTTGTTTATAACAATTGCAATTTTTTGTGTGGTACCTAATAAATCTGCTAGATAATTTTTTATAAACATCATTCCGAATCGAATGAGCTATCGCACATATTTATAAGAGCTTGATCAAGAATGAACACCTTGAACTTGAACTTGTTCAGTAGACTAGTAATGTAAACAACGTGACTTCTGACTCTGACATCTTCTATTGACTTACGAGTAGGTACATTTGTATATCAGAGTAAGGAATTAAAAGATTCTAAATAATCTGTGAAAGAGGGAGATAGTATTTCTTGGTCTCTTCAAATTCATTTCTGGTTAGATTACAGATACCCTGACCTGTACTTTGAACCTCTGAAATTAGCAAGTTTAGATCTAAAAGCTTCCCTAAACCTTCAGATTGGCTCCCCGCCTAGACGCGGATCCTGCGCGAGAGTCGTGACGCGCTGCGCTGCAATTACACGTCACGGCGCGGCGCGGGGCGCGGCGCGGCGCGGTACGGGCGCTCCGACGTTATTTACGAGCGCCTCCGCTGCTCTCTGCCCGCTGGAGGCTCCATGAGGCAGCAGGAGCAGGGACTCTATAAAAACTATCCTAGTTTGAGGAATTCATTTTGAAAGTAAGCGGATGAACTACGGACCTTGTGTATTGAAAGAACGCCAACGTTTCAACCCGTAACGTTGGTGTACTTCACATTCATTATGAATTCGTCTAACTACGATAGCGTTCTTTTGACTGTACGGAAAATATTTATCGACGGCAGAAAGTTAGTGCAGAAAAATTACGGACATTGATAGAGAAGATTAAAAGAGATGCCAAATATACATCAATATGCTCAGGACTGGTATATGTTACTGGAACAGTTACTTCATTGCAAACATTGAATTTAATGGCGAAAATCTTACATACAATATAAGAATAAAGTATTATTTTGTGTAAATTTATCAATTACGCTATTCTAGCCAGACTTACCCCTTTTCCCACCCCGACGTGTTCCCTAAGTACGACATTCCCTGACCGCGCGGCAGTTATGCGTACGCTCTGATTTTGAGAAAACGGGTTTGTTATTGAGTATCAATTCTTTAAAAAAGTTTGTGCACGTGTTGGTTACGTGTTTAAAAATAAAATAAAACCTCAAGAGTTCGGGTGAGTACTTAAATATTAAAATTTGACCTATTTTTTTTTTGCATTCGGTGGCTTTCTTATCACTGCGGCCAAGATAGAGGCCTATTGTAATCGCCACTTTGTGTGATCAGCCTCGAAGCAGCGGCGTTCATAATTCGCCACTAACCCTTTCAGCTGCTAGGAACTGTACAATTTTCTTCGGGGTGAAGTCTCTTAGCTCGTCTGGGCTAAGTAGGTGCTTGCCCAGATAAATGCTACGTTTTTGCATCAGTGCTCCGCACTCTCCTAGAAGATGGAGAGGCGTTTCCTCCGCCTCCTCACAGAACCTGCAGGATTGTGTGTCGCTTAGCCCCAGTCCAAACCTGGGTCGCCCTCCATACACTCCACAGCCTACATCCAGTGCCATTTTGGAACCATCCGTGTACCAGTTTCGTTACCCGTTTTTGCAGAGTGGCTAGCTGTTTAGCCAGTCTTCTTTGGAAGGGAGTTCCACAGTGTAGTGTCTTTCAAACACATGACGTGGGAGTCTGACATCATTTGTCATGCTCAAGATGGCCGATTCCAGAGTTGAGTCTTGCAGAGATCTCATTTTCTGGGAGAACCAGTTCCTTCTGGCCAGTGTGCTAACTGAATGAAAAATGTAACCTAAGTATTTTTAGTAAAATGAATCTTCATTGAAAGTTTGTTTAATTTAGCATACTACCTACTGGTATAAATGCTAGGAAAGTATCTAGCTAATAAGTAAGCAAAGTGAAATAACCCACGTGGCACCTCGGTGACAACGCAATATTATGGTAACAACGAACTGATCTGATGATGGAATCAGGGTCTGTTGAGCAGAACTCCTCTGTAAATTACAGTAGAACATCCGTGTTTGGGCTTATTTGAAATAGCTCATCTTTACCCGCAATATTATGGTAACAACGAACTGATCTGATGATGGAATCAGGGTCTGTTGAGCAGAACTCCTCTGTAAATTACAGTAGAACATCCGTGTTTGGGCTTATTTGAAATAGCTCATCTTTACCCGCAATATTATGGTAACAACGAACTGATCTGATGATGGAATCAGGGTCTGTTGAGCAGAACTCCTCTGTAAATTACAGTAGAACATCCGTGTTTGGGCTTATTTGAAATAGCTCATCTTTACCCGCAATATTATGGTAACAACGAACTGATCTGATGGTAGAGACAGGGTCTGTTGAGCAGAACTTCTCAGTGTATTCAACTAAACTCCCTGTTTCAATACAAAAATATAACGACCTCAAAAAGTTAGTCGACAACAAATGATTCCTAAAGGGTACTCGCATGAATAATTGCAATTGAAACACGACAAAAATTAAAAGACAACTGGTTGAAACTATGAAGAAGAGCAAAGACTGATTTTTGAAACTAATTATGAAGAGGAAATATAGCAGACTGATTATCTTATTATTGAAAAAAAGGAACTAGGTATAGCTGAATTTTTTGTGTTATTACATTCTTAAAATTACAATAAAAGCAATAAGCAAAAGATACAGTAGGTATTTTATTTTTATAACATCTATAATTCAGACTGTACTTACTTAAACCATTTTGTTTTTATTAATTTTTTTCATTAAAATCTCATACAGCAAAATGTCCATGCTTTGTATAGTTCTTATTTGAAATACAGCAGATTCGTAGCATGAAAACTTGTATCTATTTTAATGAATTAGGAATTTTAAAACATTCTCGTCAGAGGCACACAACCAAGTTGAGCACCAGGAACAACGGTGCCACCCGCAGGAGCTAAGCAATGAATGGGTGCACATGATCGAATGAATGATCTCCAGAATCGTATATAAGTATATATTTTTGTAAAATCAACAAAAATCAGCAGAGATCATTTGAAATACATGCGCCGTAAAATGAAAATGAAATCCCATTGTGCTGCGAGGCCTGGTCACCCGGCAGGTGCCCTGCGCTCGGCTATCTATCTGTCATGGATATGGCTCATTGTGAGTATTTTTACATGCTGCCCCCGATCCGATGCATCTCCCATTGTGTTGCGCTGCAGCTGTATGCAGGAACTGCTGTGAACTCGCGGGATATTGGCCTCTGTCGCGCGAAATTACTTACCATTTGCGGTTATAAATGTGGCTCGCTGCGGCGCGGTTAGAGGTCGCTCCATCGTGCTCTGGAACTCGGGGAACGGAGCTGAAACGGTGAGGTGAGGTCGAATATCGCATTCATACATTTATTGTGGCCAAGTTATTAGTGTTATTATTATTACTTTTATTTCTGCACAAATGACTCCACAAACTTCAACGAAAACAGATGCTTCGCGTGGGTGCAGCCTCTGCCTCTCTGAGAACCTCTCATTTGTATGACATTACGACATTACCATACGAATGCCCATCCTCGTTATATGCTCATTTGATGGTTACTAATAATATTCAATTACAAGCTGTAATTAGTTTGAGGGCAACTAATCGATGGTGTCATGACACATTAAAAGTAAGTAGGTGCCTGATAAGTTTAAATTGCCATCTTGCTTGCATAATTAAAACAACTATGCAGTTAGTTACAACTGAGCGTAGGTAGGTACATGGACGAACTTGACCATCTGTTATACAGGGTGTTTTACCCTAACACCCTGTATATAATGTGTATCATGCATGAACAAGATCTAAGTAAAATCCCAATCAATGAATGCGCTATTCTTTTGTTTATAAAACTCGTATTGTGGTGGTGCTAGGTATCTCGTTTCCCAATATCCAACTTAAAAAATAGGTATTATTAATGTGAAAGTTTGTTACCTATTTATGCTTAATGTACGGAACGGAACGAATCGGATCGGGCTGAAAGGTGCCAGATAGCATACAGGATTATCACATAGGCTACTTACTTTGTATCCCGGAAAAGTGCAGTGTTCTCGTGGGATGATCGAATAATTCAAATATGTTTCTCAACGCGGGTAACACCGCGGGGCGCAGCTAGTCAGCGATATAAATTGCTTCGAGGTTGGTAAAATGGTCCATACATCATGATTGCGGTAGCCTTGTCTGGCCTGGCCGCCTGGCCGGTCATAGAGCAGCATCTGCGCGAGCGCCCCTCCCGCGTCGGTACCGTCATACGTCATACGTCATACTCTAGTGCGTCGGTGGGGGTTCTAGATCACATGTCATAGCATTGGATTTACAGAACATTCTCGAATCAACGTTTCTCTAGCATATGTTCTACTAATACTTATAAATGATGATTGTTTCCGCGGACGAGCGACGAGTGTTCCATACAAAAGACATAAACGCGCTCGCACTCACCGCGCGCGCGCAGCTAGCTAATCAAGTTAAATAATAAGTTAGGCGACTTTTTCCTGTTCATTCATAGTCCTACAAATCAAGGCTTAATTTACCGCAATGAGTCATTGACACAAGTAACACTTGGAGAGCCTAATCGTTCAACTCAATACGTTTGAACTTACCTACTGGTGTCACATGTCGGTTGGTTTTGGATCGAGAATAGCCATGTCCGCTGTTCTAGTCGAGGTTTTCTAAATCCGACTGCTTGTGGTCCAGACTTAACCTCAATATCTCAGGTCAACTGTCACCGCAGCAGAGCCGCTCTCCGGGGGCGGGGGGCGTGGTCAGCCCCCATTGGCTGCGGCTGCGGACGCCGGCCTGCGCCCGCGCAGAAACAATGAGCGTGACCTGATTAGCGCACGACGGCCACGGCTGCGGCGCGGCGGAGGCATGCGCAGGGTCCTGTTACAGCAATAAGGTTTCAGTTCAACGATACTAAAATTTAAAATATTTCTTGAAAACAATGAAATGAGGGGTGCACCAATGTAAGCTGACGAGTCCTGACCGGAGTTCCTTCTTTGCATTTTGTTGTACCTGGTCTGCATTTACTTTGGAGTGGTCTGCATCCACTTTGGAGTGGTCTGCATCCACTTTGGAGTGGTCTGCATCCACTTTGGAGTGGTCTGCATCCACTTTGGAGTGGTCTGGATAAATTTAAGGATAAATTCTGTTCACTGCACGGTTTCCTGGAGATAGCGTTCACTCCATCGAGTAGTTTTTGCGCTACAACTTCATTGCTCAAGCTCGTGCGATCGGTCGCTTGCGCAAGAGTCGGATTGCTGAATTAATTGCTTTTGTTCTTTGCTAGAAACGAGAGCAGCTCGGACCGGAATGCTGCAACAAAGGAGTTACAACAAATAACCATCGGCCGCAAACAACGCACCGCACGCCTAGATCATGGAATTACGAAACGTACCTACCTACCTACCTACCTACCTACCTACCTACCTACCTACCTACCTGCGGCGAGCGCGTTCAAATCTTTCGTATGAAAATAATGAAACGATGTCGAAACGATCGAGTTTTCCATCGCAGCAACTTTGAATAACTTTCTAAAGACTTGCTTGAACTCCTACTGCCTGCGTCGTTGTGATGCATCGCGCCGTGCGGCGTGCGGCGTGCGGCGTGCGGCGTGCGGCGTGCGGCGTGCGGCGTGCGGCGTGCGGCGTGCGGCGTGCGTCGCACACAGGTACGTTAGGTACCATTCAAACACATTTCATCCAATGTTCATAACTCTCGAGATCATAACAAACATCTCGTGTGTTTTTGCGGCTGTTGGTTAGAAAGTGGGTAGGTACTGTTATCTGTAGGTACAATTAAGTACGTGAGAAGACTCCCCGATGGAGCTGGCTGATGGATGCGCCGGCGCAGCCCGCGCGGCGTGCGGACTGCGGAGTGCCTCTAATGAGGGGGAGTGGGTTGGGGTGACGCCACATCGTCCTTGGACTCTGAAACTTATTATTTGTACCTACTCGGAAGACAATACTAAGTATTCTCTGCAGAATGGAGTTGTCTGTAGTGTTCTCTTACTCAGGCACTCCCCATACCGTCCCTTCCCACTTCCCACAGATAATGATATAAAGGGACATTTACTATTGAACAAGCAGATTTCCGTATTTTAAATTGGGTATGAAACCGAAAATAATTATAGTTTATTTTGAATTAAGTTATGGTTAGTTGGTTGAGCAGTAGTAGGTTGGAGAGTTGGATTAGTTTTAAATGATTTTCGCTGTTATTTTTTTTTCGAAATCTTAGTGAACGCAGCCTTACATTAACTGCCAGAAAATGAGTTCCTTCCTAAATAACTCAAATCACGTTATTATACAGTTCCTAGATACGATCTTCACTCCGACCACGATTTATGCATTCAGCGACACGTCGCCGCCGCCGCCGCCGCCGCCGCCGCCGCCGCCGCCGCCGCCGCGACGCCGCCGCCACGCAACACAACGCAGCACAGCACAGCTCAGCCAGCAGTGGATGCTGTAGGTAGTGTACAGTTACAGATGCGGCGTACGATACATTTCTTATTTGGTTATGAAAAATGCTTTGAATTTTGATTAGTTTATCTAAAAAGAGATGCATGTTGCAAGGTTTATCAAGATTGTTCGCAGTCTTTTTGTTTTGCTTTCCAAATCTAGTTTCACAATCTCCTTAACTAACAAAAAGGAAACGCCCAAGTTTCTGTAGTGAGAGCCTCTCTGAAGATGTATTTATGAGTCCCATTGGGTAGCGTCGCCACCCGGTCCCGGAATGAAGCCGTCCGCGTCCCGGAGCCGGCAGCGCCGGTCGCCCCGATGTATCGCGGCAGATAATTGCCGCGATTTATGTCGATTCCATGTTTATTGTAATTGCGTGTAATTGATACTCCGTTTGTGTTTCTGCGCTGCGCCCGCGCAGCCGTCGTGCCGCTGCAGCCGAGCCTCGGACGGACCCGCTACTTTCGTTATTTAATGTTTGTGCCTTTCATTAGCATGCTCTCCGTTACACTACACCATTAGATATGTTTACTGCAGGAAATCGGAATCTAATTACATACCTACTGCTTAACTGAAGCAACGACATGAGCTTTTCCTTCACAGAATATATTTATATTTCATTTTCTGTTTCACTTATTTAGGAGAAAAAGAAACACAAAAGGTGACGAGAAGCGATCACTGTCCAGTTAAACCTCAACGAGTCCCACAGGTCTCCCGGACCACCTGCGGAGTTGTGGATCACATGGATACTATAATATATACTCGTATATAAGCTGCGTTACCACAAAGTATTATTCGGGTCCGCTTTCCAATAACCCCAATAAAGTGCTTGATATAAATATTCGTTGGTAACTAGTTCGTGCGCAGGTTTCATTAGAGAGCGACGTGACCAGGAATGACGATAAATACGACTCGAGATGTAGGTGACGGAGATGACGAGCTCGTCACATCACCGTCAGTGACATGGCTCTTGGAGGCTGGCTGGTCTCCGCTCTGCACTAGCACTCGATGGATGTTATGCAAATGACAAGACTCGAACGCGAAAGTTTTCACTAGTAATCTTAGGAAGTTATGCCATCATCTTTAATACTCTTGGCAGTGTCGATTCCTTTGCCAGTCGTCGTGTGCGTACTTCTGTCTCGAGATGCGTAGACTAGATGAATCCTCACTTGCACACGGTTCACACTACAAGCTGGTAGGATCATAGTTGGTCGGCGACCTCTCCGCTGGCTCGGCGGACTCCTGCGCGTGCGCACGCTGGGACCGATCCGGCGCGCTATCAATCCACATCCAGCCGTATCGAGGGAAATAGATTTCAAACTGCGACAGTACAGATGTATGCAGAAGGATCAAATCGAGTTCAAATGCGGACATAGGAGTACTTTAACCTAACCTGTATGCGGAAGGCAAAAATAATATAGGTAAAAGAATTTACGCGAAAAACGAGTCTTTTTATTGTTTCTTCATTATGGTAGAGCACCCCTAGTGTTACACCCACAGTCGTGCCATTGTTCATTAGTTCATAAATAAAACAAAATCATAAAGTCGAGAGCTCTTGCTTTCAGCATCTGAATTATAGTTCGGTTTCATAAAATAACCAGAATCAGAATCAATCGTTCATTTGCAGAATACAATAATTACATGCCAAGATCTTAAACTTATGTGATGACAATGTATTCCACCCGCAAGCAGGTGTGCAAATATTAAATATGTCATTATTATTATTAGATATACATTATAGTTTAAATATCATTAACTAATTCTCTTGAAATTTAAGTACTTATTCATTTACACTACGAAAACAATTTGAAAGCAACCATCAATCAATCTAAGTGTTTCTTAAATAAGCTTCCATTCAAATCCTTCAATTTTTCTGGTAGCTTGTTTTAGATAATTATGCACATGTTAAAACATTTTTCTTATAAATATCCTTACAACATTGAGAAAGTCCTTGCAGACATCAAACTTTTCTCAATCTCAAGTTATCGCTTTCAAGGAAAAGTGAAGTGACTAGTTTTCTCCCACTGTACGCACAGGCACAGGCACAGCTCACCCGGCGGTGGGGCGATAGCCCGCTGGCATCGGGCGTGCCATCCATCACATCAACTAATTACGCCGTGACCGGCCAATTACCGGTAATTTACCGCTAATTCTAATACGTATCTAATTTCCCGGCAATTGGAGCAGACGTGCGCCCGCCGCGGCGCACGGTCGACGAATGAACGCCATATTTCTTTCTGTAAAAGGATCAACGTAGAAACCTGGGATACTTACCTGCAGAGCGAGTCAATGATAATCGCTGTTAATATTTCCAATTATAATTCAGTGCAATTCAATAATTTATTCCGCTCTTTTGTCGCGTGATATTTTATCTGAGAGTGGACAAGACAAGACAAACACTCTGATAGCTATTAAAAGACTATAAAATTATGCATAATGGAGTGTGGAACGTGACCTTTAACGTTTATTTCCCATGAAAAGTGATGAGAATGTACGAACGCACCTACAAGTAGGGAGGTAGATAACCCACCTGTTCTAAATTATCGAGTTGTAAGCCACGAGTGCTCCGGCGAGCAAACAAATCTCAGCATCCAGTTTGTCATCGCGGCTCTAAACAAACATTATCTCGAGTGAGTCGAGAGCTTACCAAAACAACGGCAACCCTCGATCCAATCTCGCTCTTACAGGTTCAGTGTTAGGGTGCAAAGTCGAGGAGAGGCAGCCGGGAGTCCGTCGGCCGCGGACGAGTGGGCGTCTGTCAACAAAGCGTGTTTGAACTGTTTGTGGCTAAACGTGTTAAACGACTATTAGGCTCATTCCGTTTTATGGACAGGATTGAATAGAGACAAAGAAAAACAAAGTTCTCGGCTTTTACTTCTCTCTAGATACAGATAAGGCGCATTCAGACGCTTATGCTCTGATGAACACCTTCCTGTCGCAGATGTCTAAAAGAGACATCATAATGTTAAATTATGACGACGTTAATTCTTCTAGTTGTCTCCACAGAACCATTATACGTAGGTATCTGATGCTGTGATATTTCGATATCATAAGATTAAGTACCGTAAAATGGGGCGACTTTCAAAACACGGGGCGTCATTGATGATTACTGTAATTTTACCTATTTCTACATATGTTTCCCTAATTTCTGAACGTAACTTTATCAATTTTTTAGGTTGGCAGTAGTGATATTTCTGCCATCTTTTTCTAACGTAATTGACTATTTTGGCGCTGCGGTTGAGCGATAAAAAACTTTTTTGTGTCCCTCTCGGAAATATTTAAAATAAGTGGCTGTTGAAACTTCAATGGTGCAAGAGTGAGTATGATTATTTGAATGTTATAACATTGATAATGTTTTTGTTTGGTTTTCGATGATTAAACCAAAATGTTTATTATTCGTCGTAAGGCATCAGTTTGTCTTCTAGATCGAGTTTTATTCGATGGGGCTACTTTGATTATTCAAACGAGGCGAGATTGATAGTTATCAAAGTCACCCAATTGAAATGTAATTTTAAGTAAAATATGGTGCGGTAAATATAAAAACCCTTGCAGAAAGTAGTTGAAGGAGCAATGAGCATTAATGCAGCGGCCAGGCATACTCGATTCCCTTTGGTACTTCCACAACCACGAATGCAGGAAGGATGTTACATATTCCCCAGTGAAATAAATGTCAAAGAGTTGTAAATTTAGTTAATAGTAAGATATTAGACAGAAGTATTAGTTATGATTGATATAGTTAAAAAAAAGTGATTAATAATGACGATCTCAATTACTTTGTGTGCCTTTCAAAACGTTGTTCCTACCTATTATTTAAGTAAGTTGTTTTTTGCTATGACATTTTTTTTTTTTTCGCGTGGAATTGAAGCTTAGTTATTTAAAAATAAAAATAAGTATGTAAAAAACAATAATTTTAATTAATTGGTCTGATTTCATTGTGTCTAGGTGTTAAAACACGAGTCATCAAACTCGCCCCACTAATCAATCTCACCCCATTTGACTTTGAAATTATATATCTCTAGAATTAATTAGTGAACAAAAAAAATTTTTACACTGTTATACTCCTGTTTGGGGTTACTTTCAGAAACAGTTGAAATAACGGGGGCAATCAAACTGACCCCGTTTGTTGTATAAAATTGATAAGTCACATTTTATTTATTTTCCACAAAAGTAGAAGACCTAGATTTTTTTTTAGTAAATTAAATGAATCCGCACCTTAAGTCGCCATCATGGTATTTTTTTATTCTTTTTTTACTTGGAAAATGAAGGAGTTACAAGCGATTTAATTTAAAAATTAATCAATTTCGCCCCATTTTACGGTAATTTCACGGGCGCAGTTAGTTTTGAATCGAACGACGGTAAGCAAACCGATAAAGTATGTTTAGTGGCGATGACAAAACGGAGAATATATTGCGGTTGCAGTACAACAAGACACCGGTTAGGGCGTAGCGGCGGACACGGCCGTTCATTACTGCACGCTGACCACGCAACTAATTGTTTAGGTCACGATGACTCCGGAATAGCTCGCTCACTTACAATAGGTACTTACTATGTACAGTACAGCTCTTTCGGATTTTTGCGTGACGCCTGAGTGAACTTCTTTGTTGCACAATATAATGTTTTCCATTGATTTACTAGACAGATGGTCTGCAGGTTATTTATTCATTTATTCTGAAACAATAAACTCTAAGATGTATCCAGCTACCGTCCTCCCCACTGCGCCGTCCAGAGACGGTGAGAACGCTAGATTTATGGAAGTGTTCCATCTGCGGCCGCTATGGAAATATTCGGATATACATGCCGTATTTAATATTCGGATATTTATGTCCGCGTGCTGCTTGTTATTGCTTAATATTATGCGCGTGCTGCCACGAATTTAAATTGATTAGGGAAATAAGGCGCGTTCCCGGAACGAGTTATGGGACGTTTATAGTTTGTTTGCAGACGAGAGGCAGAGAAAGATGAAACTAGATACAAATTGAAAGTAGTAGCCAACGAACCTATTACTCATGTGTGGGAGGAAGTTCAACAAAGTACCTTGTTATAGGAATACATTCGAGCAAGACGGAAAGCGTCGTCAACTTGAGCGTTTGCACAAACAACTCGACCATTATGCATTCAAGAGTGTACCGTGGTATTTTGTGCAACATTATTGCCTAGGCAATATAGAAGGAGAATTAGAGTGTCCATTAGTACAATCTGTAAGTAAATGTGGTGCAGTTAGCAATAACACTCTCGACTCGACGCCCGGCCCGTTCCGTGCGCATTAACCGCAGCGTGCGGGTGCCATTAGCGACGGACTCTCACACGGAGTCCTGATCCTCAGGCACTGCGGCAATGTATCCTGGACTTCACGACTTCCAGGATCAGCAACAACAGCACGCGACGGGACATCATCCTGAAGGATTCCACGACTTCTAGGATCAACATCAACTGTGTTTAATGTTTAATGCCAAACTACTGAATAGGCACGATCACCAGAGCTCCGAGATGAACGGACGATTAGATAGTAGCGGACAATACGAAACTGAGCCATACGGATCATGCCGTAACGGGAGTTACCGGGAGTTCCGCAATGCAATGGAGTACCTACAGAGTACATACAAAAACACACTCATACTGCCAGGTTACCAGGTGAAGCTTCACTTCAGGCCTTAGCATTTCAAGAGTCAGCAATGTATATTAAATGCATCGCATCGCTTTCCTGCAAGCCATGCACGAGGTCGAGTCGCTACCTATCAGCACAGCCCTGCAGACACTGCAGTGTCGGGGAGGCCGGCGAGTGTGAACATCGGCAGGTCATGCACGAGTCGCTACCTATCAGCACAGCCCTGCAGACACTGCAGTGTCGGGGAGGCCGGCGAGTGTGAACATCGGCAGGTTATGCACGAGTCGCTACCTATCAGCACAGCCCTGCAGACACTGCAGTGTCGGGGAGGCAGGCGAGTGTGAACATCGGCAGCTCATGCACGAGTCGCTACCTATCAGCACAGCCCTGCAGACACTGCAGTGTCGGGGAGGCCGGCGAGTGTGAACATCGGCAGCTCATGCACGAGTCGCTACCTATCAGCACAGCCCTGCAGACACTGCAGTGTCGGGGAGGCCGGCGAGTGTGAACATCGGCAGCTCATGCACGAGTCGCTACCTATCAGCACAGCCCTGCAGACACTGCAGTGTCGGGGAGGCCGGCGAGTGTGAACATCGGCAGCTCATGCACGAGTCGCTACCTATCAGCACAGCCCTGCAGACACTGCAGTGTCGGGGAGGCCGGCGAGTGTGAACATCGGCAGCTCATGCACGAGTCGCTACCTATCAGCACAGCCCTGCAGACACTGCAGTGTCGGGGAGGCCGGCGAGTGTGAACATCGGCAGCTCATGCACGAGTCGCTACCTATCAGCACAGCCCTGCAGACACTGCAGTGTCGGGGAGGCCGGCGAGTGTGAACATCGGCAGCTCATGCACGAGTCGCTACCTATCAGCACAGCCCTGCAGACACTGCAGTGTCGGGGAGGCCGGCGAGTGTGAACATCGGCAGCTCATGCACGAGTCGCTACCTATCAGCACAGCCCTGCAGACACTGCAGTGTCGGGGAGGCCGGCGAGTGTGAACATCGGCAGGTCATGCACGAGTCGCTACCTATCAGCACAGCCCTGCAGACACTGCAGTGTCGGGGAGGCAGGCGAGTGTGAACATCGGCAGGTCATGCACGAGTCGCTACCTATCAGCACAGCCCTGCAGACACTGCAGTGTCGGGGAGGCCGGCGAGTGTGAACATCGGCAGCTCATGCACGAGTCGCTACCTATCAGCACAGCCCTGCAGACACTGCAGTGTCGGGGAGGCCGGCGAGTGTGAACATCGGCAGCTCATGCACGAGTCGCTACCTATCAGCACAGCCCTGCAGACACTGCAGTGTCGGGGAGGCCGGCGAGTGTGAACATCGGCAGCTCATGCACGAGTCGCTACCTATCAGCACAGCCCTGCAGACACTGCAGTGTCGGGGAGGCCGGCGAGTGTGAACATCGGCAGCTCATGCACGAGTCGCTACCTATCAGCACAGCCCTGCAGACACTGCAGTGTCGGGGAGGCCGGCGAGTGTGAACATCGGCAGGTCATGCACGAGTCGCTACCTATCAGCACAGCCCTGCAGACACTGCAGTGTCGGGGAGGCCGGCGAGTGTGAACATCGGCAGCTCATGCACGAGTCGCTACCTATCAGCACAGCCCTGCAGACACTGCAGTGTCGGGGAGGCCGGCGAGTGTGAACATCGGCAGCTCATGCACGAGTCGCTACCTATCAGCACAGCCCTGCAGACACTGCAGAGGCCGGCGAGTGTGAATATCGGCAGGTCATTTCATTAACCCCGCTAGGCCCTGCGCCCGGTTTCGCCCGCTTATTATCTTTTAATTGAATCCCGAGAGTCTATTAATAGTTTGACTTCCTAGTTGGACTGAGTTATTGAATGCAGCGGGCTGGCGGCTCTCGGGGTGTACCTGCGCAGCCTGCGCAGCCTGCGCTGACGGTGTTATAACTGCTTTGTGTATGATTTTATCGATTTTACAAACATTTCCTTTAGAATGGAGGCTATCGTTCATACATACAGGTAGTAGGTAGTAGGTAGGTATGGTCACGAGCGCCAGCCAAGTAGTCGTCTTGAATAATAATGCGGAAACTTGTTATAATTCCCACGGTTATAAATAATATAATTACGACTGTTTCATTCAAACGATATCAAAATTATCAAATAACATCAGATTACCATAATTTTAGCCATTTTACTCCTAAAATGTCAAAATAAAACGAATAAAATAAAGTAATAACCATCACCGTAACATTCCTTAATCGGCGATGGTTGAATGAGAGGTGTTTAGTAAATCTTGTAAATCCTATAAAACCGTCTATTTATGGCCTGAATGTGGTTTCAATGGCGGCAGGGTCAGCCGGCGTAAATATTGTGTGAGCGCGGATCAATCCACTCACCTATGAACCCGCACCGCGGCCCGCGCTCCGCTACGCGACTGACGACACGGTTTGTGGTGCCATGATATCGGTTTAAAGAAGTTTATTCTCATAAAACAAAAATGTTCACTTATAATGAGATACAAAGTTCTTAAGAATTATGTTTAAACTAATATTAGTATAATATTAGTATATAATTATTATTAACTAATATTAGTATATAATATTAGTATATTAATATAACTAATATATTTACTTACTACTCTATACTTACTTACATATAGTGCACAAAATGTTCTATGACTCATAGCAATTTGGGTATGAACCCAGAACCAATAGTAAAGTAGGTACCTACTTATCTGTTTATTAAAAATAAAGCATAGTTAGTTGTTTTTTTTTGGTTGGATGAGAATGCCAGTACTAAATCCTGAGCTGGCGATGCAGTTTAGAATAGAGTCCCGAACGAAGCGAGTGTCTAAAAATGAGTTCAAAATTTGGACGTCGCTAACTCTACAGCATCATTAATATGAACTTGTCAACATGCCTCCGATCAAATCACTTTAATTGAACCATCTCACTCCGAATGCTAATTAATAAGTATCCCAGACTTAATGAGGAAATCTTCCGGCCACAAGATGTAGCGGACGTCAGCGGCGCCGGTCAGGTCAGGAGTCAGGAGTCAGGAGTCAGGAGTCAGGGGGCAGATCACTAAATAACCCGAATATTCAATTTTGACACGTTAACGGCAGCGCCCGCGCCGCTCGTCCCGAACTAACATAAATCAGCGCCAGCGCTGTCCACTTACCGACTACAATACAACCGCCAGTTACGTTGGGAAACATAATGGACGCGAGCGGGACTCTTGCGCAACTTATATTCATTTCAAAAACAAAGATACGGCTGCTCATATCAAACTCCAGTCAACGACCGCCTCGGCCTCGCTGCACGGCAGTACAGCACAGCACCAGGGGGAGCAGCGACCGCCTCGGCCTCGCTGTGCGGCAGCACAGCACAGCACCAGGGGGAGCAGCGACCGCCTCGGCCTCGCTGCACGGCAGCACAGCACCAGGGGGAGCAGCGACCGCCTCGGCCTCGCTGCGCGGCAGCACAGCACCAGGGGGAGCAGCGACCGCCTCGGCCTCGCTGCGCGGCAGCACAACACAGCACCAGGGGGAGCAGCGACAGCATCCTTAATGCTATCAAATATGATTGAGCTCTTTCAGAGGAGCACAGACACAAGTTTCCTAAAGTTCGTGAATCGAGTTCGGAGTGGAGGGCACGCTGCACGCTGCACGCTGCACGCTGCACGCTGCACGCTGCACGCTGCACGCTGCACGCTGTCACAAGATAAACTAGTAATCACAATATTATTGTTGCCGATGGCCGAGCGACACGCCGCCCCGCGGCCGCTGTTTGGACAGACGACGGCCGGACGGACGGACGGACAAACAGAGAGAAAGCCGAGCCAGGGGAAAATAATCGCTTTCATAATTCTATCTGGAATAAGCGGTGGCGTTATAAATAATTGTTCAAAATAAACACCTTAAATATAATACATAATTATGTGAATTAAATAAAAACAGCTTTGTTTACTTGATACACAATAGGTAGGTAGATACTCTCTATATCTCAATTTTGTATTCTGGCAAATAAGCGATTGATTTGATTTGATTCTCAAATGAACACTCAGGTGCTGAAATAAAATTGGCAAACATAGTTCGTAGTAGGTAACTCGTTTAAGGTAACGCGATTTGTCAATTTTCAACAAAAAATATCTAAAAAGTGCAAGGATCGAGCACAACCTCACTTGATAATTTGAAGTAAGTACCTAAAATTGAGTTGCGTAGCTCTAAATTGTGATTGTGATCAGCAAACACGATAAGTGTATGACCCTGACCAGCTCCGAGCGGCTCCGACCCCCACAGTTCGCAGTTCAAGAGTTCACCAATCATGCGCATTGTTGTCCGACCCGCCGCCCTCTCCACGGACGCGCGGTGCCGCCGCCCGCGCCGCCGCGCCGCCGCCGCCGCGACAACTCCGCTCATGTGGTGCGCTAGATCAAGATTACAATTAAAAGGTGAACTTTAATGTTTCATTGTGCATTGTACAACGATTGTAGCTAAGTAACTAGACACGGCTCGCGGGCATACTACTCCTGGACGCAACTTTGCCAGTCATTTTCACGATTTTATTTGTATTTTTGTATTTTTATTCAAAAACATGTAGCTCTCTCATTACAAGATGTTCTTTCTCCTAATATAATAGAGTACCTTACTAGTCCTAACAAATTTGTCAACTACAGTTACTTCTAATTTTCAAACAATTTTTGAAAAATTTACAAAAATAAAACGTTAAGTGCGAGTCGGACCCGCGCACTAAGGGTTCCGTTTAATTGTAAGACCTTGTTTCTTGCCCAATCATGATTCTAGGTCAACATACTTTGTGTTACCCTGTATATTTTGGTACCCTGTATATTTTGGTCGACTGAGAGAATCAAAAATTATAATTTTTGTTAATAAACTACAAATTTACGGTTTCCATATTTTTCTCGTTAATTGTGCTATATGACATTGCTTCTTGCCATATTTTATGATTCTGGGTACAATAGAAGTACCCTATAGGTTTTGGTCCATGGCGAGAATCACCGTGTTAATTAAATAAATAAATAAATAAAAGTATTTTTTATTGTGAATAAACTACAAATTTACTGTTTTCGGATTGATCCCTTCATTTGTGCTATAAGGCCTTGCTTCTTGCCAAATTTCATAATTCTAGGTCTACGGGAAGTATCCTGTAGGTTTTGGTCAATGGTGAGCATTAAAATAAATTTATTTTAGTCAATAAATTACAAATTTATGGTTTTCGTATTTTTCCCTTTACTTGTGCTATAAGACCTCGCTGCTCACCAAATTTCATGATTCTAGGTCTAGAGGAAGTACCCCATAGGTTTTGTGTGCATGTCATTCCCTTGGAAATTAAAAATATTCGGACATAAACGCCTGTAGCTTTTGAGTGCGTTGACTTTTATTGAAGTTGAAGTTTTATTTATATCGCGGATACAAGAGGTTAAGGACTTGAGTATTCGACGTTAATTTCAACTCGATACGTCCACGCGTTTCAGAGAAAAGAGGGTTGACAGACGGACAGATAGACGGACAGACAGACAGTTCGACAGACAGACAGGCAGACGGACAACAAACTGATCCTATAAGGGTTCCTTATTTCCTTTTGAGGTACGAAACTCTAAAAAAGAACTAAGTAATTTGTAGGATTGGCATTTTTGAGTAACTAGTTTTAGGAAATCAAAGAAACCTCTACAAACTTTTATAGTTTTATTAAATAATTGATATATTATAATTATTTAATACTACTCAGTATTTCAAGAGGTGTTTTCGCTACCAAGTCTAGAGACCGAATGCCCGACCTCTCGTGTTTTTCCCACCAAAACCGCTTCTGCTCAATATGACGTCGACAAACCACAGACAAGACCGCGCTGCTTAATTCAAAGACAACGCGTCAAAGTCAAAATAGAAGAAAACACGAGAAGCCGTCAACTGTCTACAAGTCAAGCGAATACCTTTAAAATAAGGTAGATTTAAATTAGTCTTAAGTTATTCTAATGGTTATTATTATTTTATCATAGATATTAGGTCAAAATGACCTGGATTTACAATTTTATTCAAAATAAACACCGAAATCATTACACTAGGTACCTACAATCACATTATTAAAAATGCGAATATTAATTGTTATATTATAACATGCTCGCATTTTTCTTGCAGTTTTGATATTTAGATGTTTGTTGGCAAAGAAAATGACAATCAAATAAAAATAAATTGGAACTAGTATTTACTAGGGATTAGTCCCGGGAATTCCCGTTCCCGAAATTCCCGGGAATTCCCGAAATTTTTGGCTGTTTTAAGAACCGGGAAATCCAAAATCATTTCCCGGGAATTTTCGGGAATTTCGGGAAAAATATTTTAACTTGTATAGCATTACCGAAATAACGTAACTCAACATATTTCACTTCCTCCTACAGCATTTCACATTATCAGGTACCTAACCTACGCGGTATTAGGCAGGGTTGACATGATTTGTATCACTTGATATAAATCAATTGTTATTTTTCCTGCAATGAAAACAGAGAGCATTCAATAATGTATGAGAGTGCCTAAAATTGAGCTTCCGTGTACACATGCACAATGTACCTATACCTGCTTTATTGGTTGAAGATTCAGGAAATTGTCCGAAATTAATAATTCCATAAACTTCAAATAATGCGAGTTGTCGAAAAAAAGATACTTAGCCAACGTATTTGCGGCAAGTTTAAAATTTATTTTTGGAAACGTGCAAAATTTCAGCCCGATCTGTTGAGTAGTTTTGGCGTAAAGAAGGAACTGTACAAACTTTCATATTTATAATATATTTTAATATTAAGCTGCGCCCCGCGGCTTTGCCCGCGTCTAAATTTTAGTTATTTATTGCACAACAGGGGGGTGTGCAATAAATAACTTTAGGGGTCGTTTTGTAAAAATAAGAAATATGTAATTCATTATTTACTTTATAGTTTATTTATACCGAGTTTAGAGTGAATCGAACCAAGGAATAATTTTATCCATATAAACTTGACCACCCTTTTAACCACCGCCCTACAAATTAGATTAACCTATGTATTATTTTCAGAATTTAAACTATCTACACACCAAATTTCAACCATTTCGGTTAACTAGTTACTGAGATACGTGGTAACAAACATTCACACAAACTAATGCATTTATAATATTAGTAGAAAGTGTGATAAACGGACTTAGACACCGAAAAAAAAACTTGAACGAAACATGTAAGACAGAAATGAAAATTTTTCAATCTTGGTGTCTTTCCTTTCTGCTAGTACTTCGTGTGATTAAACCTTTGAACCTACCTTTCCTACTAACCTATAAAAATCTTAAAACTGGATAGACCAAAGCGATTATGATAGAAAAATAAAAAAAAAAAATAAAGAAATGTTAGTTATAGCTATATTACTTTTGATCTGTAATTAATATCAATTTTTAGGTCCATGTCTATTGTCCCCTCGTTCGACAACAAGCCAGATACCAGATGCTGGTATCTGGTATTTTTACCTTATATTACCCACGCAGGCGATATCATCGCGCTTTACAGGTTCAGAAGTCAGAGCCGATCAGAATAACATGGACAAAGAGGATAATAAATTGCAGCAATGTACTTGACTCTGGTACTTTCTCTTTGCCAAGCTCAAGTCCAGCTTCATGGAGTATTGCTGTCATGTTGCTCAGCAAGGTACTTTGCTGAGCAAGATGGCAGCAATCGACTATGTAGAGCTGGCTTCAGTCACGACTCTATAGAACGATAAGCCTTCAGGCTTATTGTCGAACGAGGGGACAAAAGACATGAACCTAAGAATATGTTATTCATTTTAATAACATCTCAAAATAAATACAGCTTTAAGTATATATTGAACAGATCTAAATGTACCTTACATTTAGATCTGTTCAACAATTCGTTGAAGCAACGGAATGTCGCACTGTTCCACAATGTTGTATGTTCAACAATGATCGACATCTGTTGCAGCAACTGATTCTACAGTTTCATTTTACATATGTTCTACAGTTGCCTACAGTGATGTCTTCCGAGCAGGTCATTGCTGCTGCGGCTTTCCTAATTTTGAACGACAGTACCTACTCGGAAAAAAAGGAGAAAAAGACGGTTGTGGAAACGGGCAATGTTTAGAAGTGGATACCGAAACAGTTTACTAAAAGACATACTATTAGATGATAGATTGTTATTTAACAATTTTACAAGGCTGAAAGTGACTTTGAAGAACTTTTGGAAAGCTGTTCTGATATTTTTTATTTTCTTCTTCACTGTGTCTTCTGAACAATTATACTGATTGGGTAGTTTTAAATACGCATCTTTTTTCTTTTTATTGTCTTTATATTCAGTCAGGGTGATATTCCAAAGCACTTCCTCATTTCTGTAGTCCTCAATAAACTTCTTAACTTTATCACTATCCCACTCAATTTCCATTTTTGACCAAAAAATTATGACTTGTAGATACAATAATGTTGAATGAACCCATCAAATGTGGGTACAAGAGCAACACGTTTCAACATGTCGTATTTTGTTAAACGGTCGACGTTTTGTTGCATGACTCATTCCACAAATGGCAACAGTGTTGCTTTCAACATGTTGCTTTCCACAAAATCGCCCGATGTTGAACAGATCTAAATGTACCTTTACATACCTAATACCGCATAGGTACCTGATATCAGCGAAATGCCTAAAAAAAGACGTGAAGTATATTAAATAAGATTATTTCGGTAGTGGTATAACAGTAAAAATATTTTTTCGAAATTTCCCGGGAATTCCCGGTTCCGACTTTGAAACTTCCCGGGATTCCCGGTTCCTCGAAAACGACCCGATTTTGGAATCCCTAGTATTTACATTTGAAACAATTGAGCTAACTGCAGATGTTTGTTACTTGTTCACGCCAAAAATATTGTACCGACTGGGATGAAATTTTGCATAGGTGTAGCTCTAGACTCCGAGTAAGACCTTTGCTACATTATCAATTTAAAATTAAATTCCCACGGGATATAATCTGACCCATACCTACCTAAATGATCCATTTCCCAAAAAAAACGACGCGTGTGAAGCCGCGGGTAGAAACTAGTATCGTATAATGTTAGTGATTTTTGGCTTACTATTAACAAAACTATGATGACAACTCTAATTGAGATAAAACTAAAATTAAATGATATCAGTATTAATTTGATTACCCGGAGTATTGTATTTTATGTATTGTATTGTAGAGTGGAGTCCGGAGGCGCCGCGCCGCCGGGGCACCGCACTATTTATTGTAACGGCCCACTCTTACTATTTATTGCTGTTTATTTGTATAGCAACAAATTAAAACAGAAACAAAACACGAAACAAAAGACCTCCACGACAAAGAACTAAACAACACTTAACCAGTTGTTTCCAGTTTATATTACACGAACAAAAATCGACGGTTGACAAATTATTGTGGTCTTCAAATTTTCTGTTTTATGGCACAATCAAAATAATATTATAATCGAATGTTATTTCATAGCATTAAGAAACTCGAATAATAGACACTTGGTTTTCGTTGAACGTTGTCAAGCTGTTATTATTATTAACAAGATCCTATAACACGTACTTATTTATGTGCATTGTGAAACTTCCACGTCACGCACATGTAACGTGAGAGCGCCAGCGCCCCCTGGGAGAGACCCTGCTTAGCTCAATGTATGTAGAGCTCCTACCGACCCGACCCGACCCGACCCGACCAGCAACCAGCTGATCCTCGTGTCGGTTGGTGGTCATCTACCTGGGTCGATGAAGCACGGACACTTTATTTATGTCTGTTAACTAACGTGTTAATGTTTCATTTGATTTATGTCGAGTCAATCTCATCTTACGACTTGCTTGCTTTGCTACAAAATGTTTCCAAGTTAAAGTTTGTTGAAACTTTATGGCGAAGCCTTGATGGGTTTTCCTTTTGTAGCGAATAGATCGGGGATATGTGATAGAATGGAAGTTTATGTGCAGGTTTTATAGCCTTCATCAGGTAGATGGGATTGAAAGGTTCAAAGGTGCGAGGTTTTATAGCAGGGGGAATGGGAAATGGACCACAGGCGACCTAGGTGCGGGCAAGTCATTGCTCCTGAAATTTACTTGTTTCCATTTTTTCCCGCATTCGTAATTGATTATTTAGCTTTAATCTAAGACTTAAACATTAGCAGACTCAAGTGATCGCGCATAACGCCACAGTTTCCAGAATCACTTATACGAACGAGCGTTGCGTTAGGTGTAACGTTCAAAAATACATATGTACTGGCAGCTCAATAAAAAATAATTCTAATCTAACTCCCCCTCCCCCTCCGCTGCTCCTACGTTATACGAATGCCTATCGCCTTCACCTGGCGCTTCTCATTCGTTGAGGTGCGAGGACGAGGACTGCGCGGGCGCGGGCTGGCCCTCGCGCTATTACACCTCCAGCAGGTTGAAAACAAAAACGTTTCTGTAGTGTATGTCCAGGTAGAACCATGGTCTACATACATCGTCTCGTAGGTCGAGGTGTTGCAAATCAGCTGTCACTGTCAGTTGTCAGACGGACATAGCCGAGAAGGCGGGAATCCGGGTTGACAGGGAACGGATGCCGACTGCGGAGGAGGTCGAGCTGATCATCATGAGCTGATGAATGCCTCGGCTGTGTCGAGCCGATGTATCCCTTATCGTGTACACTATCGGTCTATGGAACCCCTACAAATGGCGACGGGATAAAAGGTATGATATTTTATTAGTACTTGAAGGAAGGGAGGGACACCAACGAGATTGAAAGTTACAATGCAAATGCTCTCGTAGAAGTTCCTTGCTATCTTATCAAAGTAAAATACAGATAAACATAAGGAAACGCCTTAATACAGTATCACAAACTTGCACACTTGCTTCCTACTTTTTGTTTTTCTATGTAATCAAATGACCAAGAAACGCAAGGATTGGAATGGCAACAGCAGTCTGTCATGTTATATAGGTACCAATTATGGTATCCAGGTGGTAAAAATATGTGTAAGTAGGTACATTCTCATTTACCTATACCTACTAAAATCTAATATTGTCCCGAGTTAATTTATACCATTATTGTACTTATTTTATGTTCAGTATAAAGTTGACTTTCTTTATGAAACAATGTTGCAATAGGAATATGAATAGAACTCATTCCCATTTATTTTATTTGGTTTATGATAGATAACACATTTATTTATATCTTCTTGTCAAATAATATGTGGCAATGTGCTGTAAGCACCAGCTCTAGACAAACCTTCTGTGATTAAAGTGTCTTGTAATTAAGAAAAGTACTTAGGATAGTGGATAAATACAGATACCTACACACACAATGTGCAGGAGCCATAGGAGCTAAATGTACTCGGTTCCATCAAATTATAAATAGTATAAGAATCGAATAATATTATAAAATACCTAAACGGAACCAAAGGAGATTACCTCGGTACAAAGCTATATTCAAAGCAATTAAAAAGACAAGGTAAAAGGTAAAAGGTAAGTAAAAGGTAAAAGGTAAGTAAAAGGTAAAAGGTAAGGTAAACACTAAAACACAAATAAATGGATCTGATTTACCATGCAGTGTTGGTTGTGCAATAAGCTATTTCATTAGGTTTGTATTATCTTAAGATGAATTATTGGAACACCAGCTGGTAGACCAAATAACAGAATTAAATTAAATTTGCTATGGATGTGCAGTGCATCATCAAAGGTCAAGTCGGTACTGAGCTGCTATAAAATAGCATTGTCAAAATTAAGATCCTAAATCGACAATGTCTACTGTAACAGATGGGGAACTACTTTTAAAACTGTACTTATGTGCCTATCATAAACTGCAATATTCTTACTCATACATAGGTAAATTAGTACAACCTTGAAAAAAAAAAAATTATTTGGATCTGTGCAAAAGTGCCTAACCGTTGAAAATTAAGGTATCATTTATTGCATGAAATACATGGAGAGACCTACAGGTGATAAGATGAATCATTGTACTCCTTCCTGCCTTTGCAGTGTGCAATGTCTGTATAACAAGTTATTATGATTGAAATTAACGCATTCGCTGCCCAGCCTTGGCGGTGCGCCGCGCCGAAAGGAGCTGGAGGTGGGCAAGTGCGACGTGGGCCATGTAAGTGAAAATTGAATTGAATTGGCAATTGAAAATCAATAAAAAAAAAAACTGATAGATATGGGATAAACAATTTACAAAAATAAATGTCATGGTGGTGAATAATCTTTGTCAACTATAAATCCATGAATAGTGTATGAAATAATCATTCTTGACTTTCTAAAATCCTAATTCGGTAGTAGGTATAGTCTTAGATTGTGGTAATTTATGGACGGAGCCATAGCAAATTTACCTGCTGTTGCATATCATGGTGGGTTCATGTTATGGATAATTCAGGGCAAGTGGTAGTATGGTACTCATCAGCATTTTTCCAAGTACCCACATGTATAGTTTGTGATTGGAAGGTCAATAAACTAGTTATGAGTGCACTCACACATAGATATCTAAAAAAACAGTTGCCTATTCTATATAACACAGACTTTATTGTCGATGCGCCTTTTGCGGACAACGAAATCCGAAAGTCAACAAAAGATTTTTGGATAATATTGCATTTAATACTTATTAAAAAGATGGTGGTTACTGTCACAGATGCGCGTGTATCTAAAACCTTCATTTATGGTGATGATGTTACAAAGTACGGTTATAGTTAAATAAAGGTTTATATTATTACTATTTGGGCCGTTAAAAGTGATTTATTCTTATTTTTTCCTTGAATAAAAATTACCTACATTATTATATCGTTATGGAAACAAGAAATAAAATGATTTGTTTTCTTATATTAACAAACAGCCGATGCTGTTAAAAAAGTAAAAATGAGGTAGGATTGTTGGGTTATAATTACAAACAGTTAAAAATCACTTTATTATGTAACTATTATTAAAAAACTTATAAAAGAGCTGGTATCATCAATATAAGTAGCCCATATACCTACATAACATGGAGTAAATAAAGGGTTAGTGCTGGAAAATTTATACAGCGTCGAGAATAAATAATAATACCAGCAAGATGATTTCCTCCTAGCCGAATTGCGACCACGGCAGCCGGTCTCATCGAAGACTGGCGGGATGCACGGCACATGTTGTGGTGCACGGGTTTGGGCGCGAACCAGGGTGCGCTCCCTGTTCCCGCACTCTCATAGTCCGGTAGGACGGCGGACCGACGCGGCCGGGGAGAGGTCAGGCGCGTGACCGATGGCTTTACCTACGTACTTTCCGAGGCACGGAGCTGCAAGCTAAGTAGAAGTAATGACTATCCCAAAAGTAAATTTGATAGACTACGCGTACTAAGTTTGTGAAATTATCGAGCTTATTATAAATTGTATCATTATTGATGTGCCTGGTTGATTGACGATTTCTTCCGTGCACGGATTGGTTCGTCATGTAACTATTCGTATAAAACAAAACATAATTTCGGGTTCTGAGGTAAGCTTACGCGGTTAATATTAAATGGTATGGTAATGGTAATGGTATGGTAATGGTAATGGTATGGTAATTGCTTAAGCTTCCGCGCATGTGTGGAAATTGATTATTTGTTCGAGTATAGGTCGGTGTGGGTTGACAAGACCGCCATTAAATTGGAAATTGTCTGGTAGTTCAAATGAATGCCACTGGGTTGACAAGACCGCCATTAAATTGGAAATTGTCTGGTAGTTCAAATGAATGCCACTGGGTTGACAAGACCGCCATTAAATTGTAAATTGTCTGGTAGTTCAAATGAATGCCACGGGGTTGACAAGACCGCCATTAAATTGGAAATTGTCTGGTAGTTCAAATGAATGCCACCATTAAATTGGTATTGGTCGACATGCCTTCCATTAAAATTGGAAGTAGCGCAGTAGTTCAAATGAATACTCTCATTAATTAAAATTGGTAGACATGTCCTCCCCTTTTAATTTAAAATGTTTTGTAGTTAAAATGTATTCCTTCATTAAATCGGGGATAATTGCTGATAGTTCAAATGAACACCTTATTACGTATTTCTTACAAAGTATGAAGTGCTTTTTTGCTTATTAATGAGATATTACTTCAATTGCTCCGTCAAAACTTAAAACATAGTGCAGTGTCTCTATAAGGGTCAGAGGACAACAAAACTTGCGTATGCTGCAAATAAGAGAGATGGAAGCACCACTATTCGTACGGCAAAGACGAGACTGTGAAGATTTTATAACCTAGGTGCCTGGTGCATAAGCTACTAAAGGGCTACGCAGTTGTGAAGAACATCATTAAGAAATTCCTCTAAGTGACAATGTTTAACCAGGATAACCAACCATGACAAAGAATAGCTCTCATAAATATGCGCCAAGAAATTGGAAACGAAAATCAAGTCCTCCTTGACTGAGATATAATTGAAGGGTACTTATATGGAACATCAGGGGTATTTTCATTGGTAAATAATGAAAGAAAAGAAGTTTGCGAGTATTTGAAGGATCTTCAACTCCACAAACAAAAGTGCACACCACGTAAAGCTACTACAACTTCACTAGAGCATTCCAACATACTTCTTTGGCAAGAATTCTGATCTAAGTTTTAAAAGGATATTTCCTATTTACCTCCATGAAATTGTGGGTGGAGCAAACAAGACCACATGCTATTTTGAATTACTGCTATTATTGAGAATTATTCATTGTCAAAGGCGATAAGATACCCGAGTATGATACTGACTATTAGATATTGTATAGAAATATTAAATTTAATGCGTTTATTTCAGACAACGACTAATAATGGCACAAAAAAGTTTAGGTTTCCATATTCGCGTTTGTCACATCTATAATAACAAGAAAAATTTAAAATTAATAAAAAAAAAACCCGACAGATTTTCTTGAAACATCTCGCACTCGATAAAATTATATATACTAAAAAAAAAACTAAACGAAAATCGGTTCATCCGTTTGAGAGCTACGATACCACAGATACACAGACAGACACGTTAAACTTATAACACCCCTGTCTTTTTGCGTCGGGGGTTAAAAATACAATCCGTGATAAATATATGGAAGCAAAAAGCAGAAGAGAGAGGGTAAGAGTGTAGAGACAGAAGAAGAGAAGTCGCTGAATCAAGCTTAGTGGAAGGTGACAAGTTTTATGTTGAAGTAATTGATAAAGGCAATAAATGTTGGGTCTATCGACATGTCACAGTGCGAAAACATCTTACAGATCAAGCATTGAAAAGGAATGTCGTACAACTGAAAATAGTATCCAGATGAAGAAGCGGCTTCCCAGGACCCACCAGAAACAGGCTAAAGAATACCAAGAAGAAATCTGTAGGTAATGAACAAATTAGACTAATTTCGGATGGAATTTGAGTTGAGTGATAAGCAAGCACTATTTACCAAAATTAAATAATTCAGTGTTAAAATGAAATTGTGTCTCACATTGGTCTTAAATTATTGTGCTAAACTTTATACCTTACTAGTGTAATGTGGTTAATAAAAGATACTTAACTATAGCCATACATTTTTGTAGTGTAAAATAAATAATATTTGATGTGTTCAACACACCATGTTGTGTGACTTTAAATTTATCCTCAAGGGAGGGATGTAGTGTATGTCCAGGTAGAACCATGGTCTACATACATCGTCTCGTAGGTCGAGGTGTTGCAAATCAGCTGTCACTGTCAGTTGTCAGACGGACATAGCCGAGAAGGCGGGAATCCGGGTTGACAGGGAACGGATGCCGACTGCGGAGGAGGTCGAGCTGATCATCATGAGCTGATGAATGCCTCGGCTGTGTCGAGCCGATGTATCCCTTATCGTGTACACTATCGGTCTATGGAACCCCTACAGTTTCCATCTTAACTAATGCTGTAACCGTCCAACAGCCGTTGTCACTAAATACCGCCGCCTAATTTCCATATAGTTCTGTCGAACAGATCGCTGTATGTAATGTATCGATGTAGGTACATCCGCTGACGCGGGGCAACATGGGAGCCCTGGGCCTCCGCCATTAGCGCGCTGACAGCCGCGACACGCGACGGATGGGTGGTCCGCGTCTCTGGGACGGTGCACGGAGATAGGCTTCAGGGGACTGGGTTGGGTTCCGCATTCTCTCGAAATATGTATGCACGTGGTAGAGTCAAGTGAGTAACTATGTTGTCATAACGAGAAAAAATCCGGTGAAATTTAGATGTCTGTTTGCCAAGGTTTATACTTGCCTTGGTGCTAAGTTAAGATTCCTGTCTTTTTCGAGAAATTTATTGAACTATATAGAATAGGATAGGAATATTGAATAGGAGATTTTCAAAGGACGACTATAATAATTGTTAACTGGGTAAAAATAAAAAATGTTCTATATGTATTAAAAAAAAGAAGATCATCCGGCGAGCCTTGGTCACCGCTAAAGTATCAGCTATTCTTGAACCGAATGTTCTGATACGTGACGATGGGAAGAGGCCCGACGGTATGACACTAGTCCCATGGGAGTTGGGGAGGCCCATTGTGTGGGACGCTACATGCGTCGACACACTTGCGCCTTCCCACCTTCCGAGGACATCCGTGAGGGCAGGCGCGGCGGCAGATTTGGCCGAAGATCTCAAGAGGCGCAAATATGCAGGTCTCGACAGAGCCTACACATTTGCTCCTCTTGGAGTTGACACCCCAAGTCCATTGTTTGCAACAGTCTGCAGTTAGCTCAATTGTTTCAATTGTAAATACTAGCTCTAATTTGATTCTAACTATTTGATTGTTGTTTTCTTTGTTAACAAAGAAGAAACATTAACTGGGTTCAGAATTTATTTCGTTTTAGTTCTCTCGATATTTCAATCTACAGATTAATCATTAACCTGTTAACATATTAAACTGCATTAAAGTAGTGTTCGGTGCGAACCTCACGGAACCCTAACCTTTATCTAATTCACATTGTGTAAGCCCGCGTGCGCGTGCGCCTATCTCCGAGAAGAAATTAATATTCATTTATATAATTTTATGTTCTAATGCTCCACCGGTTACCTGATTATTGTTTAATTTTATGGAGTGGTTTGGTAAAAGCCTGCGTTGGGAGCTCGTCTTCTCAACTCACTGAGGCAGCTGCAGCTATCACTGCAGGCGATAAGGACTGGACTTGTATTTGTGTTAGATAACCGTTAAGTTAAGCGCGTTGAATATTCATTAAACCACTGAATAAATTGTCATTTTATATTATAGTTACAGCTTTTCTATCTTTTGAAAAGTAGTGTCGACATCACTTTATAATCATTCAGCTAAATCTTACTAATAGATCCGTTAACAGAAGGAAGCCTACACTAAAGTGCTGAGAAAAGGTGGTGGTGTATTTACGCTTAGCCTACACGATATAAACCATTTGCAGTTTATGCGCGTGTAGAGCGTGGATGCCCTTCTTTATGCGCAGGCGCATAGTTGTGAGTAGGTGTGCATCGGCCAGTATTCACGAACCCAACATTCCGTGTTAGTTTACCTGCAGCGCGGGTGCGCGGGCGCAGTGTTGCCGTGTTCCCGCGTCTTGTATCGCGTGATCTGCAGATACTGGGCTATGCAGATTTATCTCGGCAACGGCAACACTTCCGCCTCCCCCTCGCCCCGCCCGCGCCAGCGCCCCCTGCTGGGGATATGTTTCATCTTTTGTTACATTACTTACACTACACTACACCTTGCGCTCGCGCCGCCGATTCTGACCCAACACGTTTCTGCGGAGATTGTAAACGTTCTATCTTTACTTACTGTTTGTTTACCGTTCTGGAGTTCTGAGTCAGCTCCTATTTCCCAGAATCTAAGGCAACGACAGGTCTTAGATTTGAACGTCCAATTTACGTAGTTAGAACAGATTCCTGCAGAGCTTTTCCTCCGTGTTCGAAGCGAACCCCGACCGCAACCGCAGCGCATGCGCATGCTCAAATCTTTATTCTAATCGATGCCCATCCATTTGATTGATGCATCTCCGGGGCAAAGTGAGTTCTATAACATTGAGATAGAGTGCCGTTCAGAAGAGTCTTTATGTTTGATGTGCAGTTTGTTTGTGGTCGATAATGAAGTATCTGCGGACGATTGATTCCGATCACGGCTGATCGGTTTAAATCATCCGCTGTTGATGGAGATGGAGAGGTTCCCCGCTGCACGCTCGCTGAACGGTTGCACCACAAACTGGTTGGAATGCTGCTGCCGGAAACTCTACTGTAGATTGCTTTACAAAAAGTCGTAAATAAGTGTGTTATTGTTTTGGAAGAAAACAAACCGACATGATCCTAAATATGTAGAAGATTGTTTTTGAAGAAACAGATAAATAGATACTTAGACATTATTAGGTAGGTAGGTAATACTTAATGTTTCGATTTGTGTAACATTTGAGACTTAATGTCAGGCGAACCCGCGGCAGCGCGATGGTCTATCAAATGCTAGCAGTATAAGATAAGGTAGTGTAGTACAATAAAGCGGAGACAGGCGGTCGTTCCGCGGGTGCTTGCGAGTCGAGAGCGCCGCGCCGCGCCGCGCTCGGCTCACGAGTGTAGGGCGCCGTCACACTGATCAGAGGTGCAGTCTTTAATATGATGTGTTCAAATTTCAGGAAACACATAGTTGACATTCTGGGAAAATACACGGCCTCCTGCAAACGATTTGTAGCGTCCTTCCGCTCGCCGCTTGCCTAAGTGAAGTGCCTTCACGTAGAGGAGGTCGCTTGATCTAGTTGATCTCGCACGAGGACTGCAAATATCGGTTTCGTCAAAAGACATCAAAGTAGAGTTGAGTATGTAGTTAAATTGAACCAGTATGATCCAGCCTTGTGTAGAGCGGAGCGCGCGCGCACGCGGATTGTTTACGAGGCGTCGGCGTCGGCGTCGGCGTCGGCGTCGGCGTCGGCGCATCTCGTGCGCTCTGCATCAGCGGAGATGCTGGCGAGTGGTAAGGCAAACTGTTCTTACTTCCGGGGTTACAACAGGAACCTACGTTACAAACTATCCTACAAGCTTACGTCTCATTATATATACTTAAACCAGATTCAAATGACATTGCTCCCTTAGAATGAACTACACGAGGCTAGATAACATTGACGGATACAGGGGGGCCCATGGCCCGCATAGTAGATAAAACCCCTGAGTAGGTAAATCCAGATATTTTAATCATTTTTAGAAATGTCACCAGACACTGGTATATAAATAATTTCGTATATTTATAACTAGCTTCAGCCCACGGCTTCGCGCGCTTTTCAGCTAGCCTATGTCCGGGATACCGTTCGTTTAGCTCCCTGCCAAATTTTATTAAGACCCGTTTAGCCGTTTAGGCGTGAAAAGGTACAGACAGGCTGACAGACAGAGTTAATTTCGAATTTATAATATTGGTATTGAAATGTCCTTTTTTCTCAACGGTCGCTAGAAATTACGCAAAATTTTAAAGGTTCGCTACGCTCGCCTGTTTTTGCCTTGGCTTTCTTCTCTTCCACAAATTTTCCTACCGCCCCGCCAGAGTCTCAATAATTGTCGCGGCTGGCACCGTTCGTCAGCGCCTTTATATCGTATTTTCTACCTTTTCTCTCACAAATTTCCCAATCGTCTAACAAGTCATTAAAATTTTCGAGGCTCGCTCCGCTCGCCATATTTATGTCATCTTTGCTTTATTTTCTCAAAAATTTCGATAAGTCGCTAAAACAAACAAGAAAATTTTGAGGCTCGCTCCGCTCGCCTATTTTTCTTTGCGCGGTCTTTTCTTTCTTTCTTATATGCTCGCTCCGCTTGCCTATTTTATATGTATGGTCTTTTCTTTCTTAAATGTCCCAATCAGCGCGCAGAATTTTCTCTCTCGCCCCGAAGATCGTCGCTAAAAAAATTTATAAACTTTCGAGGCTCGCTCTGCTCGCCTATTTTACATGTTTGCTCTTTTCGTTTCCTAATATCCCTATGGTCGCTATAAATTCTTAGAAATTTTCGAGGTTCCCTCCGTCTCCATTTTTTCATTTAGGCAACGAACTTATTTTAGGGCTCCGTCAAATATTTCGATGTCAAAGGGGTTGCGTTGCTAAAAGGGTTTGAGGTTTAATCTTAGAGAGTGTTTTTTTTTTCGGCGCCACGCCGCACTGGCGTTCTTCCACCCGCGCCGCCTGCGCGTGACTCCTTAATTAATTAATTAAAATTTATTTTGTATAAAAATGCTGGTAAAAGCTTTATTTTTTGTTTACCTGTAATTTTAACCCTTTCTCCGAACTTTGTCAAAATGCCCCCCCCCCCCCCTCCAAAATGAGATCCTGGATCCGCCCCTGCTAGATAATCGAGGAAAAGTTGTTCTCCCCTCATTCTCCATGCACACACAGCACACAGTTACCCAGTTACTTGTAACTGCGTGTGGTATGTTTGTTTGTATGTATGTTGACTAGCAGATTGTATCTCGGCTATAAAGCACATGTCTGTGTCGGTCGTCCTCGTCCTCGGCCGACCGGATTGCTTTACAATATCCTGTGCGCACGCGCACCTACCTGCAGCACGTTCACTTGTTCCCATCGAGCGCAGTAGCGCTCGATGGGAACAAGTGAACGTTTGTATCTTAACGACCTACATCTTATGAAATGTGTTGGGTATGTTATGTAATGTACCTACTTCATTTTTAATTGTTCTTATTTTATTTCTAAAGTAGCTGTTACCCGCTACTTCGTAAACGTGGTAGGTAGGGTACCTACCTTACTAAACGACACATCAGTGAACGGAAAAACATTTACATAGAAAATGCGAATAGGTTCATACATCTGTCACTTCTAACACACGGAACATTTATATTATCCATACATGTTTATCATACATTTTTAAATCATACATTGCTGGAAAAAGCATTCTGTTTAATTTTCATATTTTAGCAGATATGACAACCATGACAACATCACAAGTTCAATCACTATTTTGATAAAAATAGACAACGTAACATAGACTTTCTATCGATGTTTAGGTCTCTCGTTGGACGTGATGTGTAAATTATGAAACCCTTCTTAAAATTAGGGGTTTTCGATTTGCATTTTTATGAAAAAAAAAAATTGTACTTTTTTTTTTTTTTTTTTATTCGGCGAGGAAATTCGTTTACGAATAAACTGGTCTGGGGGGGACCAGAATTATGTGGCGACTTGACGTTCTGAAAAGAACATAATACCCACTAAAACCTCTCCGGTGTCCCTCTCTCGCCATTTTTGCCGAACCACGGGAACATTTAAAACACTTACTAAATATTTCGATAGATGACAGGGCCGTCGATTGGTAATTTGAGTACATCAATGTCAAATGAAAGGAAAACAAAAACAACAAAAAATGATGCTAAATTGGAAACACAAACTAGAAAGTTGGTTTTCCTTTTATTTGACATTGAAATACTCTAATTGCCAATTGAGACACTGCTGCCATCTATCGAGGAATATGGAACTAAATATTTTTTTTATGCAAATCGAAAACCCCTTATTCTAAATTGGGGGCGAAGCATCGATCAAGGTTTTCGCCGGCCTCCATAGATTCACAATGCACACCCTGAAACCGTCTGCATCAAAAGAGAAGCCTTTTGGCATGTTATGCTTACCATCTCAACTAGTGTCATTGTAGCTCTCGGACAGAAAGCATTACCAAGTGTGACCAAGTGCTCGTATAAAAAGGCTTATTCCAATAATCCCCTGCCATGATCCCCTGCGAAGGGGATTTCTGGACTTTTTGTCCAATAATCCCCTGCCGGTTCAAAGAGAAGAGGCGCAGGGGATTTGTGGACAAGAGTTCCAGAAATCCCCTGATCCACTTATTTACACCGTAAGTAGTTGTTCGTTCTTGGAATAATCAAATGCAAACAACTAAGTAACCTAACCTTATAAGTAGAACATACCAAAATATTAATATTGCATTCAGGAATTTCCGACTCACAATAGGGTTTCAGCTGATTTCGAGTAGTTTTTTGTGCTGTTTTTTCGTGGTCCCATTATTTTGTCCCATTAATGGGAACACGAGGGAGAACTATTTCTTGTAGTCCCATTAGTAGGTATGTGCGGTTGTAGAAATTTTTCTCCTGTAGGTATACATATATTTCCTGCATGGATAAACGTCCAACAAGCGTTTCGTCCAATAAGCGGTTCGTCAGGAATCCATGCGCAGTTCGCCCAATTCTTCCTAAGTACTTTAGAATTATCGAAAATAGATTAAATTTCATACTGTTCCATACAGTTTTAAAAAATGACAGTGAATTCCAAATATGACAGCTGATGTACAAAATGACAGCTGATGTCAAAAATGACAGCTGATGTCAAAAATAACAGGTGATGTCAGAAATAACAAAAATTAACAAAATAATATTTTATGTAAAAAGTGACAGCTGATGTCAGAAAATGGAAGTTACAGTTAGTTAAAATTTAAAAATGACAGGTTATTTCAAAAATGAAATGGATATTATTCTAGACTAGTGCTAGACTTTTAGTTAGTGACTCAGATGAAAGGTAGGCACCAAAGTAAGAGTAGTTTAAGAGATGTGGCCGTTAGAAGTTTGACTGCTGTCATCGGAAATGTAGACCATTTCAATAGCTATGATTTGAACTAAGAACGGAGAAATTAAATAACATCGCAAAAATTTACGACTACGGCAGGACTTGAACACGCATCCTTCCGTCAGTACCGGAATGTGCTAACCAACTACTACTACTTACGCACTATAAAAACAAAAACTTAAGAACGGAGACTCTAGGACGAATTTTTTCGGAGATATGGCTGTTTCAATTTTAACAGCTTTCAAAATGAGAAGTCTAGGACGAGTAGCCTTGTCATACTGGAAAATCTTTATTCAAAGAAAAAATTACAATCAGATAATCGAAATAAATTAGAACTAGTATTCACACTTGAAATGACAATTCAGCGAACTGCAGACTGTTACAAACAATCTACAGGTAGCTCAATTGATCTATATCACGTAATACGTATATCTCGGAAGATGGAAAGGTGAAAATGTGTCGACGCATGTAGCGGCCCACACAATAAGCCTCCCCAACTCCCATGGGACTAGTGTCATACCGTCGGGCCTCTTACCTCCGTCACGTAATAGACCATTTGGTTCGAGAATAGCAGGTATGTTAGCGGTGACAAAGGCCCGCCGGATGATGTCGTTAAAGCTGGAGTGGCGAGATATCCGACCGGGGCGGCCCTAGTACACGATAATCCGTGATGACCAAGCTGTTCGACAGCAGTACCGCACTGGCATTGATGAGGCGCGCAACACCTTGCACCCAACCGAAGACCTCTTGCGATACGGAAAGTTACGAGATCCAATAAAGTACCGGTGTTATATGAAGAAAATGGTTGCAACCAATGTCCTGACTCCCATTGAGAAACAGCCAGGAAGCGGGCATTATCCACAGAGCTGGAGCACGTTTTGTCAAACAATCCCGTGTCAACTCGCACAGAGGACCGTTCCATTGCCGCCGTTGGAACATAAGTGATTTTGGGAGAGCAGCATTGGTGCAAGCAGTATGCCAAGCTGATCGAACTTCGTCTAAAAATATAAAAAGCATGATCAAATATTTTGATGATAGCCGTCAAAATGACATCTGTCATCTGTTTTGTCTGATGTCAGTAATTTTTGACCTCATCATCACTGGTCTTCAACATATCGATTAAGTTAACCTTTTCATTAGTACCAATTTTCGTAGTTTTTGTTGTAATGTTAACATTTTGATATGTTCTACTTATAAGGTTAGGTTACTTAGTTGTTTGCATTTGATTATTCCAAGAACGAACAACTACTTACGGTGTAAATAAGTGGATCAGGGGATTTCTGGAACTCTTGTCCACAAATCCCCTGCGCCTCTTCTCTTTGAACCGGCAGGGGATTATTGGACAAAAAGTCCAGAAATCCCCTTCGCAGGGGATCATGGCAGGGGATTATTGGAATAAGCCGTATAAAAACTGCAAAAATCATATGTCCAAGCAGAAGAAAAAGGATGGAATTTCTTATTTTCAGTAGATTTTAATGTATTATTTACCTTTGTGTTGTGAAATTAGCCATAGGTATCCTTAAGAAATCAGCATTAAAAATTGTTTTTTGGTTTCCCTATGTTACAATATTTATTGGCTTATTCCAATAATCCCCTGCCATGATACCCTGCGAAGGGGATTTCTGGACTTTTTGTCCAATAATCCCCTGCCGGTTCAAAGAGAAGAGGCGCAGGGGATTTGTGGACAAGAGTTCCAGAAATCCCCTGATCCACTTATTTACACCGTAAGTAGTTCTTCGTTCTTGAAATAATCAAATGCAAACAACTAAGTAACCTAACCTTATAAGTAGAACATACGAAAATATTAACATTGCATTCAGGAATTTCCGACTCACAATAGGGTTTCAGCTGATTTCGAGTAGTTTTTTGTGCTGTTTTTTCGTGGTCCCATTATTTTGTCCCATTAATGGGAACACGAGCGAGAACTATTTCTTGTAGTCCCATTAGTATGTGCGGTTGTAGAAATTTTTCTCCTGTAGGTATACATATATTTCCTGCATGGATAAACGTCCAACAAGCGTTTCGTCCAATAAGCGGTTCGTCAGGAATCCATGCGCAGTTCGCCCAATTCTTCCTAAGTACTTTAGAATTATCGAAAATAGATTAAATTTCATACTGTTCCATACAGTTTTAAAAAATGACAGTGAATTCCAAATATGACAGCTGATGTACAAAATGACAGCTGATGTCAAAAATGACAGCTGATGTCAAAAATGTCAGCTGATGTCAAAAATGACAGGTGATGTCAGAAATGACAAAAATTAACAAAATCATATTTTATGTAAAAAGTGACAGCCGATGTCAGAAAATGGAAGTTACAGTTAGTTAAAATTTAAAAATGACAGGTTATTTCAAAAATGAAATGGATATTATTCTAGACTAGTGCTAGACTTTTAGTTAGTGACTCAGATGAAAGGTAGGCACCAAAGTCTAGTAAGAGTAGTTTATGAGATGTGGCCGTTTGAAGTTTGACAGCTGTCATCGGAAATGTAGACCATTTCAATAGCTATGATTTGAACTAAGAACGGAGAAATTAAATAACATCGCAAAAATTTACGACTACGGCGGGACTTGAACCCGCATCCTTCCGTCAGTACCGGAATGTGCTAACCACCTACTACTACTTACGCGCTATAAAAACAAAAACTTAAGAACGGAGACTCTAGGACGAATTTTTTCGGAGATATGGCTGTTTCAATTTTAACAGCTTTCAAAATGAGAAGTCTAAGACGAGTAGCCCATATCTCGGAAGCTTGTCATATTGGAAAATCTTTATTCAAAGAAAAAATTACAATCAGATAATCGAAATAAATTAGAACTAGTATTCACACTTGAAATGACAATTCAGCGAACTGCAGACTGTTGCAAACAATCTACAGGTAGCTCAATTGATCCATATCACGTAATACGTATATCTCGGAAGATGGAAAGGCGCAAATGTGTCGACGCATGTAGCGGCCCACACAATGGGCCTCCCCAACTCCCATGGGACTAGTGTCATACCGTCGGGCCTCTTACCTCCGTCACGTAATAGACCATTCGGTTCGAGAATAGCAGGTACGTTAGCGGTGACAAAGGCCCGCCGGATGATGTCATTAAAGCTGGAGTGGCGAGATATCCGACCGGGGCGGCCCTAGTATACGATAATCCGTGATGACCAAGCTGTTCGACAGTAGTACCGCACTGGCATTGATGAGGCGCGCAACACCTTGCACCCAACCGAAGACATCTTGCGATACGGAAAGTTACGAGATCCAATAAAGTACCGGTGTTATATGAAGAAAATGGTTGCAACCAATGTCCTGACTCCCATTGAGAAACAGCCAGGAGGCGGGAATTATCCACAGAGCTGGAGCACGTTTTGTCAAACAATCCCGTGTCAACTCGCACAGAGGCCCGTTCCATTGCCACCGTTGGAACATAAGTGATTTTGGGGGAGCAGCATTGGTGCAAGCAGTATGCCAAGCTGATCGAATTTCGTCTAAAAATATAAAAAGCATGATCAAATATTTTGATGATAGCCGTCAAAATGACATCTGTCATCTGTTTTGTCTGATGTCAGTAATTTTTGACCTCATCATCACTGGTCTTCAACATTTCGATTAAGTTAACCTTTTCGTTAGTACTAATTTTCGTAGTTTTTGTTGTAATGTTAACATTTTGATATGTTCTTCTTATAAGGTTAGGTTACTTAGTTGTTTGCATTTGATTATTTCAAGAACGAACAACTACTTACGGTGTAAATAAGTGGATCAGGGGATTTCTGGAACTCTTGTCCACAAATCCCCTGCGCCTCTTCTCTTTGAACCGGCAGGGGATTATTGGACAAAAAGTCCAGAAATCCCCTTCGCAGGGGATCATGGCAGGGGATTATTGGAATAAGCCTATTTATTTTGTTCTAAATTGATGAATGGAGCGGCTAAATGTTCCACTGCGATTATTTTTTTACATTTTGGGTTACACTAAACACCTTATTACATATTAAAACAGTTATTTTAATGCAAATTTTGTAGAAGTACACATTGTTTATTTACATTTGCTTGACATTTGGTTTCGTGTTACCAGGGCAAAGGTTTAGTTTAGTTCCATTTTAATTAATTTCTACTCTTTTCGGTCCAGCTGTAGGCTTCGAGATAACCATTTGAGAACCTACTCTACTCTACTAGCGAGAGCTTACCCAGTAAGACATTATAATAACAAGCTATTTACAATTGATTTGTCGTTGACATCTGTAGGCTGCAATTTGCCAGAAGGTCGGCGTCACGTCAGCATTCCCTTGCTGACATTCGGATTGTTATTATGCACATTATGGACAATCAGCGGCTGTCGGTGCTGTGCCCGCCCGCCTGCGCCCGCGCCGCGCGCCGCCGGCGCACTCTCTGTGCAACACATGAACACACGCGACGAGGACGCGACCCCGACGGTCTGAAAGCTGCAGCGCTGGTCAAAGTACAGACATTAAGCAGTTTCACCAGCGATCAGATAATTGCGGGCTTGCGGGTGGAATACATTGTCATCACATAGCTCTAAGATCTTGGCATGTAATTATAGTATTCTGCAAATGAACGATTGATTCTGATTCTGGACCGCGGACATTTTAACGGCTAAAGTATCCACGGGTTCCGCCACAAGCCACAGCTCCGCCTCTTAAACTTTTATATATCAATATATATTAATATATAGTAAGAAAGAAAGTAAAAATCAAATAAAAATCATTTACGCCCGAATACTCAAACGCAGATCTGATTTGAGCACGTCTCAAATTACTAATTTTGACAGTTTTCAATGAAAATGTGTCAAAAATTCGTCGCTTGAGACGTGCTGAAATCTGAGTAGCGTTTGAGTATTCAGGCGTTAATCTGTTAAAATCATAATATCAAGCTACAATTAAGTTTCCGTGGTCAGCAGCGAACTTTTCTTCTGTTTTGATTGCCTGTAGATAGTTTTTTGTTGTCCTATAATCTGTCTTGTCCTATAACGATCTCACCCGATAATGGTTCAGTGAATTAAATCGATGGTTTGAGTAATCGGTGGGGGCGGGGAGCGGGGGTAATGCCAGGGTTCGGTAATAAATGGGCTGCCTAGTAGTTAGTACCTGATTGGAGAGGTCGGCCAGGCTATACGGAGCTATCTGCGTCACGGAGAGCTGTCAGCTCCACGGTAGATTGCCCCTGCCTGCTCCAGATTAGGGCAGAGCCAAAGAAGAAATGCTGGAGGTGACTCGGAAGTGGGAACACAACCATGGCTCACTCGCGTCGCTACGACGTTGATTCGTTAATTCAAACATAGTTTAGTAGCTCAACTGAACCACATGAGGTGAACTTAGAAAGCCGAAAAAAAACCAACAATATTCTTTATACTACACCTGCTCGGAAAGTTGCCTATTCCTTTTCCATTTATAGAATAGAAAGTATGTCTTTGCAGGCCTATAGGAAACCGGGAGGAAAAAGTGTATGGAAATCCATTTCTAACATGTTATTTTTTTTTTATTTCCTAAAAGATCGGCCGGTAGCTATTATTAGCATACTTAAAAACATAACCATCTTTCTTGCAAAGTCGAGTAAAAATAATGATAAAACAAATATTTTGTATTATAAATCTGTGGGAAATCGTTTCTGAACGAAGTTAAAAAGATGGCATGAGAGGCGCCACGCGGACGGAGAAGGAAGCTGGACGGGATATGAAAAAACATGGCGCGCAATGAACAAGTGCAATTTTCTGGTAAAAGTTTGTGGAAGGAGAATAACTGTGGAAACAAAGGTATAGAATGTTTTAATTATCATTATAGTTATCAGAATACTCAATCATAGTGTTTGAACTGAATAGTTTGTAACAATTCAGAAGTGCGACACACGCCCGATGGAGAGATGGTACCTATGTAGACTTTTCATTATATTATCTGCTGTCCAGCTCGCAGTGTACTTACCTACCGGGTCTGAAACGGTTCAGTAAGTAGTCAAAGTAAAATACCGACCTACCCACTCACAGCTCGAAAGACTTCAACAAGTAAACGCCGCGTCAAGGTCAACTGTCGAATTCGTTGGTTGACACGCAACTACCTACTTGTAGATTTCTTTGAGATACCTTTCGAATAGGTAACATAGATAAATTGACTGTTTCGTGTTGTGAGTAAACATAGGTACATGAGTGCCTAGCCAACCCTAAGTTCAATTTGATTGGAGATGACAAAATCCAATGCTAAGAAATATCAGATTGGGAATTTTCAAAGACCTACTCCTACCTTACATTTTTTTTTATAGAGATTAAGTAAGGTAGGAGGATACACAACTTTTTAGGTACTGCCCAGGACTATGATTATGTTATGATAATATTCGGGCATCTAATAGTACCAACATTTTTAAAATGTTTCTATTACTAATCTGATTACCTGGTACTCTGTTTACAACTTGTTTTATAATAATAGCCAGTCTTATTTGCATTCATCTGACTGCTAATCAGGTTTAGTAATTAAAAAATATATATTTTGTTAAGTAACTTCAATGCTTTCAAAAGTTCGGACAACACAAATATTTGGATATTTTAGTCCAATTACTCACATAAACAAAACAGTGTCTCTAGTAGGGCTTGCATTCGAATATTCGAATATTCGAATAATTCGAATATTATATTGGTTCGAATATTCGAATACTGAAATTGCAATATTCGAATATTCGATTAAATCAAAAACTAACAAAATGGCAAAGTTATAGGGTTCGGAAACACTCGGGAGTGCCGCTTGCGACTGCGTAGTGCATTCGCGTATGCTTATTTCGGAAAAAGGAAATCGAAGTTTAATTTTCGTTGTCGTGCAAAACCAACTTTTATGTCGCTTGCATAAGATAAGCGATAGCACAAAAACGAATCAAAATTTGATTTCGTTTTTAGAAGTACGGACCTGTCTATCCCGTCTATCCCTCGCGGTGTTACCGTTACTTATAGGGTCTCCACCTTTTTTTTGAGAAAATTGAGTCTAATTTACCTGGTAAGAGATTAGTAATACTTAGTATTAAAACGGTACTTATCCTCAATGGCAAAGAACCAAACTCTAAAGATATAACGGCGAGCGGAGAGAGCTGCGAAAATTTTCAGACTTAAGTGGCAATTGGCAAAAATGGCAAGAAAACCATGACCATGCGTGATAATGGCAAACTGAAAGGGCTACAAAGTGTGCGTAGTGAGCAACACATAATTTTCAGGCTTTACAGCCGCTGTTGTCCAAAATGACAAGCATGCTAAGGCAACACCATGCGGAGAGACCGCGTTCATTTTGAAGACTTTTGCAGCTGAGTTATTTGTGCTCTCTTTCTAAAAAAAAATACCTCGTAGTAACGTGAAACGAACAAATAAAGTATTTTCGCATACTTTATTGTGCTCATAAAGTATAGAGTACGTTAGCAAGTAATAAAGTAGGTACAATACTTTATTAAAAAGTACGGGTGGCAACCCTAGTTACTTACCGTGTTTATGTACTTGTTATTGTATTAAATTTTATTGTAGATATTGTTAAAATACCTATTCACCTAATTAAGAAGAATGTTTTTTCAAGAATTTGTGGTTGAGTGTTCGTGTAAATCGCCAATGTTTCGTTACAACCTTTTGTTAATTTGATATTTTAAGTTTGTTCATGCAAATAACATATAAAAAATAAAAGAAGATGTGATTATAATAAAAATATAGTTTTTTTACTATTATTCGAATAATATTCGAATATTCGAATAGTACCCGAAAAAAAAATCGAATATTCGAATATCAAAATTTTCGAATATTTGCAAGCCCTAGTCTCTAGCAATATTCTGCCAATTCGAGCAGGCATTTCAGGATCAAACTCCCCACCTACTAATAAAAATATCCTATTTTGAGACTGTCATCAACTCCGGGTGTTTACCTGTAAGAAATATGCATATCAGGTCACAACTTAATCTAGCTTGTTTAAAATTAATGTGTGTAAGCTGATAGCCAACCATATTTTTAAATAATTAAATTAATTATCTCAGAGTACAATTACAATGACATGGACTACCTTTGTCCATGTGTGTTAATTCAAAGCTATTTGTGGTGTACTTGCTGAATGAGTTCAAATAAACTTCACAATTATCATATACAAAGTTAATGAAGTATGTAGGTGACTATTTTCCTAAAGAGTTAAAGTTCATGAAAATCTACCTTTATTTTATTACTGCGAGCATTTAACAACGGGTTTCTATTAATAGAACCAGTGTTTATAATTGAGCTGCAAACTGATTGTTACATACTGTACAGGCAATCATGGAGCTGACCCATATCAGCAATAGTCATAAGATGTGTTTCCAAGACTCTGGCTGCATAAGCTCGCTGTATGGCATGGCAATGCTATTGTACTGCGCTATATGCTTACCACTATATTACATGCATTAAACATCATGTATGAATATCTACCTACCTACCTGTACTTTCTCAAATAACTTTATCCAACTAATTTTATCCATGGAATTACCAAAGTACTAACAATGTTTTGTTTCACCCGTCCTTTTCCTTACCTCTCATGTATTAATACAAAATACAATAAAATACAAAATACAATAATATACAAAATACAATTAAATACAAAATACAATTAAATACAAAATACAATAAAATACAATAAAACACAAAATACAAAAATACAATAAAATACAAAATACAATAAAATACAATAAAATACAAAATACAATTAAATACAAAATACAATAAAATACAAAATACAATTAAATACAAAATACAATTAAATACAAAATACAATTAAATACAATAAAATACAAAATAAAATAAAATACAAAATACAATAAAACACAAAATACAATAAAATACAATAATATACAAAATACAATTAAATACAAAATACAATTAAATACAAAATACAATTAAAAACAAAATACAATTAAATACTATAAAATACAAAATACAATAAAATACAAAATGCAATGAAATACAAAATACAATAATATACAAAATACAATTAAATACAAATCATACTAAATAAAATTATGCATGATTACATAATTTAATTGTATATTCCTTTTAATAATTAAACATTTACAAAATTACTTATGGTCTGGCTTTGACTTAATAATACAAGAATTAAATATAGTTGAACAAAACGTTTCATCTCTAAGAAGAAACATGTCTGAATTCGAAGGTTTAACACCTCCAATCGACACTGAAAGACAGCAAGACGTAGCTAACTATATAGCTATGGAAAAAGAACGACATGCGTCGTCAACGCTACGTAAGATCCGTAGTCGAACCAGATCACCTAGTCCTAAGCGGGCAAGACGACATCGACGACGAAACTCACTATCTAAGCAACGCACGCAAAGGAGAAGCCGGCGCAGATCTCGCTCGCGTTCAACTTCTTCGTCAAGTTCTTTGAGGAGTAGAGATCGCAGATCTCATACACGCGAGAGGAAGACCAAAGTCAGACGCCGAACATATTATTATACGTCTATGTCAAGTGGGTCCAACTCATCCAGCTCCAGTTCTAGATCTAGAGAAAGCTTACGTCATAGACACAATCAATCAGTTGATCAACGGCAAGACCAAAACACAATCTTTAATAAATTCATTAATGCAATTGGACAACACGAAAATACTTCTTTTCCTGGCTCTCAAGAAGTCATTCCAAAGTTTGACCCCAGCCAGAAAACTCAAACCACTCAATCATGGCTAAAGAAAGTGAACGAAACAGCACAGATATATCAATGGAGCGAAAGACAAATAATATTTCACGCCTTGCCTAAGCTTGATGGATTAGCACGCAAATGGTACGAAGGCTTGACTTCCGTAAAATTGACTTGGAAAGAATGGCAAAGGAAACTTTTGAAAAATTTTCCAGATGACCGAAACTATGCTGACCGCTTAATAGAAATGCTTGATAGAAAAAGCCGCATAGAAGAGACACTTGAAGAGTATTTCTATGACAAAGTCAAATTAGTAAATCACTGCAACATAAAAGGGAGAAGCAGTTCAATGCATTATTCACGGCATATATGATCATAACATTAGACTAAATGCCGAAGGTGCTAATTTCAAAAGCCCAACTAAGCTTCTACGATATCTTCGCAGCATAACAGTTAGACCATTTAAAAGAAATACCACATTGCAAAAGTCAACTCGACCTACCTCTGTCAAATTCAAAGATAGCAATAAAATGCAAAGATCTTACAACACTAATACAAACCCAACACGGAAATTACAATGTTACAATTGCTCTGAAACTGGACACATAACACCCAAATGCACTAAAGAACGACAACAATGTTCTCAATGTAATCGTTACGGTCATGTAGCTACCTTTTGCAGAGATAAACAGCAAACCCAAAACATCAATACACAAAAGCAGTCAGTGAGTGGCCAGACCGGAAATAGTAAAAATGAAGTTAACCGCATAACATCGCATACAAGTGCTACGGCTCATGGCATATATTACAAGAATGTTAAAATTAACGATATTTATAAGACAGCTTTCATTGATTTTGGTAGCCAGTGCACTATAATTAGACAAACCGTTGCATCCGAGATGAGTTTACAATTAGACAAAAATGACTTACCAGCAATGAAAGGTTTTGCATTTGGCGTCACACAACCCATTGGACGCGTGCATATTGCTGTTTCCATAGATTTCGTGAATGCATTTATAGAAGCATACGTTGTACCTGACGAGTTTTTGAATACAGATATATTAATCGGTCAAAATTTTACTGAAAGACCAGAAATTATTGTGTGCAAAACGAATACCAGCTTAGTTTTGTACTCAGAGAACCTTGAAATGAATAAAATCCAAGTTTTTTGTACGACTGACACCTCGTTCAAGGGAATGCACGCTATTAACGTTAAATGCGAAGTTGACTACACAGGATACATGTATATCCCCGGAAATTCATGTTTCAAAGAAGGCGAAGAGATGATTATATTACAGGGAGTGTACTATGTAAAGGAAGGCGTGGGGCAGATTGTAGTCATCAATTTCTCAGGAGAAGAAGTCACAATAAAGGCTGATAAACTACTTGCACGAGCCCGACTGCTACCAACCGAGAAAAATGCCGTAGTTTCCAAACCACCAGCTGAAATTCAGGTTAATAAAATTGATTACGGAAATTGCAAAATTGATAAAACTTTACCAAAAAGTAAAATTAGCATTGACATGGTTAACATAGGGTCGGATATCAAGGACACACAAAAACAAAACCTTTTAGACCTTATCAACGAATATCGTAATTGCTTTGCGTTAGACATCAATGAATTAGGGACAACATCGATCACAGAAATGTGTATAAAGACATCGGATGATGCTCCTGTTTCTTACAAACCGTATCGTTTACCATACAGTGAGAGAATAATTGTAAGGAATCTAGTAAATGAGCTTTTAGAAAACAATATAGTACGAGAGTCGAGTTCCTCATTTGCAAGCCCAGTTGTTCTGGTAAAGAAGAAGAACAATGACTATAGATTGTGCGTGGATTATAGAGCGCTGAATAAGAAAACTATTAAAGACTCCTATCCAATGCCAGTAATAGATGATCTTCTAGACCGCCTTAATGGGCATAAATATTTTACAAGCCTTGATTTAAAATCTGGTTATCACCAGATACCTATGGCAATGGATTCAAGACATATGACAGCCTTCATTACCCCTGACGGGCACTACGAGTATACGCGCATGCCTTTTGGGCTTGTGAACGCTCCTGCTGTCTTCCAGCATATGATAAATAAGGCGCTAGGTGAAAACCGATACAATCTAGCAATCCCATATATGGATGATTTACTTTCTCCTGCAAAAGACTTTATCGAAGGAATGACTAAATTGCGTAAAATATTCGAATCATTACTAAAAGCAGGTTTAACGTTAAACATAAAAAAATGTTTTTTTTTCGAAACTTCGTTAGATTATTTGGGTTATGAGGTCTCGAATGAAGGATTAAGGCCAGGTGCCCGAAAAACAGAAGCAGTAGCGTTGTTCCCAACTCCATCCAACGTACATCAGGTACGTCAATTTGTTGGATTAGCTAGCTTCTTTCGCAGGTTTGTGTTAAATTTTGCTAGCATTATCAAACCACTAACTAACCTCACCAAGGCCAATACACCCTGGATATGGGGAAATGAACAAGATGGGGCATTTAAAACAATTAAAGCCAAACTAACGGAAAGACCTTTACTGGCGCTTTATGATCACTCATACATCACTGAAGTACATTGTGACGCTAGTAAGTTGGGAGTTGGCGGAATACTATTGCAACGTCCAAATGAGCAGAGCCCTTTTAAACCCGTTGCGTACTTTAGCAAACAAACGACTAAAGATGAAGAATATTTACATTCATACGAATTAGAAACTTTAGCTGTGGTTCTGTCACTAAAGAAATTCCGCACATATTTGATAGGTATACCTTTTAAAGTATATACGGATTGCAATGCTCTAAAATCAACATTAACTAAAAGAGATTTAGTACCACGGATTGCTAGGTGGTGGTTGTTACTACAGGAATACAATTTCACCATTGAGTATCGTCCTGGCGAACACATGAAGCACGTTGATGCTTTAAGCCGAAACCCTGTCCCGAACACTAGATATGACAGTTTGGCCGATATGCGAGAATTAGAAATAATGAACTTTACTACAACGTCCACAACTGAATGGCTTCAGACTGTACAGATGACAGACCCTAAACTGATGTTTATAAAATCTGTATTGGATGGTGATAAGAAAGATATTCAAGATATTTTAGACAATTATACCATACGAGATGGCAAGATTTATAAACGAGTTGACAATAAACTGAAATGGGTAGTACCGAATGGAGTCAAATGGCGAATATGCCAACTCAATCATGATGAAGCAGGACATTTTGCGTTCGATAAAACTCTTGACAAAATAAAGCAGGATTATTGGTTTCCCAAAATGAGAAGATTTGTTAAGAAATATGTTACTGCATGCATGAGCTGTGCCTTTAATAAATCGTCGACGTCAAAACGTAGCGGATACTTGCACCCCATACCAAAAGGAGATATACCGTTTCACACACTTCACATGGATCATTTAGGACCATTTGTCAGGAGTAAGAATGGTAACTCTTATATTTTAGGCATCATTGATGGATTTAGTAAATTTATATTTGTGAAACCTGTGAAGAATCTTAAAAGCAAAACAACTGTGAAGGTATTGCAAGAAATCATTGATATCATCGGGGTCCCTAAGGTAATCATATCAGATCGGGGTACTAGTTTCACTGCTATAACATTTAAGAAATATGTTGAATCAATTGGTACAAAACATGTATTGAATGCTGTAGCCACTCCTCGTGCTAACGGACAGATAGAGAGATATAACCGTACTATACTAGAATCTTTAGCAGCATCTAACAATGGGTTTGACGAACGAGAATGGGACACACACGTGGGTAAAATTCAGTGGGCTCTTAATAATTCAATAAACAAAACTACAGGAACTACACCGTCTGATATAATTTTTGGACGACGAACTACAAACCCGAAAGAAGGGCATGTTTTAAATGAAATCCAAGAATCAATAAAAGATGACGAAACTGAACTTAATATAGACGAGGTTCGTGAATCAGCGAGAGTGAAGACAGCTTACAACCAAGCTCAGATGAAGTTGCGATACGACAATTCCAGAGCTCCAACAAAATTCTTTGACACTGGGGATCTCGTAATGATCCCCAATCACCATTTTCCTGCCGATGGTAAAAGTAAAAAGCTACATCCAAAATTTAAAGGACCTTACAAAGTAACAGCAGTACTAAAAAACGACCGTTATGAAGTATCAACCATTCCCGGACATTCAAAAAGAAAATATAAAAGTATTTATCCAGCAGACCAGTTAAAAAAATGGATAACTTTCGATATGAGAAGCGATGAAAATGATGATGACATTTCATCGAGCGAGGTACCCAGTGAATAAATTCAAATACCTATTAATAAAATAAGTATATTATTATCATATATATATATATAACATAAACACCTAGTATTTAAAAAATAAAATATGTATATGAAAATTTCTTACGATACCTTACTTAACTATGTATACAAAATAATAATAATAATAAATAAAAAAACTAACTAAGTGCAATATAAAAATTCGTTATCGAATAGTTGTTGATCTAAAATGTGATAAATACACTGAATATGAATAAAGGTCAAACAAAATACATAGACACTGGTATCTTATGTATGTATACATAGATCCTATTCCCACAATTTGTTGCAGAGGGAAAAAGAATAGGTGCACTTAAGAGTTGATCATGGAGCAGCATCTAGCCTTTGCATTGATTGGAATTAATAAATGTGGGTATAAATAATGTTTATTTTATTTTGCAGTTACGAGTATTGTGAGTTTGCCCGATTACGAGGACTCAAATACCAATAAATGAGTTTGCCCGATTACGAGGACTCAAATACCTGTTTATGAGTTTGCCCGATTACGAGGACTCAAAACACAATAATGAGTTTGCCCGATTACGAGGACTCAAAATATATATGTTTGTGAGTTTGCCCGATTACGAGGACTCAAAACACAATAATGAGTTTGCCCGATTACGAGGACTCAAAACACAATAATGAGTTTGCCCGATTACGAGGACTCAAATTTATATCTGTACATGAGTTTGCCCGATTACGAGGACTCAAGTACCTGTTTGTGAGTTTGCCCGATTACGAGGACTCAAAACAGATTAACGAGTTTGCCCGATCACGAGGACTCAAATGGTGGTAATGTAAAAAAAAAAAAGTATGTAAATAAATATATACTTTAATATATAATTTTCGTATTCAAAGACACATACAATGAGAATTTATTAATTTTTATTATGGTTTTCTATGCACTCGTATACATAACATTATTATTTACTGCATTATTAAAACTATATAATGTTTTCTTTTCTTCCAGTATTACTCGTTTTATTTATTTAAACCACTTACGTTTCTTTTCTTTTCTTTTACGCAGATGCTGTACAAAAAAAAAGGACGTCATTTATCGCATGCCACTACGTAACTCACGTGAAGATGAAGACACGCATAAGCTCTTTTTATTCTTTTCAATTTTTTTTTTAATATTTTTTTTTCTTCTCATTTTCGCATTCGTTTTGCTAAGAGTCATATAGTTACATTTAATTGATGACTGATATATAACTAAGATATTTCCTTACTTTATTAGTTTGAAAATTTTATACGGTCTCTTTGTTTCTTTGTTTCCGAGAAAATTTAATTGTTTAATGTCGTTAATTAATAATTAAAATTACTTTAATATGTCGTTATTTTCATATTGTGTTGAATCCTTATAAAAACCAAGAAATAATAATTTGAATGCTTACTTAAATAATTAAACAAATGTCATTGGTATAATATTAAAACATGTATGAGGACATACAACATTTCTAATGGCCGAGCCGGAATGGGGACATTCCTGTAACCAGGATGCCGACTATTAGCATACTTAAAAACATAACCATCTTTCTTGCAAAGTCGAGTAAAAATAATGATAAAACAAATATTTTGTATTATAAATCTGTGGGAAATCGTTTCTGAACGAAGTTAAAAAGATGGCATGAGAGGCGCCACGCGGACGGAGAAGGAAGCTGGACGGGATATGAAAAAACATGGCGCGCAATGAACAAGTGCAATTTTCTGGTAAAAGTTTGTGGAAGGAGAATAACTGTGGAAACAAAGGTATAGAATGTTTTAATTATCATTATAGTTATCAGAATACTCAATCATAGTGTTTGAACTGAATAGTTTGTAACACTATGGTTATTTTCGTTCGGTCAAACGACAAAAAGTTTTACTCCAAGTCCATTAGGCCTCCTCCGATTAGCGAACAATATTTTGAAAAAAGAACCCAAAGGCTGGCGCGGTCAATGAGGTTTTACCAACATCATTGAGCGCGGTAAGTTCTTCTAAATTTCAATTAATAATTAATTCTGCTTTTTATTTTCCTCGAAGGTGTAGTATAAAGCACTATTTATCACTCAGCAGAAAGTGCGATTCCTATATATAATCACTTTCAATACATCACTTTCTCGCCTTGGTGTAAAATGTACTATTATTCGGTTTTTTTTTTCATTCTTGGTTGTACTTGACAAGTGTATGAAGTGCAGAGCTAGGAAGACACGTCAAATTGTCTTGAGCAGTGAGGCACCCTTTGGTAATAATAATGGATGTGGTGTGCGAGTCCACCTCGATGAATCCGGCACCTCTAGCAAGTTTATCTACACAAATACTTAGTGATCCATAAATCTGTCATCACGTTACCGCAGCACAGCACGGGCGGCAGGCCAGCACTGTCGCAAGCACGGATGCAATAATAATAATTAAAGTAGAAAGTAATGTGAGTTATTACAGCCATGATCTAGTTCGAGCAGAGACTGGTCGTGGATGTAAATGGCCGGCTGGTGATGATGGCCAGAGCCAACCGTGGGCGGCTCCCTCCCCCCGCACCGCTGCTGCGCCCGCGCCGGCTGCCGTGCTCGTTATGTCGTGACCTCTCCACTCTTTAATAATATACTATAAAAATAAGTTGGCTATTTATAAGCAAACTCTAAATTGCAGCTTCAGTTTGTCCGTCGTAGGTACGTTTCATTGTTTATGGTTTTAATAACAGTTACAAACTTGATTTATAAATCGTGAGTTTCGATATCCTTTTCCTGCTCGTACTGATTGCCTAATAAGTTATTAGTATAAGGAATTAGGTAGGTACGTGCATTTAATTTATTGAACCTAAATTTATAACCTAATTAGGTATATTATGCATGTAGGAGAACCTATTATAGCAATGCCGAATGTAATGGCTGTTCCGTCTGTCACTTGACATAGATTTGTCGAGATTCCGTGTGTCGTCGAGCTTACGTTTGTCGAGATTCCGTGTGTCGAGCTAAAGTTTGTCGAGATTCCGTGTGTCGAGCTAACGTTTGTCGAGATTCCGTGCGTCGATCTAATGTTTGTCGATATTTGTCGAGGTTCCGTGCATCGAGAGCGTGTGTCGAGATGCCGTAATTCACCCAGACCCCATCTTTCGCCACTGTAACAATATAAGGAATTTACAAAATACTTACCAAGAAAAATTACAATCAAATAATAGAAACAAAATAGAAGTAGGTACTATTTACAATTGAGCTACCTGTCTGCAGTTAGCTCAATTGTAAATAGTAGTTCTGTTTCCTGTAGACTGTCTTCAACAATCTGCTATTGAAAACAGTCTATTTTTAATTTCAATTTATTTTATTCATACCATAGATTCATAGGGAACACTTAGTCAAGTAAATAGTCTACAGGTAACTCAACTGATCCATATCAATACCAGCCGGAAGCGTATAAGTATCGTACCTTTATAAATTATTATTATTATTATTTTTTTTTATTTATATCATAGTAAAGGGACTTTGTCGCTTAGCGACCACATCGCCCTAAAAAAAATATTATATATAAAAGAACTACTAACCTATGCATTTTGGCTTCCTATTGAAAGCTAAAAACGTTCAACTGTGATACTGAAATAAAACAGCGCATCACATTAACATGGGCTAGGTATATTCCTTTTACAACATAAAACAATTTATCCAAATCAACATAACTTTTCTACAACGGCGTCAATGACAGATTGAGTGTTACACTTTTATATCAAATATTTACAATCTAATAACAAAATTATTTCCAACTCTAAACCTATTTTTTGGTAAGCTTACACTTTATGCACGATGCTTAAGTTTACCTAGGCATCTAAATCCTTACGTGAAAGCTTGCTGAAAGCCATCGCCCGTCAGTTGGATATCGATCTGTCTTCCGGTGGCAGGCGCAGGCGCAGGCGCAGGCAGCGCGGTCAATATTTATCGTCTAATTAGGCGAGTCCCGCTCCCACACAAATCGCGAGCGTGGCCGAGCGCGGCCGAGCACAGCCGAGGCCTTTCACGAGCGCGCTCGTAAGCAGCCATTAGGGGTGCAGCGCACCCCATCCGTCTTGCAGCGCCACCTAGCGGTTGTCGCCCTATTTGGACGATGTTAGTTACGGCGCTGTCGATGACACTCAATTGTGAGAGCAACAGGTGGCCGCTGCTGTGGCACGTGACGGAGCTCACAATACATCCATGCGATTCAGACAAACATTTACGGGTTATGATAATAATGGAAAAAGTTATAAGAAGACAGCTAGCAGGCAATATAGATGAAACGACATTACCGTTCATAAAATATGTCAGTAAAATTGTTCGTTGTCTAGCTTTAAGTGTCATACTAAGCCGATGACTGTAGGGACTAAGTAACGGTTGCGTATCACGTGTCGCGCCGTGAATGGTGTCGCGCCGTGAATGGTGTCGCGCCGTGAATGGCCGCCTCATTGTGACGCTGCGGTAATGTAATGGAGTCGCGCCGCGATTTATTGTCGCGCGGTGAGAGATACGTGATCGGGCCCATGACGCCCTTATGGCTCCGGAAACATACGTTTACAGAGATTTACTTGGCAATTTGCTTATAAAGATTAACTCTACTATTCTCTTGATGTGTCGTGTTTACGATCTCGTATGTGCGGCGTCATTGTCCACGGTTCACGTGACAGCGTATACTGATACCGATACCGATACCTTGAGTTGAGATAGGTACACCTGAGATAGACGTCTACATGATTGGGAACGTGACCTGAGGGCGCGCGGCCTCCGTCGCGACCGGGGCACGGCGTGCGGCACTCGGGCAACACGAGTGGCTAATGAGCTTCGAGGATACAAGCTGCTGCTATCAAACTGCGCCTGCGCCGATGCTGGTGCCAGTCGCTGAATAATCAACTTATTCCAGTAATCGACATTTGGCTGCCGATGGAGTGGCAGTAAGGCTGCCGACCAATGGCGGTGCCTGACGAGTCACGCAACACTGCTTCACATTCACCTTTACTACATACTTACATTCTATAATCTAGTCGGCCACATAAAGATAATTGGTTTGGTTTTTAATTCAAGTAATCGCAGTTCAATAACAAGTTGGTCAGATGAGGAAGGACACGCCTCTCCGCGCGGCCGTCGCGTCGATCGCAATCTCTAATACAATCTGGAGTGATGTCACTGCGCCGGCGCACCGGAAATTACTACAGATACCTACCTACCTACCGCTAGTTGTTCGATAGAACAACTGGCAAAACATTTTCGGCTACTCACTGGCTATTAATGTTTGCTCTTCCCTGGAACCCGGCAAGTGGTTCTTGTTCAATAATGAAAGCTGTCAGCGATGTCCAAACCGTGCTCCGAAGAGGACGAGCAGCTGCACAGCTGCAGCGAGCAAGCCGCCGCCTCCGCCTCAACCCGCGATCCGCTAAATACACATTAAATTCACGGCAATTCCACATAAATAAAGCCGTCCACGCATCGCGCGACACGATCGCTGTTTTCCCTTCCAAATCGCGACTGTCGTGCGATGCTATCGCGCCCGCACAATTGATATTGTTAGAATAACCCCCTGACACCGCAGCACTATCGCCGGCACTGTGCGCTGCCATAGATAAGGGCTCAGCAGTCGAGATGGCATCAGGCGCAGCCAGCCCCGTGGCTTCTATTCTCACGACGCGCGACAACTCGAACTGGCAGAGTCAGACTCCTTATAACTGGGCATAACTAGGGAATTATCCCTAGTTATGTCTAGAACTACATACATCTATGTAGAATACGAACGGGATGGCCGTTCCTTTTACCAGTTTAGGAGTGAAGAGGTAACAAACATCTTAACATCCAAGCAAACTTTCGCATTTATAATATTATTGTAGTAATTCTCTGGTAGCGGATTAATTTGAGACAGTTTCGCGGGACTGGTTGCGGCGCACCTCAGAGCTGTGAGCGAAAGTGTCGTCGGCGGCGACAGCATCCATCAGAGTCGGGCCCGTCGCCGATAAATACTTCCCGCGAACACATTCAGGGCACTTCGTTTGCATTTCATGTTTACCTAACTCACAGCCCGAGGCCGAGGTCGCCGCCGGGACGCGGCCCGCTCCGTGGACGCATACAAAGCGTCATATACTATTGTTATAAATTAATCTTCATGAATAGAGGAATCTAATATGATTGCATTAGAATTAATTTAGGATACTAATTTCCTACGAATCAGCGTAAGAGCAAACCGTTTCAATCTAAAGGTTTAGTGAAAATAGTAATGGTAAGCAAATGTTTATAACATGACGGTGCGACGGTGGCCGACGCGGCAGACTTCAGGAAATATCCGGCGGTTGTCAGTTTGTCTGTCCGGTTGTCAGCAAACGAGGTGCCAGCCTGCGCCCGCGCCGCTCCCCATGCATACCTAATCCTCTCGGATTCACACGCTCGCGACCAGTTATCTACATAACAGCTGTGAGCTGCTCCGCCGAGGACGTCTCTACCTCATTCTATGAGAGGAACGACCTGTCGTCGCTACTGGCTGTGAACTTCTGTCCGAGTTCAACTGATTATATAAAAAATAGAGTTTGTGTAGAGTTCGGGTTTTCTTAACCGCCATTTTACATAACTATATAGTTAGCTTCCAGTGACGCAAACTGTCCTGTTTGTAGCCTATGCATGTGTTGTCAGGCTTCTAGTCTCCTATGCATGTGTTGTCAGGCTTCTAGTCTCCTATGCATGTGTTGTCAGGCTTCTAGTCTCCTATGCATGTGTTGTCAGGCTTCTAGTCTCCTATGCATGTGTTGTCAGGCTTCTAGTCTCGAAATAGCACGGCCGATGTGTAGCGCAAGCCTAACAAATATGTCGAGATGAGATATTGAATTGACTCACCAAATCCTGGCGGAGGAAAACCGTCTTCGCTGCGTGAATGCTCTCCAATCACAAACCTTGTTGCAAAAGAGCTGGAATCAAAGGTAGGGGACGGCAGTATCTCACCGTGGTACTTAAAGCTTATCAATGGCCTATCATGTAAATGCGCGCACATAGCGATCGTCGTGCGGCGTGAATAGCACGCACGGGCGAGTGCGCACGCGCAGCGCGGTGGGGACAGCAGGACCACTTGTCATGTCATCTGACATTGTGTTTTAAAGAGCTTACCATTTACCGCTGCATGGTCAGCACCAAAATATACAACGACGATTGTGATCCAATTTCTTTACTACGCCGACTCTGCTGAATTTACTTTATACTGTAAAATTCTTTCTGTAAAATGCTTATTTTCCAACATATTCAAACAAATGCATCCCAAAAAGATAAGCCAGTTCCGTCTTTCACATTGAACCATTTGATTTAAAAGTCCCCATAGGTTATGATCCATCCATGACTCGCAGATCGTATATTTGTAAGGCTATTCTAAGGGCTCCATCGGTCCAGCAGTGGGCCGCCGTGCTGTGGACGCCTGCCTGCATCGTCCCCCGGTGGTCTCACTGCACAAGGTTTGTGACAGCAAAGTCAAAACCGATAGAAAGAGGAAATGGATAAGGAAAATTTAAAGAAAAATAAAACATCCAACCAACTGAGAAATTACCTGAATCACCAAGGTGTTCCTCTAATATAGTATTATAATATCTGTGCTCTAACTAAACAACGTTTTTATCTATTTACCTATTAAAACTTTTAAGGAGTAATGTGTTAATTTCGTAGACAATTGGGTGTTTAACATAAACGTACATTATAAAGTACGGGATACCCGAACTAAAGCCCCGAGACGAGACGAGTACCTACTAGACATGTGCGCCGCGCCGACCCGCCGCCGCCGCCGGCAATTTTTCCACGCCGCCGCCGCCGATCAGCCAATCGGCGTGAATTCGGCGTGGAACGTATTCTTTTAGACGCTTTGAAAACTCCGTAATTTTATTAATTATTACATTGTGCGACACCTGCTACCTATATCCAAGTTGTAGTCAAAGAAGAACCGCGCCGCGCCACGATGTCAAAGGGTGCCGCGATGTCAAAAACCACCCCAAACCGAACGGTGTCAGAAGTCGCCGCTGATTCAGACTGATATAGGTGCCGATTATAAATGAAGATGACACTATGACACCGTACGAATATAAACTTTAACAAATACCAAGACAATTCCACTAGAAAGATTCAGACTAAATTTATAGTATTAATTGCATTTAATTTATTTCAAAAACGTACAAAGTTACCACAAAAGCACAAACACTGCTAACAGTGACTGACGTTTCGTACCCCTAAGGGTACGAAACGTCAGGCTTTATATATATTTTTCAATTTCGAAACTGGCTTTCGAAATTCGGAAACTCAATTTCGAAAGTTCGAAGTTCAGATAGAAAATATAACTTTTATTCTCGAGATCTGCGAGTCCCTTTACAGATAGAGTTAGAATCGGAAAAGGATTTACTTATTCAAAACATACGAAAATACTTTGATTACGTTCCACTTAAGTGTCACCGACGCGCTTGCACTGCACGAATAGCAGCGACGAAGCGCCTTTCCGGGTCGAATCGCTGAAGCCTGGCAGAGAATTGGTTAACCTACTTCTATAATTTTCGTTGATTATGATCTGTGATAATTACAATAGAAGCAATTGAGCTAACTACAGACTGTTGCAAAGAATCTACAGCAGGGCGAGCACGGGGATTGTTTTCTAGGGTAGAATAGATAAAAATTACGTCACTTTGTCATCGATTGCGTAAATGGTTTGAAAGTCGTTCCTTTTTCTTCTATAATGTACGCAATGTATGACGATGCGATGTCGATAATGTCTATCTACCCTAGAGAATAATATCCGTGCTTCGCCTACAGGTAGCTCAACTGATCCATATCAATACCAGTCGGAAGCGTCCCCTAGACGCTGGCTGCATTGCGCCGCTGTATGGCTATGCTGATGCGCTGCGCCTTAAACTCACCAGCTCTCGGGTCACGCGTCGCTTCGACTCAACGCTCAGATAATTTTTAAGAAACCCGAAGAACCAGTGGTCTCGACTCCAAGGGGAGCAAATGTGTAGGCTCTGTCAAGACCTGCACATTTTGCACCTGAAATCTTCCCCCGCACCTGACTTCACGTATGTCCTCGGAACATGGGAAGAGGCAAGTGTGTCGACGCATGTAGCGTACCACACAATAGGCCTCCCCAACTCCTATGGGATTAGTGTCATACTGTCGGGCCTCTTACCATCGTCACGCAACAGACCATTCGGTTTGAGAATAGCTGGTACGTTAGCAATGAAAAAGGCCCGCCGGATGATGTTGCCGGTTGGCATGGCGAGATATCCGTCTGGCGGCCCTAGTACACGATAATCCGTGATGATCAAGCTGTTCGACAGCAGTATCGCACTGGCATTGGCATTGATGAGGCGCGCAACACCTTGCACCCAACCGATGACATGTTGCGATACGGAAAGTTACGGGATCCAATAAAGTACCAGTGTTATAATTATGAAGGAAATGCTTGCAACCAATGTCCTGACTCCTATTTAGAAACGGCCACGAGGCGGGAACGATCCGCAGTGCTGGAGCACTTTTTTAACAAACAATTCCGTGTCAACTGACACAGGGCTCGTCCCATTGCCGTTGAGACAAAAGTGATTTTGGGGGAGCAGCATCGGGGCAAGCACTGTTCCAAGCCGTTCCAGCTTCGTTTAAAAATGAAATTTTAATGACATTCCTGACCCGAGCGGTAGGCAAGGACTGGGGCCTAAAGCCCAAGCTATGCCTGTGGCTGTATACAGTCATGGTACGCCCGGTGCTAACATATGGTGCAATAGTTTGGTGGCCTAGAACAAACTTAGTCACCACTTTTAACAAACTGCAGCAAGTTCAAAGACTGGCCTGCGCACTCATTTGCGGATGTAGGAAATCGACCCCATCTGTGCACTGGACATAATTTTAGGACTAACGTCTTTGTATGTTCACATACGGCAGGAAGCAATGGCAGCGTCTCTTAGAACTAAATCAACAGGCCTAACAAACTACTGCAGAATATTAAGTAAAGCTTTAGCTGCAATTCCAGAAGCGGCGAATGGTACTGACAGAATAGCGTCTACCTACTTAACCGGTAAGACCTACGCAACAACGCACGAAGAGAACGCAGTTGCGAACACCTCACATGATGTTACCACATATAACATCTACACTGATGGAGCCAAGAACAAAACAGGAGCTGGCTGCGGCTACTTCTGTCCCGAAACTGGACTCTCGAGAGCTCAACCACTAAACTCAGCCACCACGGCCTTTCAGGCGGAAACACTGGGACTACAACTGGCGGCAAAACACATGCTGCTGGAAACAACTATCAAAGGAAGGAGCGAGACAGACCCCATCAAAACAGGATATCAGTCTGTCAAACCCACCCACAGCAGAAGTAAGAAACAGAGTTACTCAGAAAAAGAACACCAAAAACTATGGGAGCGCCGAACAGACTGCAAACATACAAAACTAATACTCCCCTCCAAAGACGAGGACCTCAGAACAATGGTGGACATCATCACAGGTCACTGTAAACTGAACCATCATCTTCTTAAAACTGGAGCCACAGACAGTAGTCTGTGTCGTGGCTGCTTCCAGGAAGAAGAGACTGTGGAACATGTAGTGGTACACTGCACAGCCACAGAGGACGTCAGACGGGAAACGGGACTGAAGACTCTTATAGAGGAATCAGACCCGTCCACGCCTACAGAAAAGCTGAAACGAAGCTGTCAATCGCCAAGGGTCCTGCTCCGATATTTTAAGGAGCTGGGCTGGTTAGGGCCTGGTTAGGCAGGGGGACAATGCACAATACACTCCTATGCGAGATGTCAGTGCAGATCCCGGTACCCCCATTCAGAATTAGAATTAGAATTAGAATTAGAATGACATTCCTGGTGGGACCAAACGAGATGTCCTTAGAACTTTTTTTACTAAAGAACAGTGCTGTAGACAGAAGACAAGATCGCTTGTAGGGCTACATTTGATATTTTGCGTATACCTAGGCAAAACTATTGAATTTTCCAATGATATTGTTTTTGTCTACACAAGAGTCCGAAATAAAAAGCTCGCACTTACTCTTTCATAGTACGTGTGCGTTACGCGACTGCGTAAGGTGCCTTATTTGCGTAGGTAAATAATAGAAACTAAAAAATTCGAATTCGTGGCCACCGCATTCGAACTTGAAAAATGGCCAATAAAGGCTATGAACTTCGAATTTACGAAACTTCGAAGTTTCGAAATTCACCTCCTAATGTATTCGTAATTTCGTATATTATTATGTATAACAGTTATCTAGTACCCATAACACAAGCTCTGCTTAGCTTGAGGCTAAATAATGCTGTGTGAATTGTCCAGCATTATTTATTTATTACTCATACCTACGCGCCGAGTTCACGCCGAAATCACGCCGCCGCCGCCGATTTCAGGCCGGCGCCCGCCGCCGATGATTTTAACGTCGGCGCACATGTCTAGTACCTACTACCTAGTACCTACTACCTAGGTACTCTTCAATCTTCATGTGACTTCGTAGCACTCGGAAGGAGCGCGTTCATATCTTTTGTATGAAAAAAGACACTTTCAAATAGAACAATGCAGACCACTCACACGTTGGAACGGAAAGGTCGTTTGTAATGAATGTTATATCGATCAGAATTATCAATTTATTGGTAAAAATATTACAAGTCAGAAAAGTAATTATTATTAATAACTAGGTATAATAATAGAATTATAATTATGATTTAAATAAAATAAATTAATAGGACAAAAGAAATCATTATAATTTTAGTAGGAGTGGTCGTTGAATGAACGAACTGTTTTTGTAGACTGTTTGTTTGCCGTCAACTGCTAGACCGGTTTACAGTCCACTGATGAACCAGTTTACTCGTGAACGACATTTGCATCGCCCAGTCCAAAGTCGAGCGTTGACGAAACTGTTTGTTTCTCGCTCTCTAGCCATCCGTCTATCAAGCATTCTGCTCTCTACACACTTGCTTGTTTCGCTAATATGACTATCTCTCTTTCGCCATGCGCCAGGCCAGACTGTATAACGACGGCGGCGTAAGTGGTGTTTTGTAAAAGTAAACTCTATTGCAATACAATATGCATGTCAATTATCTTCATATTGTAGGTAAGTTGCACTATGCACACAAGCGTAGGTTAGGTACCTAGGAGGGTTATTTATTTCTGATTTTCGGGCATACCTATCTAGGTAGAGACAAACCATTCTAAAAATGCAGGCCCTCTTCATAAAACGTCATAGCCAGTCATAGGTACCTACTTACTTGGCGTGCATTTTTAGAATGCTTTATCTCTACCTACCTAGGTACCTATCCCGAAGGTAGGTAGGTAGTGTAGGTTCCCTAGGTACCTACCTACTGATCTATGGGATTTTTCTTTTGACGCGTCAAAAAGCAAGAGGCACCGATATTTACCTACATTTTAATACCTACCTACTTATGACAAGTTTAGCACCACTATTAAAGGTAGGCCTACCTATAGTAAACTGGTGCTTAGGTATTCTGATAAGTGATAACATAACACTATTGCTCCGTGCTATTTCACACTGGCTACTGGCATGGCGATTTGCAAGCGAGTTAACGCCGAAAGACATAGTACCTAGGTAGGTAGGTAGGTAGGTAGGTACCTAGGTAAATTCATTGTTGAAAAAAAGTAGTGATCGCGAGGTCTACTGTTCGTAGAACTACCTACTAGTTATATAAAAATACCCAGAACACCCGGAACAAATATTTGCATTTCGTACAAACATTTGTCCTAAGGCGGGAATCGAACCCGCAACCTGCGTCGCAGGCGGACCTTTGCCGGCTGCACCACATCGGTCGTCAAAATAGTTCATACGTCGCGTCGTCGATTGGCAAGCGTTTATGATCGTTTTGATTCTCGTCGTCGTTTATCAATCTGTGCATCAACGTTCAACGATCGAACATGTCCTGAACTGAACGGCATAAACTGGTCGAACAGTAGACTGTTTTATGAACTAGTTCATCGTGGACGGTAAACGGTCTCGTTTCGTCGACTGAAAAGAAGTCGACGACCCATTCCTAAATTTTAGGTACTTATACAGTTTTTCGCACATATTAATCAACACGGTAGAATTCCTTCTCGACGAGCCTCGGTTTAAGATCAAATACAAATAAATACTATTATAATTGTGAATGTAAGTGAATAAGCTAGGAACCTAGTTTGTATATATTGTAGTTTGTTAACCTACGTAATGAATTCTTCAAACAATTATTGTTTTAAAGTAAAGGACAATTTTGCAAATCTTTGTACTGAATATAAAAGTACCGTCAGAAACACAATGGGCAAGCAGCCGCGACTACCGACCAGCTCCTCGCTCCTCGCTCCTCGCTCCTCGCTCCTCGGCTAGCGGCCACTGGTCACTCGTTGTGTGTTGTGTGTGGCCGCACACATTACAATCTCAGATTAGCGCGGGAGATCACACCCGCGCCGCGCCGCCCCGCCCGCCGCGGTGCGAGCGTGAACCCGCCCTTACAATGTAGGATCCTATATCCAGCTTATGTATGAGATTAGCATTCAGAGCTGGGAAATAAAACAGCGTGCGGCGTTCTGAGAACCAGAATGAGAGAGATTAGACGCTGAGAACGCAATCCGGAATTATTGTAACGGCGCAGCTGCAGCTTGCAGACTAAAGAAGGCTCGCTGGCTTCCTGCCGGCGCGGCGCGGCGCTGGCGTGCTCGACGCTCGACGCTCGACGCGCTCGATGCACTTTATATGATAGTTTAGTAGGTACCTGGGTAGCGAGGTAATCTATCTCTGTGTAGTAATAACGTTACAGCTGTGTAAGGTTGGAATTCAACAAAGACAGCACTTTCCCTAATTGCCGGTCGTCGAAGGTTGCCGGTGGCTTCGCAGCGGCAGGCGAGGGTTAAACGTCGCTCCGACGTTAAACGCCACAAAAACATAAACAAACCTTCCTTTAAATTACAGAGTGGGTGGGTAACGAGCCATCGGAACGTTTCTCTCAATTACTGTTCCCCGAATATCCTGCCGAGGGGCGGGCGCGGTGCGCGGTGCGGGGCGGGGGACGCACTCCTGTATCCCTGGTACCGCCCGAGGCAGCACGCCCGCTGGACCTGCTATACTTTAGTCCATTTCTAATCGTCTGACAAACATCTCTAATAGTAGGTACCGTCAGGTACCGTCGTCGTCCACTTCCTCTTCCAGCGGAAACCTACTAACTGTAAAAAACTATTATGAAACAGAAATTAAAAAACTTGCGACATATACCATAGACCCACACGGGAGTACCGACTGTGGGTACAGTCTAGAGTAGTGAGTAAAGATTGAAACGGCGCGTCACGTGTAAATTAGATGAAGAACAGGAGAGAGTAATGAGCGATATGTGTTTGTGTTTCACCGTGATCGTAAAAAAAACAAAAAAATATGTTTGCGTGTGGACACAACGCTAGGACGCTACGGTGTAGCTGCGGCCGCAGCGGGCGGGGCGGGGGCGCGGGGGCGCGGGGGGGGGCAGCAGGCATCAGCTCCAAGCACGATTATTATATGAATCGTAGGCAGGATCGGATCAACGACCTGCGCTTTTTATAAGAAGGCTTTTAAAGTTTTTACCGGCGCAGGCGCAGGCGCAGGCGCAGGCGCAGGCGCAGGCGCAGGCGCAGGCGCAGGCGCAGGCGCAGCGGCGGATGTGTTTTATTGCAAGAAATTGTAGCGATTCCATTACCATTTATCCGATTGAAATGCTCTGACTGAGTTGCTTCGTAGAGTTATGTCGCGTTGATATTTGAAATATCCATAGAAGAGAAGCCTTTACCCGCGCCATTGCTTGTTTATCTTGACACAGTGTTGAGTATGTTTTCCTTACAAGATTTTAGTAACATGCATGTTTTTGTGTACGTTAATTTGTCAATGGGGAAAACTGGACTCCCAAAAAATGAAATCCAGTTGTCCCCTTTAAGGGGGATTTGTCAATGGAATAACCCAATTTAGGGAGCAAGTCTTCTCGGCAGTTAGTTGTTGTTGATCGAGTGTTGCTCTGATGACAGTAATCAACGTGACATTAACGAGCGAGTCGAACGGTCCGAGCCATTTTATAATTCCACCCATCCCATAATTCCATAGCGGAGCGCCGAGCCGCCGACGGACGCGGACGAGCGCCGAGCGTCGGGAGAGTCTCTCTGACCCGCAGTTCTGCACGGCCGCCGCAGTTACCGCTCCTCACTGTGGAATAGTTATTTATCGCCTTCTAAGGATAAACTCGGCGTGTGCTGGCGGAGTGGCCGCTGCAGCTGGTGAGTGCGAGCGACGCGCGACGGACGGCGCCGCTAATTGACAGCGACGCGTGCGCAACTGACGACACCGCGCCGCGGGGACCGGGGCCTCAAGCGGAGATCCCGCAAACTTGGGGAAACATGGAATAGTTAGGATTCCCACTTTCAACTTAACTGAAACACTGTCCGCCATGCCCAAAAAGCACATATGTATTTCTTAAATAAGATGTTCTCGATAACGAGTTTATGCGATAATTGTCCGAACTTGCTGTCTGTACATTGTGAAGAAAGCAATGACAATTATTGAATCATGCAATGTTTCTGTTCAAGTGCTTTCTTAGTTTTTGTTGAGTGTTGTAATGAATCCCCTCGGAATGTCCGGCTGTCCGGCCGTCCGGCGCGAGTGAGCGATGGATGGCGGCCGTCCGCGCGCGGACAGCCGCCGCCGCTTGTCCGTCATGACGGACCACGGCGGACGTGACGCTGACGGAGCCAGGGCATTCCCTCGCCATTCACGACTGAGACTTCTTACATCACAACTTGTCCTTACACAGTACGAGTTTCCTGATTACCGGAAATTATACGAAAATGTCATGACTCTGTCAACAGAACCTACGACTTTATCGGACGAGTACATACACTAGTACATACGGCTGCTTATATGTACCTACACTCGCGTATGTTCGCCGAGCTCGAGGAGCTCAAGGAGAGTAACTAACATTCAAATTGATAAATAAGGCTATTAAAGTCTGGTTCCGCAGCGCAATCTGTACATATGCAAATTCGTGTGTTAAAACTGTACAAAACATAGAGTAAAAACTCGCTGCTGTCTCAGCAGAGGGATAGTGTCATTCAACAATTTGACAATTTGTGTAACCAAAAACCAATCTATGTGTGTGTTGACAGCACGTCAATACAGTGCTTTCACTCACACATTCGTATGATTGAATGTTGCAAGTGAATAGCATTTTCCCTAAAAAATTGGGTAACTGAAGCAAAGTTCCAATTAAAAAATATGCCATTGTTTTTTTATCACCTTACATTTTATTTTCGATATTATCTCATTTCTTTTTTTAATTTTACCAAATATCAGCTGGTAGCTTTGGTAAATATCATCTTCCTAGGTCTAACGACAAAAAGGTTTTACTCCAAGTCCGCAAAATAAGATGGGCTCCGATCGTGTTCGGAACAATAATTTAAATAGACGGTCAAGTGCGTGTTCGACCACGTGCAGTGTAATGTAATTGCACGGTTCATGTCCTATCTAAACAAACTTATTTACGTATTTTACATATCGAACAACCTTAATAAAGTTATTTTCAACAAAATTTGTTAAAATTTTCCTTTTTACCCAACAAATTACATATTTTAAGTTGATTAGGACTATTAGGTACTCAACTAGTGAAGTATATTGTAGCTGTGCAGTTTTCCTTTAAAATTCACACCACCTACTACCAGCATTTTTTCCACGAATAATAATGCCCAAGTTAGACAAGCACCTACACCGAAATATAACCAGGATTTCCTACGACTTCTTCAGCGTTAATAGTAATAATGTACAATTTTCTTTGTAAAATAGTAATTTGAGTTTACAATATTAATCTATTCAGAATATCGTCCAGTGACAGAAATTCTAAAACTGTGAAATTCCGTAGTAGCGTAGTTTGATTCCTAAGTCCTAACTTGAGTGAAGTCCACCCTCTCCTCTACCATTTTAATAATGTCCTCCTAGCCGAATTTCGACCATGGCGGCCAATCTCATCGGAGACTAGCCAGTTATGCAGGACATATGTGTGTGCAAAGGTAGGTGCAGTCTCTGTTCCCTCACTCTCAAAATCAGATGGGATGAAAGATCGACACGACCGGGGAGAGGTCAGGCGCAGGACCAACGCTCAACGTGCTATTTTGATATACCTATACTATGTAACAAAACCGGGGTATTTTTTCCCCAGAGCATAGCAAAATTTTCACGAAAATGGTGGACGAAAATTTAAATTTATTTATAAGTTTTGATTACTGTTTTATGCAAAATTACAAATTTAATATGTGTGTAGACCAGTGGAATGAGATATTTGCAGTATTATTTTTCTTGCTACTGGTGTTTAAATACCCTTTCACCGCACAACACATCATTTTTATATTTTTATGTGAGAGCTATTTTCCGCGTCATTTGAAGTATTGTAGGGTGGTATAGACTGATTGTTATTTGTTTTGATGAAAAAATAACAAACAGTCTAAAATAATAACAAAATAACAAACAAATGTAATTTATTGTAATTTATTTATTAAAGAAAAACTATAATAACAAGTAATGTAATGATGACAACAGTTTGTAAGGCCAACGAAATTGGTTTACTTTTGATTACGAAGAACCCTAATAAAATTCCACAACAGTTTTATTGCAACAGTCAAAATCAGCCGGTCACAATTAAGTTTTGAGGTCCAAATTATGAACGAACAAATTTCTTCGGTCACAAATAGAGCGTTTGGAACAATAAATGACCAGCTAAAAAATAAAAGCCCAAAACAACGATTTTTCTGTAATCAACCTCCGGTCATGTTTTGGTTTATAGAATTATGTATCCAAAACCATTAAGGAAAACGTAAAAAATCAATAAAAAAATCAAAGATACAATCTACAATATCAAAACAAAATTTGCAGGTCGGAGCTAATTCTGATCGCTCGGTCACAAATAGGATTTAATGTATCTTTTTTAGACCATTAATTGAACAGCAAATTTCTCGAAAACCTTATTAAAAATTACTTATTTTCTTTGATTTTCTACTTGAGATAATAGTCATAAATGCAGGAGAACACTTAAATGGGGCCTAATTATATCAAGAAATCGGCAATCCACTCATAAGCTTATGAAACTGGTTTACTCACCGTAGCTCGTTCTCCATACAAAATGGCGATGGCCGAAACACGTCCGCACTAAATGAGGTCCTGGACTGAGGGTCCAATGATGATGTATTAATTTTTAAAAGAGGGAACAGTATTGCCACTACAGGGAGTACCACTCAATTCATAGAATTGGAGAAAATGTGCGTTTCGGTCATCTACTGGGGGGTGGTCATCTTTTGGTGCAACTACCCTACTAACGGCTCAAAATGAAAATTGCGAAGTTTAGTCGCAATTTTTTAGACTTACCTCGTTTGTGTCAACTATCATTCTAAGCCTTCTTCTTCTAAGGTACAAAATATTTGGCCAGTTCACCTAGGTACACAGTTACACACACCTTTAGCTCAACACTTATGCAACGCTGCATGATCCCTGTACGCAAACTCCTGCGCAGCTCGCTGACAGGCATTGTCGTAAATCCTGACACATGCTCCGCTCCCCGCGGCGCCGCGGCGCTGCGCGACCGCCGCCGGGCCCTACCTCGCATTAGGTCTCCACATCTAACAGGACCTAGCTCGTACTGCCTGCATGCAGCCTGCAAGAAACGTCTTAAAAACTCCCCTATTAGTGCTCGTTTGTACGATAATTATGACGCCTTTAGTGTGAACTGTGGAGAAACGGTATTTCTTGTAGCCATTGCTGAGCACTCGTGCCGGCCCCGCTGCGCTCGGCTGCACCTTCGCTGCACGAGCTCATGTAACATGTGGCATAAGCACCCGTTTTGTTCAATTTTGTCTGTCGATGACAAACTTTCTCATGATGACGGCCAATGATGTATGTCTGATGGTGATGAAACATGTATGTATGAATAATTGGTCACTACTATACCATTCAATTCCAGTTACGTAGTGAGGAAACTCATTCACGAAATTACACGAAAAGTTTAAGCATATTTCAATTATAGACTACATTATCCAGGATTTGCGAAGCCGCGCGCGGAAGCTAGTGTTTTATAGAACGAATTCGGTGATGTCGTCAGCAGCATTTCGGTAACAAAACCCGAGTCCGTGAGAGCAGAAAACAAATAAATTAATTAATTAACAGCAATTAAGAGCACTGAGTAACGTCTCCGCGGAGATAATGTCAATGAAAGGAATGTGAAGAAGGAATTAATGAATAATTCACTGAGCCATTACTCATCGTATTGTTCAGTTCAGATAAATAGTCGTCGGTTCATCGCGAGTTCGCGAGTTGACGCTGTTTTACAGCAGGATCATGACAACAGACCAGGTGAACGCCACTCTCATTACTTCATTAGGCTTACTTCATATCAGCTTTTGAAACTAGTTCCTCTTCAATGTGCCCCAGAGTCCTGACAGGTCTAATCTAAAGGAAATAAAAAACTTTACCTAAATAAAATAAAGCTCTTCTAAACGACTTGGGATCAACTTAGCTCCTTATCTGCCCGAGTCAACGCCGACGGCGGCGGCGCACTTGCGGACAACAATAACACTAAATTACCAAGATAATTAAAATTTGTCACCATTCTACGCCAAAACTAGCCACCGGCAGGACAGGTTCCCAGCACTTTAGCTGAGTGCCGGTTTATTAGATTAGCCAGTTTTAGCCATTAGCGGAGTGCTATAGTTGTACCTAGCCGGTTGTCCGTGAGTCACCTCGCGCGTCCGCGTCCTAGCGAGCGTCCCGAGGATGCGCCGGCGCAGGCTGTGGGTGAGTGGGTATAGGTAGGCGCTCACGTCTCCGAACATGAGTCACGCCACGCGGCTGCCCGATCCATATCACGACTGGTATTTTATACGCCATGGGTTTCTATAATGAAATGACTACGAATAGCAGCATTCGTACGATTAAATTTGAATAACCATCTTTTCTTAGCGGTTTTTGTGAGCTTTTTTATTATTTTAATTGTATGCTAGACTTTGGCAATTATACATTTTATTAGTAGGCTTCGATGTTGTTATCGACGAGGTTGAGAGTTTGAGAGGCGCGACATCTCTCGGTCGGTCTCGCGAACTGTTCGAGTTCAGTGACCGTGTCAATTAGCATGCCGCGTGCGCGCGCAGAGGGCGCTATCGCCGTGGGATAGAGTCCATGTTGCGGCGGCGGCGGTGGTGCGGGCTCGGATGGAGCGTGTAATCGTCGCGTTAAATTGGGCTGCGGCGTTAAACGCGAGCGGAGCCCGGCCGCGGGCGACACGCCTCCACAGCACACAGACACCGCAGAATAACTGCATCAGTAGGTACAGAACATTGTATTGTAGAAGCCTTGTGTTGTGTTGTGTGTGCTCGTTGCTCGTTGCTCGTTGCTCGTGCGCCTTGCAATGCAATGCAATGCAATGCAATGCAATGCAAGCTTCACTTGCTCTCAATGCGGGGAGACTTGTTAACTAAAATAGTTATTAGCACATTCATAATGATTAAAGACCCAATAAAACAGTAAGGAAACATTTATTTACAACATACCTAGCTCAAAATCTTTGGAATTTGGTGCCTGATTGAAAATGTAGAAGTGATCTAGCTAGCGCTTTGGACTGCGTCGTCGGCGGAGCTGCGCAAGCGCACACAATATCATGTGTTACGGTTAATTGCTGCTACCGGTTTATCTTTGAAGTTTCTCGAAATTAACCCGTGACCGTTACCTGAGACATGATGTATGTATGTTTGTATGTATGTGCTGTCAGCTCAGCTCAGGCGCGGCGCGGGAGTGATACCCGGATCACGGATCATTGCGACATGATTATGTTAAGCTCTACAATTACTGCGAATTGAAAGATCTGAGTCATAATCCGACATATTTTGTGAAAATTAAACGACTAGAGAGTAGAGATCCGACATATTTTGTGAAAATTAAACTGAATATTGAACGGAAAATGTACAACTGATTGTTCCCTAATAAGTTTTAACGGATCAACAGCCGAAAACTCAAATGCTACTTACCTTGAGCTCGTCTCAAGTCGCGATTTTATGTCAGTTTTCAACGTAAATTTGCCAAAAGATGGCACTTGATTCAGATTTGAGACGTGTTCAGATTTGAGTTGCGTTTGAGTATTCAGGGGTAAGGAAGGACATACACATAACTTTTTTGAATGATTGACCAAATTAAAAAGAGGGTTATGATATAAAGAAATTATTTGGATAATGACAAAGGTCTACCAGAAGTACCTACTTCTAATAAATGGTATCTCTAATAGAGGTAATCGTGTCTGATCCCCGACCGCGCATCTCATCATCTCATCATCGCGCATCGCGGACAATTAGCGCGCATGACTCGGCCTGTGACTCGGCTACCGAACTGGATGAGCTTATTCAATCATCATTGTACGAGTCACAGGAAGCATTCTGATCATTCGATACCTGCTGCCTAGTGCCCACTGTGCCCAGCGCAGTGCCCACGGAATTATTAATAAACCGGAATGCCAAGAGCGCTCTACTTGTGAATTTACCTCTCGGATGTTCTGATACCTAGTACATTTTGTTAGACTCGTTTTTGCAACAACAAATAATTCAAATGTCTGAATGAGGCTTGGAATGTCAATATTTTGACCTTTGCTGTCCATCACCTCCTGCCGCGTCGTCGGTACAGTACAGTCGTATCGTAGGTACAGTACGGTACGGTACGGTACGGTACGGTACGGTACGGTACGGACACACTGCGTATTGTGCTCTTATCTGCACAAGCATCTGCGATGTAAGATCAAGGCTCTCGAGTGGGGTGTTATGTTTGTGTGCATGTACAGTACTGTACCGACTCCAAATGTCATTCTCACGAGCAGCGGCGCGGCGCGGCGCGGCGTGTCGCAAGCGCTGCGCAGCGCCGCGCCGCGCCGCGCCGGCCGGACTGACGGACAGACTGATTTGAGCAAATTATGCATAGCGAAGTTTATGCTCATATTGATAGGCACTAAATACCGGTAAATTCCCTTACCAATGGAACTGTTCAGTATTTTGGAAATGTTAAGTGAGAAGTTATAATGGCAGATAAATTGAATAAAGCTGTCAGGCTTTCCCATCGGACATTTTAATATGAATCTCCCACGATGTGTCCGATATCCCGAGACGCGCGTGAACATCAAATCTGTTATTTAAATACTAAGTACTCTCTTATAATTTGTAAATGACGGAGTTGAGAGCAGTGTCTGGTTCCGCGCCCTCGCGCCTCGCTCGCCGCGGCCCGGCGTGCGCCGCCGCCGCCGCCGCCGCCGCCGCCGCCGCCGCCGCCGTCGCGTCGTTCACACTCGTATAAAGTGTCAGCACATAAAGTAATGAGCCTTCATCGAAAGGCTTGGGGTCGGATGTGGGACCGGCTCAGTCTACTGTGTGGGCGGCTGCAATCTAATTTGTCATTAACTAAATTGAGCGCAGGATTATTTTCTACCTAGCTATCTATAATACAAACGTCTACTATTCTATCGATCTCCTTGTTTTCATACTTCAGAATAGTAAAATCGATTCATTTTGAATTACCAATTAGATCGGCAATACGATCTTCAGAAATGCCAACGAAACCTTTGTTTCCACGTAGCAAATTTCACTCGAACCAAGCCGACTGCTTAAGTGAAGTGAAAAAAGTGTACGCCATACGAATGAAGTAATAATCGATCTCGCTAGTTCGTCAGAGCCAGCAGTGGTGCGGCGGCGCGGCGGCGCCGCGGCGGTGGTGCCTCGTGGTTAGCCAGAGCCGAGGCGGCGGCGGCGGCCGCGTGGGCCAGCACTGTCATTACCCGGCCATCGGCCAGCATGCCCATAATGATACTAAATCAGAGCGGATTCATTCGCTAGTTGAGTGCCCGGCCCGCACAATTACTCTTGCAAAATGTACTCTCGTATCGTGCGCTGCGTTGTTGTGCAACCTGTTACATTATTTATACATGGTCAGTTCGTATCTATTTAGGTACCTACTTGACATCTGTTATAGCGTAGCTCCAAATGTTTGGTTCGATTTTGTGCATGAATTATCCTATCAATGATAGAAATTAACTGTAACTTGTTACCTACACCATATCTTGTGATGAATAAACATCGAGACCATTTGACAGGAACATTCGAGTTATCTACGTAGGTAAATGTTTAAATGGATAACATTACAAATGAGATTTTAAATTGTAGATTGGATAAATCATATAATTGAAATAACTCTCAAAGCCGTTAGCGGTTAATGAGTTGTCGCAATCTCAATCAGACTTTTAATTATCGATTAATTCAAATATTACGAGCGATCGTTAATGTGGCCGGGATTACTAATTACAACTACGTAAACGTAACGTAACCGAGCTCTGCGCGACCTACCCGTCTAGGAGAAGTCAGTATCCGGAGAATAGAACAATTACTATTAGTTCTAGCATTGCTTGTAATAATTCGTGTCATAAATGTTCAGCAAATGCTGTTTTAGGTACTTTATAAAAGTGTTTTGCTTGTACGCGGGCAGTACATTTATTTTTTTCTCACGGTATGTCGCCCCTGTCACGCTCGCGGTGGTCGTCAAGTTCATCGCATTTTTTCCTCAAATGCAATAAAAAGGCGAGTAGAGCGCTCCGCGTGCCGAGACTTCCCACCATTTTATTATCTCATTAGAGTGAAGAATGTCTTCATAACGCGTCGCGGCCGCGGGACATACTTCATTACGCACTGTAATGGCGCACATAAAATCCTATATTCCAACTCACCAAGCACTCGCACGAAGTCTCCCGCGACTCGCTGCAGCGACCATTGCGGATTTTCTTAGAGCGTTCGACTCAGTAGACAGCAGCTTAACTTCAATGTATGGAAGCTTTTGCTGATAATAACATTCAGTAGTGCGTTGGGTAGTGAGGGACCATTAGGAGAAGCCCTGGAGGCTCGAAGGGTGGTTCAGGTTCAGGCGGCGCGGGCGCGCGCAGCCGGCTCCCCCAGGGTGCGCTACCGGACCCAGATTGTATCTGATATACAATGCGCAGCTCGCGGCGCACACCACCGTGTTATTAGCGGCACTCGTCTGTTTACTGATCGTGATCACCGATCTCCTCTCCTTATCGATGCATGTAATTTTACTAATTAAATAAATGGTTAGTTCCTTTTTTATGAAGATTGCTATTAGCTTAAGTGGGAGGTGTAATGTTGCGAGTGTTGCGACAGCTGGTCATGAAATGCCCCGGAGTGGTAAACACGGGTTCATGTTGTGTTGATGGAGTGTTATGTAGTTGGCCGACGGTTTGATCGCTTGCACAAGCGACTCTGTCTAAATCTGCGCTGCAAAAGGCGAGGAATCATGATTGAATTACATGAATACGCCAAACGGAGAGTAATCGTAAGTGATTGTGAGCTTTTGTAACGCGGTTCACACGCCATCCATCACGTCCCGTCCCGCCCCGCCGCCGTCACGTCGTATGTGCAGGTTGTTTGTGCACTATTTTGGCGTTGTGCAATGATCGTGGCAATTTGCTCGGAATCTGTCATTTCAATTTTGCCTTAATTTGAATTATGTTCTGAACTTTGAGGCAATCACTGCGACTGGCCCGATCTGTCCGGAATTAAACTTAATAAGACTCGACTCATTGAAATATTATCGGTACCTACCTATAGGTACGATTTGTACATTCTTGTTATTTATTATAGTTATCGGATCCAATTTCTAAAATATAATGAGTGTCGCCTCGAGACATAATAGTCGATGCGTATGCGGTAACGAAGCAACTTATCAAGTTGTGTGCAGCGGTGGACGGCCGCGACGGGACGGGACGAGGCGTGGTGAGACGGGGCGGGGCGGGACGGGACGACCTCGGCCGATGCGCCCGCGCCGTTATGTCATCGTTGCCAGAAGTCGAACACAAACATAATCGTTATGAAAATACGGAATATGGTCACAATAAAACTCCATTTGTAATATCGTTTGTCAGAATTTATGTAAATAGAGATAGTACAGCATGCAACTGATTAGAATGTATCCGATCTCGACAACGTTTATAAATGCGGCTCGGGTCGGGTTCCGGTGGGTTCCGGTCCGTCCGAGACGCGCAATCATTAGGGACGATATTGTTTTGATTAAAATAAGTGTTTTATTGAAATTCTAAGTGGTGTTTTATCAAGTTTCGCCTCGAGTAACCCGACCCCTGCGCGGCGCGTGCGAGCGAGCCACGCGGGAAATTGTGTAGAGGAAGGAAAACTCATTATGCACGACAGAAAAGTGATTTCCTACTTTAAGAAAGAAAAGTAGAGCTAATAAAAAGATTAAGTATCAAAACAGTTATAAATACATGCAATTAAGAGTTAATTTAAAAGCAATCTGCCTGCGCGCGCACTTTCTCCAACCTTATAGCTGCGGTCGCCAACCACTTTACCTACTTCGCACTTGAGGCACTGCCGACTGTTCTAACGACGGCGACACTCGTTCTGTGGATTCAATCTGGCGCAGTCGGGATCATTAGGCAAAATAAACAAAAAGTAGAGCTGGTCAACTTACAGCGACGCGCGTCGTTCACTGATCGCACGCAATCTATCTCCCGCCGCCGCCGCGACACATCACAGCTGCACCGATGCATTCATTCCCTTATCCGTGTTTATGACTTCACCAGGCCGTGCCTTACTGTAGCTACGACTATTCTACGACTTCCATTAGGCTATGATATTACCTAATTTAATCGTAAGTAGCAATTTCTTAGTTTGATTAGTTTGCATTGTAATGATGTAGCGAATGAGCTGTTGGATTGCGTGCCTGAGAGCGGCGGCGGGGGGCGGGCGCGGGGGGCGGGCGGCGCGGCGCTGCTGGGCTCGCTCTGCTGTACTAATCTAATGCTTGATTCCCAGATTCGTTGCATGTAATCTAATTTATTTAGTCCGCGGACCCCACGCGGCTCGCCCCGCGCCCGCGCCCGCGCCCGCGACCGAGTACCTTCTATACAGTATCGCATCTACTGGGAGCTTGTTGACTTGTCACATGGATTATGTAACGTCCAACTGACAGGAGACACTCATCTCAATGAGATATTGTCATAATCAATTGAAAAGTCAAATGATAATGTATTTAAATCAATATGAACAAACAATGGAGTTTCCATTAGTTCAGGCTGAGGCTGCATTTACAAAATAAAACTATGATATAGAATGAGTTGAAGTCTCCACTGACTTTCACAAAGTGATCCCGTGAGCTGTTCTGTTACTAATGAAGTGAGAAGCAAAATGAGCTGCATTATGAACTACTGGTGTCTGGTGCAGAGTGTCGGAGGCGGACGGTCCGACGCGGGCACGGAGCGTGACGCGCCGTGACCACTGGTCCCTGCGTGACGGTGGCGTGACGCGGCGTGACGGTGGCGTGACGCGGCGTGACGGTGGCGTGACGCGGCGTGCCGATGAGCTGTGACAACTACAAATGGGTATCGATGTCCGTTCACGCCCGCGGCGGCGGCGGCGGCGGCGGCGGGCTCGTCTCTCAATGGAGGACTTCACGCTCGTTCATGTAACGATCGTGTCGCCCACCGCGATAAACTTTTCAATTATCGTGAAAAATTATGTAGGTATTTCTTTGAATTAGTTCTGAAATACAGCAATTCTAAAAGTCACCGTCGCGTCTTTTGATTAGTGTGGAGGAGAGGAAGAGACGTTGTTTCATAAACGTTTCCATAGCCTCGTGCTGTCGATTGACCCGGCAACACGCGGCAACCCGCGGCAACCCGCGGCAACCTGCGGCAACTCGCGGCAACCCGGCATTAACCGCATCTCCTCGCTCGGATAAACAAAGCCTCGACGCGCGCGTTCAACTCTTTTGTTCTGCATGAGCGATGTCGATGTCGAAGTCGTAGATATGCAGATAGCACAGTTTGTGTATTGTCCGATTGTTCCACTCTTTGTTCACTCTGCGCGCTCCGCGGGGCGCTGGGCGCTGGGCGCTCCGCGGGGCGCGGGGCGCTCTCCTCCCTCTTACTAAGGTAATGTGTACTCTTGCAAACAAAATAATTATGACGAGAGCAAATAAAACGAATGGTGAATGAAGCTATAAAATAAAAAATCTTTAACTTTAGGGTACATAATAAACAGTAAGTCAATAGTAGGTTAAGTGGAAAACTGGGTCATTATTATGCTGAACTTATCAGAAGTTAATAACACCGCTTAAACAACGACCCCCTGCCCCCTATAGGTACTTTATTTTTAATATAGATCTACAGGAAAGTAAAATTAAACAAATAATATATCGGGTGGTATGGCAGGTCGCCGTGCTAGCCCGCGCTTGTCCTGCGCACTGGCGCACTGGCGCACTGGCGCACTGCGCGGGGTCCCGCCCGGCTCCGTGCGTTCGTGCTGCGCAGGCGCTCATTAGTCAATTACTGCGCCCGCGACTGTACGCTATCTATAATTGAGATCGTTCGCTCTCCGCCTCGAGGGAGCTCCCCCTCGCCTCCGCTGCTGCCCTCGCCTCGAGGGAGCTCCCCCTCGCCTCCGCTGCTGCCCTAGCCTCGAGGAAGCTCCCCCTCGCCTCCGCTGCTGCCCTCGGCACCAGCACCAGCCCAAGATCTACCATCCATCCATCCAGCTCTTTAATGTAGAGACAACCAAGCTCCCTCACCGGCTACGAAGAAGCAAGGACTCAGTCAATTCATAATCTCCCATCTCGGACGACACTTGTACACTTGTACACTTGTACACTTTTACACTTGTACCATACACTTTACCATAAGCAAAGTCTTCGTCAGAGTTATTTGTCAACTGATATTGTGAATATTCAATCCAGCACACTTAGCCGCAGCCCAGTGTGCAGTGTGCACGCTCCTCTATCCATGTTCCGAGTCTACCATTTAATTCGTGGTTGTTGCTTACAGAGTAGAGCGTAGGTAGGTACAGCTGTAGGTAGGTAGGTAGGTACGGAGCTGGTAGGTAGGTAGGTAGGTAGGTACGGAGCTGGTAGGTAGGTACGGCCGGCACGACCGGGGCGATTATTAACCAGCTTTGTTTGGATGCAATTTTAGATAATCTCTCCGACACGACGAATTAACTATCTGGCGAGCTCGGCCCGGCCGCGGAACACTCGCGATCTGATCTGGATAAACGTACTTTATTGGTAGAGGGAAGGGAACTCGATCGCAATTAGCTCCGACATTCGGAAGAGATCAGGTGGGGCCGGTGGGGCCGCCGCGGCCGCATACTGGAACTAGAACAGGTATATCGGTTCTCGTTCGAGGCAGCTCCGTAAAGCAGTCGGCTGTAGGTAATAACTTCATTTAAAGCTCATTAATCGCCTCCCCTCGCCTAATGCGGAGGCTTCACGCCTGTTCCCGCGGAGTGCACGACGCATGCGCCTGCGCCGGCCCCGGAGCAGTCCCGAGGAGCCGGGGGGGAGGGGGGAGGGGGGACAGGAGTATCGACCCATCAAACTGTCTCGTCGCGAAATGTATGTTTTTTGAATCCGGTTGCCGCGAGCTGTAGGGATGCGCGCGCGCACGACCTGCTTGCTAGTTCTGTGGACTTGCGTAGGTAGGTAGTAGGTACCGAACTCGCCTCATCTACCTCGTCCTTTCAAATTGTGCTATTTTATGACACATTTATCTATTTAGGTACCTGCACCAGTTTTATAATTGTAAGACGGTACAGAACATTGACTCATTGTTTTCTAGTGTCATATAATTATCTTATTTCAATTGACGTGTACATTGGCTTCCGCGTGGATGAGACTTTAATTAAATCTTAGAAAAACTATGATTCAGTGATCCCGCGGCGCGGGCGCAGGCGCCGCCGGTGTGGGATGGGAGGCTGGAAGCACCGACCGACGCGTCGCATCACTATGTACGCGCAAGAAACCTCGCGATTCATGCTGCTCGTATTTCCGGCGGCTGACAGGAGGGGGTGAAGGCGAGGGGAACGGGGTGACAATTAATGCCGTGTTCTTAGAACACACACTCGGCTATCGTCCGTCACATCGCCGAGCGCTTATACGCAGGCAGGTAGTATAGGCAGACAGGTAGTATAGGCAGGCAGGTAGTATAGTTGGTAGTTGTAATGTATTCGCCGACAAACGGTTAATGAGAGCACTCAAGACTGTCCGCCTCATGGGAACAGCTGAAATCGGCGGCCGCTTTGGGAGATTATCGCCGAGATCTCGTGTTTACGGCCTCATTTTATGGTTGCCCGATGAACTTTACATTTTATGTGACTATTGCATACCTATTCTATTCGTGAGCTTTAATTAATTTATTCATTTGAAGCTGCTTCTAACAAAGGCGATCTTTATACTGCCGTTGAAAAGCTGAATGTTCTTACCGCCCAATAAAGTTAACAAATATCTGTACAAAACAATGAACTCAATAATGATAGAGTTATGCATCAGAATGAATCAGGGCAATGAATGTGGACGTGGAGGCTGTCCGACGTGAGCGGAGCGCGCCGTCGACACGGACGCGACCGTAGCGTCCGTGACACACGCACGGTCGGAGACGTCACGTCACAACGTCGCTACTGTAACGTGACACCGACACACCGACACACCGACACACCGACACTAGTCACAATCACGTAAAACAAACGAACGACACCACGGCCACGTAACGTACTTTTAAAAAGAACTGAATATGAATCAACGTCATATTCTGTTCTTTTTACTGTGTTATTATAAAGAAGAATTTCCACTGATAGGTATTTGGCTTTTCAATTGCTTCTCGGAATCTGAGTGTCGGGGAATTAATTTAAAAATGAATGTTGTGTACGTCTAGGAGAGTGTCATGGTATACCGAAGGGACGCCATTACAACATTACAACAACCGTCAGCCATTCAGTGTCAATTCGAACAGCCTCCGTAAATGTAGAGCGCGGTCGTGGTTATGATGCAAGGGTACTATTCTTGAGTCGTCTATGAGATGAGTTGGTAATGTTCCTGCTGCGAGCCGAGGCTCGGTGTCGCGCTCTCCGCACTCCGTGTCGCCTCTCACGGAAACGTCTCACAATCATTAAAATGATGAAGCGAATATCTGTGACGCTTCAAATGCTTGAGTTAATGGCTATGGTAATGGTGATGCCGAGGGAATCTCGAGTATCTCGGCGATGGGAGCGCGGACTAATTGATGTTCGTCCGTGGCATGTGCGTGCGGTGCGGTGCGGTGCGGTGCGGTGCGGTGCGGTCGGCATCGCGCCCGCGCCTATCGCAGCGATCTCACAGCGCAGGTTTACTGAATAAAAGATGGAATGCTGTGACATTCTCCATACCGTTTGACAGCAGAGATGATGTAACACCTTGCTTGCTACAGAGCGCAGAGCAGTGGGAATGTTCCACGGGCCGCCGCGGTGGTCGGCGCGAGTCAGGCTGGTGGTGGCGGGATGGCTCGACACGCGTTTCCATTGTCTGTGTCCTTTCATTTCGGTCTCAGGCAGTTCCGGTAGATCCTGCCCTCATGCTAATAACGTGTTAAGTTCCGTGAACGAGATTACATTGAAATCAAAGGCACCTGCATCAGTGTGCCAAAATGTAGCTTGTGTATCTCACTCACTTTGCACTTGCGGCAGCAGTGCCCTGCCGGTGGAGGGCTACTTGTCCTTATCTTGTCCGGCGATCGCGCGTGACCCCGTCCGTCCGTCCGTCCGTCCGCGTAATGGACTCGGACGTGAAACAATCGAGACGTCCGTGCGATCGCCGAGTAGTCGCGAGTGACATTCCAATCCGCGAGATAGAGATCTCCGAGTGTGCGGCGACTTGTGGCACCGCGACCCGACCGCGACCGGACCGGGCCCGGGACGAGGCTCGGTCACGCACGGGGGCGCGCGGCCCTCTCAAACAGTTTATTGCGTCGTATCCATTTGGTCCAGTTGGTGTTTTTAGAAGTTTTTGAAAAAATGCAAGAAAGTTGTGCTCGAAACCTAAAAGCTCTTGTCAATGAAACCCAGCCATGGCATCCCATCGTTATCGCCCCGGGACGTTGTAAGCGGCCTCGTCCCTGTGTTGGTACACATGCTGTCTGTACGTTCGTGCGAGGTCACGTGAGCACAGACCGATGCGAGCTGCGACTCGACTCCATTACGTCACATGTAATTTGTCCAGTCTGACGGACGCGCCGATAAGATAACCGATAGCAAGTGACGAGCGCGGCCGCGGGCTCTCACCACTATCTATATCTACCTCTCTCTCATCACGAGACGAGACACAAGAAGACAATAAATAGTTATTTGTAGAGGCAATGATCTCGGCGATCCATCTTTGTTAGTCGAGCGGACTAGGGGGTAGGGTACGTAGGAACTCGTGGTCTGTTGCAATCTTACCAATGTTAGCAGAATCGGCTCGTCTGTCCCCCCGCGCCGCCCCCGCGCCGCCCCCCGCCGGCCAGGCTGGCGCCGCGGGGGGCGTCGCACCGACCTGACGGCTTCATTACTCTGCACACCGGCCGGGGTGTGTACCTGTGTACCTGTGTACCTGTGTACTGTACACGGCAACCAGGTATATTACGGGGATATCTATGTGAGTACACAAGATGATACGCGGCTTAAAAGTATTATGCGAAGAACTAAGTATAAACTGAACTGAAGCGAGCCAGCGAGCCGCTCATGTAGATGAGGTCATGTCCATGCGCGATCGTCAGAGACAGTGTCGCAGCGCTGTCGCCGTCCCGTTAGGGCCCGCGCGGACCACAGACTCTCATTACGGGCCACTACACTGCGCGAGCGACGCACGACGTTTCGGCCGCGACGCGTCGTTAGCGAACACATTACCAGTACAGAGTGTAAGTTATTGCAGATGGTTCGATTCACACTTCTGTAACTGTCTGAGATATCGGTAAAGTGAAGTCGATCTCGTTATTGAACTGATTGCACATCGTGACTCACTTGCATGTCCTTTTATCGATCACAAGTTAAATTTTATCGACGAACAAATTCAACAGGTTGTTGAATGTCTGAACACAACACAACACAACACAACACAACACAACACTGCGCGCGCATAAACACATAAACCTTGTAATCAGCAGTTCGCTTAGTCGAGCACAGAACAACGCGTCTGTCACAGATAACAACACAGGTGACAAATACGTATAGAAAAGGACAAGTTATATAAATAATTTGGCTTGTTTTAAAAACTATAAACCGACGTCAAATTGATCTACATAGTTAAAATTTATATGGTACCAACTTTGGGGTTTATTATTTCCAATAAAAAAAAGAATTATCAAAATCGGAGTACTCTGTAAAAAGTTATGCGTGGTCATACATAAAAAAAAATATACGTGTTGACTTGAAAACCTCCTCCGTTTTTCGTCGATTGACAAAAGTGCAGTTGATTAAAGAATGAGTATTTATTAGAGCGCGCCCGCGCCGCCGCGTGGTGCTGCAGACAGCATACAGACAGACAGACACACGGACACCTCGTGTCCTCGTCTGCGGCTGCGGGGTGTCGCGGCTGCATGCCAGGGTCGCGGATACCGCTACAGTACAGTACTTACCTATCGATGCCGTACTCAGATCAGCTAAGTTAGGTAAGTCATGTATCTTTCCTTATTCGTTATAAGAAGAAGGCACTCTTATGTCGAGTACCTACGTTACCTGTGCGCATGCGTAGTGCACACGTACAGTACAGAGGTGCAGAGGTGCAGAGGTACAGAGGCACGCAGTCTCTCGAGCAGCGGGCACTGCGCGGGCAGTTTGCAAGTGTTTATGTAAATGGTCGCAGCGCGCAGCGGGGCGCCGGCGACGCGTTATGTCGCCCATCACATAAATTGTACGAGCAACAAATTAAACGGTTTTATAGCTCGAGAGATTCAATATCTACCATTATATTTAACGCCGAGGAAATTATATTTTAATGGCTTTTACCACGTGCTCGAGTGTCGCAACCGCAGCCGCGGGTCGCCACTATGGCTGGCCGGGAACTCGGATAACTTACAGACAAATTCCAAGCTTTTGTTCCGTTTATGTTCGTCGTGCTGCGATCTCGCGCAAGAAGCAGGAGCCTCGTCGATCTCCGGGTCACGTGTCGAGCCGGCAGCGTCAGGCAGCCGGCAGGAACAGTTCACCAACAAAAAGCGTTTGCAAGTTCCCGGCGACCGCAGCGGCGCGCGGCGGCGGCGCGGCGGCGGCGCGGCGGCGCCGGCGATCTCATCTCATTTAGCGATTTCAATAATGAGCGGTCGCATTACCTCCTGCAGGCCATTACCGGAGCCCCGGCCTGCGCCGCCGCCGCAGCGACCGCGGAACAAGGCACACATTCTGTAAGCTATTATCGGACGCTGGGAAAGAATGCGAACCGTTGTTCATCCCTGCCCGAGGAAAAACTGGACACGGGAATTCATAACTTGATACTTGTCACTTCTATCTATCAATAAAACATTTTCAATACCTACGTAAAGGTAAGTTTCCTGCTGGCTCACAAGCGACGGCGCGTGACTCCCTGCAGCCTCCGCTCCCGCTACAGATCATGAAACATTACCTACTTATATTATTTCAAAGCTAAACATAGCTATATACAACATATACAGATATAATGAACATGTCCTCGCACGAAAGCTATTAGTTAAGCATAGGGTATGAGCAGGGCGGGACGGGCGAGATAGTGAAATATATCAATGCTGGCTGTTTTACCAGCACGTTGTCTGGTCCACGCGTGGTCCAGCCGGGCCCGCGCGCGCGCCCGCGGCCTGCGCGCGCGCCGCGCTCGTCCGAGAGGGTAGTCACGAGGTGTAATGATTAACCGACACTCTTCAACATTAACTCACCCCCGCCCATCCGAATACACACCTTATCCCCCTCGCCGAGAGCCTCGTTTCCTACGAACAGCGGCGAGTCCTGGAAACGAGCTATTTCATTGCTCTCCGGCAGACGTAAATCAGAAGCGAGAAATAGGAGCGTGTTCGGTAAATGAGACCTTATCTGCATGGCGATAGAGTTGAGGCGATGCGCGATACTCATGACAGGGCGGTCATGAAAGCGCTGATCGAATGCAGATGCAATTGTGGCGTGCCCGCGCCGCCCGCGCACTGTTCACTGTGCACACGAGCACTGTTCATTGTGCACACGAGCACTGGAAACATTGTGACACATAAAATACAGTACATATAAAAATACACAAAACCTTCCTAACATTAGCAATTCTTTACAGAGATACCTGTGATTCGAAGAATGTTACACGATTTTACTTGGACCGTTCTATTATCAAGGTATGTAATCTATATAAAAGTAAACTGATAGGATACTTTACTTGATTTGAACCACTTATGATAGTTTATTATAAATTTGAAACAAAAGTCTTAGGTCAATTTAATTCCCAGTGCAAAAATAGCAGAGGAGCTAGTGTGTAGCGGTGTAGAGCAAGGGTAAGCGTCGTGTCGTGCGCTGTTCATCCATTGTACCGGCGCGGCGGCGAACTGTTGTATTGTACCCCGACTGTACATGAGTACAATGCAAACGACACGGCGCGGGAGTGCCGCCCTGACGTTAACGCCATGTTCGTGGCTCCTCGGGGAGGACGAGCTGGGAGCTGTGATCGATGCGGCGCAGGGAGGAGACCACCTCATCTTATCAATGGCCAGCAGAAACGAGGAGCAGACGGACCCGGTGGGCTATTAGATGAGGAATATTGAAATGTTAAGGGAACACAGTTATTTGAATGCGATCGAACAGGTAGAGAAAGCAAAATGATTCGTTTTGTATTGATGTGAAGGCAGGCCGTAGGTGCCCTTTGGGAGCCTTCGTCGCTCGCGTCGTCGTGCGCTTCAAGGGCGGTCGTCTGCAGCCTGCAGCCTGCAGCCTGCAGCGTGCAGCGTCCAGCGTGCAACGTGCAGCGTGCAGAGCCGCGCTCGTGATGGGTTATAGAGACATCGCCTCGACATTTTGATAACGCCTGCCGTTTGCCAACTTTGCTCATCTTTTACATATTCATATTGGTTTGAAGCAAATTATTTATTCACCGCAGATTTGTTTGGTAGGTACATAAATATATAGCTGTGTATAGCTCTTGTAAAAGTGACGAGTGGTCCGAGTGCGCTGCGCACGCGCAAGTCACGCCGCCTAATGACATGCGCGTTGCGCGGTCTCACCCATTAAACACATTATGCATTTACACCCGCCGAGTAATGACCGGTGAAATAGTTCAGACGGTTTGCTTTTCTTTTCTTTATTAATAAAGATTCAACCGTTCCTTCCTTTATTTTTATATTATCTTATAAAGTATCTGACAGGATATTTGTGCGTTCACGAGGGCCTCCATTATAATTGTTTCTTTCTAATGAATAACTTCTACCGCAATCCCACAAACAAAGACCTGCTAAAGGCTGAACCATATAATATATAATTGAGATCTCTGATTACCAGCTTCGAGTTTTGAACCACTCATTAATATATCTGTCGCCATTCTGTCGCTGGCTGCGACCGCGTCACGGACACTGTCGCTGGCTGCGACCGCGTCAGGGAAACTTCATTCTGTCGCTGGCTGCGACCGCGTCACGGACACTTCATTCTGTCGCTGGCTGCGACCCCGTCACGGACACTTCATTCTGTCGCTGGCTGCGACCGCGTCACGGACACTGTCGCTGGCTGCGACCGCGTCAGGGAAACTTCATTCTGTCGCTGGCTGCGACCGCGTCACGGACACTTCATTCTGTCGCTGGCTGCGACCCCGTCACGGACACTTCATTCTGTCGCTGGCTGCGACCGCGTCACGGACACTGTCGCTGGCTGCGACCGCGTCACGGACACTTTGCAAACTTGTGCTTAAGGGATAACCATCCGATAAATCACAAACTACGAACCGGACTGGTTACTGCAAAAACCATGTCTGTTTATTATAGTGATTGTGGTCTCTTTGAAAAATAATAATAATCTTGATTATGTAGGTGTGTAGGTGTATTAGGGGTTAAAGTATGAAATTCCCGATTCGTAATGAAAAATAAAATAACATATTATTTTAATCAAAATAATTGCTGCCATCGAATAGGAAGGTCATTTATGCCTTTGCGATAGAACTCTAGTGATCTAGATTCGACAAATTGTGTGAAAGCATTTTGTACGTCCTGGGAAGAAAACTATTCACGAAAAAAATGGTAGTCCGTTGGAGCAAGGTCTGGCGAATACGGAGGGTGAGGAATGGTTTCTAATTGCAGTTCCTGTACAACGGTTAATACGGTTTCTCGTGCTGTATGAGGTCTCGCATTATCATGCAGCAATAATGGTGAAGATCGATTCATGAGTCGGGGCTGTTTCACTGCTAGTTTTGCTATTATTGTTCGGAGCTCGTACACACAGTAGACATCTGCCGTTATTGCTTGACCAGATCGGAGAAAGCTATACTGTATAACACCATGCTGAGACACCAAACAGTTACCGTTACATTTTTATTGGTAAGCTTTGCTGTAGGACACTGTTGCGGCGTTTGACCTGGGGTCATTGCATTTTTCGCTGACGGTTATCGTAAAGAATCCACTTTTCATCACATGTCTGCGTCGGAACTCGTATTCAAAACTCACTCGAATATTCGAAGTATCCATCTTTCTTGTCTAAGCTGAATAAAAAAAACAACTGAAAGTCGATAATCGAATGTTGCTCATTCTTTAAAAGAAGAACCTCATAGGTACCATGTGAAGAAAGTTTCGCTCAAAAATCTCAAACCATGAAGGTTCTACGTCAATTCGAAGTACCTATAACGGCAATATCATACTATAACACGTATGTATTATTTGTTTTGGTCCTAAGAGGGGAAGTAATAAATCCGCGGAGGGGCCGGGCCGGTACCTCGTACACAACGTCAACAACGTGATGGTTTAACGATTGAATGTAACGAGGTGCCAGAAGTGTCGCCTCTCCTCTCCGGACAACATTCAATCACCACGGAGCCGCTTTGTGCCAACCAACATGCTCTCTCATGACTGCGAGCGTTTACGACTCACACCCGCGTGTGAACGAGCCGTACTTGTAAACGGAGCCTAGCTCTCTGAATGTGAACACTTGACGACGATATTCAGCAGGTTACTTGTGTCGGGAAGGGATACTCTCTGCTAGGCAACAGAGATCATGACTGGTTTATAAGTAACGCTGTGTCGCGGTGCTCCGAGCTCCGAGCTCCGGAGTGCGAGTGTGAGGCCGTCATTAGAGATACAACTGAGCATCGCACGGATACATTCGAAGCCTGTGCTCACGGGAATTTTATTAGCGTGTAGGTACCTGATAATTACTGCTAACTTTACTAGAAAAACCATAAATAGTTAGCGGCACTCGGGATTTAATTAACTGCGCCGCTCTACGGCACGGCGCGAAGGAATCCGATCGCAGGTAGGAACATGCGCTCGGTAACAGTTATTTGTCATTTTTACGACGGCGCACCTACACAACACAACACAACGATATTAACTTACACTAAAATTAAAATTAAATTATCTTCCGGACACACAAATCAAATTAGATCGCTTATTTCAGAATAAATGAAGTACCCGCCGAATTATGTATATTGAATGTGAGAGTTAGCATCTCGGATCTGTCTGGTTTACGAGGGGCGGTGGCTCAGCGCGCGGAGGGATGTGCATCGAGCGCGTCAGCTCGATACGTGGTGGCTTTCATCATCCGAATGTAGGGTAGTACCTGACGTGCCCACTCCCATGCCGCTCACGCAGCATGCGGGCAGAGCGCGTTCCTTGCTCGCGAGATAATGTACAGCATCCTCCGACAACAACAGAGTCCTACGCAAAATACATCTTGAAATGTATAATTACGTAAAAATTGCTTCTCGGAACGAACTTTCAATTATTCTGGTTCTCGTAGACAGTAAATAATAGGCAACCGCGTATAATTGGGCTGAAAGAAATCGGTAGAGTCGAGTGAGCGAGCCGATGCGTGCGCGGCCCGGCCGGCGGAGCACCCTGCTATTACAGCATCATACACGGACGGAGTGGAGGCGGAGGGGCAGCTGGCTCACTGCAGCACTGGAGGACGCTGTGCTTGATGTGATGAACAATTCATGTATCTATGTGTACGCAAAGCTCTAGCAGAAAGGATGTGCATAGAAACAACAACTTACTACTTTATTGACAGATAAAATTACAATCAAATAATAGAAAAAAATTAACTTGAAAAAATGTAAAAAAAAAAATTAAAAAATATTTATTTGTGTATAAAGAATCCAGGTTACAATTTACCATCGGCCTCCGCACTAGGCAAAGCCTGTATCGCGGAGACCAGTAAGGTGAGTTTCAACTTGAGTAATTATGGACTATTAGAACAAACATTAGAAAATTAAAATGTAGGAAACAATGAAACTTAAATGAGATACTTAAAAGGGTAACTGGGCACAGTGAGAAAAACAAAACATTTATCACTACAAACTATTAAAGAACTACCTATATTACAATACAACACTTATTCTAGTTACAATAACAATAACAATAACTTACATTATAACAATTGTTATATACAATTGAATCAATTGAGCTAACTGCAGACTGTTGCAAACAATCAACAGGTAGCTCAACTAATCCATATCAATACCAGTCATCGCGTCCCCAAAACGCTGGCTGCATCGCTGCATTGCCCCGCTGTATGGCAATGCCGATGCGCTGCACCACATACCCACCAGTTCTCGGGTCACGCGTCGCTTCGACCAGACGCCAAATAGTTAATTAAAACTTACAACTTACTTATAATGTCCGATGTGAAAGGTCCAGTGTCCAGTAGGTGCGCGATGGAGTGGAGTGAACTATCTGCCGGGCGCGGGAAGCGGTAGCGTGACTCCGTAACAACTGTAATAACTAATAACAATAAGATGGGCGCGCAATTACCTACCAATTAATAGCTTAATACCACCTCGGGCGGCTTTCACTCTCGCCGTCCGTCCGTCCGTCTGTTGTCCGGCCAGCGCAGCGCAGCGCAGCGCAGCACACGCGCTCCGGGAGCCCCGAGGCCCGCCATTTGGAAATTACTAACACAAAGGTTACAACACTTCTTTGGGAATTAAAGTAAGGAATGGAAGTATGAAGGAGCCCTGTTCACTCTATCGGATGTATCTTTTAGTGTAAAACTGAAGAAACTATGTTATCAAGTCTCAAATCAGAGACCAATCCAACTAACTTCTTCTGATCCTCTTTTTCAGGGTTAAGCTCGCCGAATGTACATATCCTATTCTATAAGTTCATGCTTTGTATTAATTGTGTACAATAAAGAATCACAGAATCAGAAGTGGATTGAACAAGTGGAACAGCAGATCCCGACGAACCGACCCTAATCACCTATCTGGTCGTGTGGACCGGAGATACCTCGTCACTTCATAAACACACACTTATCGTTGGCGAGTCGTTTACAACGATAGGAAAGGTCAGCGTTGCGTGTCGCAACTCTTTAATTCCTAAAATAGCCGCCGGCTCTGCACCGCTCTGCTTCAGAACTATAATTAAATTACAACAAGAGCCATTAATTAATTCTGCATTACAGTGCGAATGTATCTGCATGTACCTGCGCGTAAATCAGCGCCGAACACATAACTCTCCTCCGCGACGTCGGTTAATTGAGGCGTTAATAGCAACAGTCACGAGAGCCCTCCATTAACATGATGCATCGACCGAGCGCCACCCCCGCCCCTCTACACCTCGCCAGACCGAGCACCACCCCCGCCCCTCTACACCTCGCCAGACCGAGCACCACCCCCTCCCCTCTACACCTCGCCAGAGGTGCACAGAGATCTCTAGTTTGTTTTCTCTTCTGCCTTATGGTGCTAGATAACCACAGCTATGTCGTCATATCATTGGAGCTTTAAGAGCAGACCAGCACCCGATGCTCGATCGTGAGTTCAAGCGTAGCTCCGTACAGCAGGGTTACTGTTGACGTGAGACTACGTATCGATGTGCAAGCGCATGTCGACATTTCCCGTTTCTCAAGACTGTGGGAGAAACTAGGAGAATGGATGTCTTGTGCACCGGCGCGGCGTACTCAGGTACTCAGGTACTCAGGTAGCCAGGTACTCAGGGCACACTGTTTGATAACATGTCGTGACGACAGCCCTATTGCACGCCGGATACTCCACTTCATTAAGTTATCGGCTAATGGCGTAGCGATGCCACTGATAGCCGCCTGGGCTCGATAGCAGCGAGCTAATGATCCATCTCAACATGGGCCGGCTCTCCGAGAGTATCTGCTTCCCACCACTCCTATGCAAATGAGGTTACGGTTGGTATTCTGTAGTAGAAAGACGGGATGTTACCGGAGACCAGCGGTGGCCGCTGACGGTGGTCGGCGCCGGACGGTGCACTGTTCATTGCAAGTGGTGGTAGGACGCGGTCAGCTGATACCAATACCGACATACAAATCAGCGAGGCTGACCTGACGCCGACATTACTTAGGCACTAAATAGCAATTTAGGAAATCTGGGGAATTAAAGCTTCGCAGGATAGTGAAGGGCCAAGTGCTACAGAATATGTGCTTAATAGTTAGTTGCACTGCTGCGTGGCTCGCTCCGTTGCAATTAATGCAATTGCCATAATATTTCAGGCAGAGTCACGCCGCACCGGCGGCCACTCTCCGTGCGCTGGCAATTTAGCATTCGTAGCCGACAGACCGTTACTCGCTGCCCTTTGCTTCGGCAACCGCCGGATAAGTCACATTTGATCCCTATCTGCACCATTTTCCAACCATTCGCACGTTTTCTAATCGTAATCATAGAAATGTAGAGTCACAGAAGGCACCTTTCGGTGACCCAACGAGAGCCTTCGAGTGTCATCGCCGTTATAAAGAAGTAAACACTCGAGTTATAATGAAGACTGCACAGTGGGATTGGCTCGCACAACCTCGCGAGTCGCGGCAGCTCTCGGCGTGGAGTGGTCGCGGAGTGCTTGTGGAATGTTTATGTGGCGCGAGTGGGCGGCGGCGGCGCACTCCACGCGCTCAGCTCCGCTCTGGTGCCAGGTGCCTCGTGCAGCGCGCGACGCGGCTGACACAGGTGCTGGTGTACAGGTGATGTTGTTTCTCTACGTATTCTTGTTTGCTGAAAGCAGTCGAGCTCAAAATATTTGGTCACGTAAAGTTTCACAAATATTTTACCCGTTTTCATCATCCCTTATCATTTGGCATTCGCAAAGGTTTATCACGTTTGTGATAGATAATATTAAGTCGGTTATTATTATTATTATGATAATTTTCGTTACATTCATACACTAGTGAAAACAGCGAGAAGTGCTTACAGTTCAGAGCCCCAGTGTGGAGTGCGCACAAGGGCACTCGAGACAACAACAACAACAACGAGGACGGGTCCACTCGAGGCGGCGCGGGCGCAGGCGCGGGCGCAGGTGCAGGGCGCTCCCGTCTACTCTAACAAGAATGAGATTGTACCACTCATTACCTACAAAAGGAAACTACAAACACCTACCGACGAAGTTATCAGAAAGTCCAGAAAATCGTTTATCGAACGACAGAAATAAGAGAGTGGTGATGGGTCTGGTGAGTGAGGGCTGAGCGTCCAGCACAGCAGTGTGAGCTCGCTACAAGTTGCACAGCTGTGAGGGTTTCAGAGGACATGTGCCCCAATTAAGTGGTCCAATAAAGAGAGTGTCATTTGAGCGAGGAGGTCACCAGCTCAGTTTGTAGACTTTCAGTTGTAAAGCATCAGATTCGCTTCAGTTGTATGCTCAGTTTGTAGTGCATTGACTCGGTCGTAATGCATGCGGTTCACGCTAACACCACCCTTTCTATTGTAAGTTGCGGATAACGGGGCTGGTCATACTTTTAGTATTTACTTTATTTGAGAGAATCTACTCACACTGCAGCATGATTGTTTGCGCTCACTTGCTGTGGTACTATGGAGCATGTTGTTCAGCTCGGGGGAGAGAGGCATATCCTCATATCCATCTACATTATTAACCAGAACCGACCATCTCTATAAAGAAAGTTTATTGCAATGCGCGCGCACATTGCGCAGCCTGCGCGCGCCGCGACCGGCGCCCGCGCAGCCAGCCCGCAGTGGACCGCGCGCGCGCCGTTATTCAATTAGCGCTGCTTATGTATGCGCATGCGTGCATGCATTATGGAGATGCGACGCGCAACGCGCGCTAGCTTGTTTGTTGCAGCGCACGCACAAAAGAATCGATAATTCTGCAGCTTTTGTGACACATTGTTAAACTTTATGAGCGGCCGAGCTCTGAGAGATGCGCAGGCGCAGGCGCAGGCGCAGGAGACGGCTCTGTCGGCGTGAGGGGGTGCGCGGTGCGCGGTGCTCTCTACTTGTAACACTATGTGAGGTAGTACAGACAGCTACGGCCTGCACTCAGAGTTGCAGGAACAGCAGACCGGAGACAGAAGGTGAGTTAGCACCCGTGGCTCAGCAGCTGCGCGGGCGCACAACCACTGCGCGGGTGCACGACCACTGCGCGGGCGCACAACCACTCACCGGTCGACACGACAGACATTGAACATATCACATAGCACATATCATAACTGCGATCATTCCCGTGGAGCGCTGATTCCTGCATCACATCACAACTGGCCCACAGCCACTGCGATATGAGATAACGCTTCACCAACCGTTACTAACCGTTACTAACCGACGACTGCAAATCGTTACGTACCAGTACCACCAATACTTCTATGTCTACATGTGAACGAGTCCGTGCGGCCGTGGTGCGAACAGCAACCGACTCGTGGATGTTGTCCACGGCCTGCCGCCGCAGCACCCGGGGCCCGCGGCAGGTGGTGGCGGGGCTACAGGAGGCATGCATTATTCATGCAGACGCACTAAACCGCCATTATGCCGTGATTACACATTGTATTCAAATAATAACACGCTCGCTCCGAACCTCCGGCATGCGGCAGTCGCGCTCGAATTATAGCAGATCCAGCAGATCTACGTAAATCCTGTCTAATTACGACGACGCAGTTTGTTGAAGTTCATTAGTCGCTCCCGCCTAGGGCCGTCCCGTCCCGCGGCGCGCGCTCCGAGGGCGCAGGCGCAGGGCCGGCGGGCAGCACTCGCTGAGCGGACAATGCGAAATACATTCACAACAAACAGCTTCTATTGGGAATATGCAGCGATGGCGATAAGGGCGCGCGCACACCGGCCGCGCCGCGCCGCGCATTATGCACATTATGTATGAGAGATGCGCCGATACGCGCCGCGCGCCCGCGCCGCTGCTCTCGGTACCCGTTAATCGCCTGCACTGTGTCACATGCGCTCACTTACCTATGAATATAATACATATGCGATCCGCTAACATGGCTATGATGCTAGTAGGTATGATTGTTCAATGCAAATAAACGCTCGCGATATTTCCGACGATAAGCGGCAGACATTTATTCTATTCGCAGAGTTGTCAATGTTTACAAACTCATACTTTAATGTTCGCTCGTACGAGTATCTGTAATGTAAGTACTCGCTCTGGGAATAAAAGAAGTACGGAGGTGTCGCATGAAGCAGCCGCCTACGTGATTGTGTTTCTGTTGGAGCCAACAGACTGCGCTCGAACAAAAGACAAGATGATAACCGTAATAAGCCGGCGTCGAAACGACGACAGATGAAATTAAATAAAACGACACGTAATTTCTCCGCTCGCCTCTCTCCGAACAGGGAAGACTGATCGCCTCGTGACACGCCCGCTCTGCGACGATTGTTTGTTTTAGAATGAATGGCGCTCGTTATTTATAATCCGCGCATTTGTCTCAATGCGGACGTCAAATTAGTGCGCTGACAGATGGCGTCACTTGTCAGTGTCATGCGGAGTAGCTACACCCGACGAGTGGAGAACGCCGGTGTGCGTACTGCCTTACTTTATAGGTAAGGTACCTACGTGTTTATGTTTATATGTATAAGTGGAATAGATAAAAGGTAGATAATTAAATGTAATGAGGCTGCAGGTAGCCGCGGGAGAATGAAAGCGCGTCGTCGCGTCGCGTGGTCTCATCCGGACTAGAGGTAACGGTACTTCCACGCACGGCTAATGGCCAATTCAATTGCACTTTACTGCCAGGAACGCCATCGACAACGCAATGGCAAATGTCTCTACGTATCCACGCAGTTTCTGCGACGTGTAAACTTGTATCAAGTTCTGTGGAAAACAAATCATTAATATCTGAAAGGCTGGACGTGCCGTTTGATAGGGCACTAAGCGCGGCCTGTGAGCCCGCTCTCCCGGAGACGAGCCGCTCGCGGGCTGCATGCGTGTGCGCATACAAGCATAACCACACCTACATATCTCAGTCACAGGACAACCTTAAATTATATGTACTGTGTGCCAAAATAATTTTTCCCACAGGGTGTTATATGAAACAAGGTCAAACGCTTTCGACAGGTCCAGGAAACATGCATAGACAGGCGTTTTTTTGCTAGTGTAGTATTGGACACAGTGTGAGTGCTTGAGACACAGTATAGCTGATTCTGTCGACAGCGCGGGTTGGAAACCGAACTGCGCATCATTTAAATGCAAGTGTGTTCTAAGGTGTGTATCAAGCAATCCATCCAACGCCTTAGCAATAATAGTCGCCAGAGAAATCGGTCTATAATTGGACCTGTCTGAGGCATCCCCCGTCCTGTTTTTAATAACCGGCACAACAACAGTCCGCATAAGATCTACAGGCAGATATGAATGTCCAAAGCTTAGGCTAAAAAGCAAGGCGAGTACCCTATGTATATGAGGACCCGCATACCGAAGGTGCTCTCTACTGAGACCATCGTGACCAGGTGATTTACCACGCTTCATACTCTTAATTACAATTTCAACATCTCTATCAGTAAAATGTACATGTGTATCAGAACAACAGTTCCCAGTAGTGGGCACCTGCGGGGATGGACTATCTATTAATGGACTGACTTGAAAGTGTTCCTTGAAAATATTGGCTATGCCTACCGGATCACAAACGCCATTCATACCCACGGGTACGCCCGCACGCGGGTTTAATTTATTTGTGTGCTTCCAGAAACTTCCAAAGTCTTTACTCAAGTGGTGTGCAAAACAATCAGCAACAAATACAAATGGACCTAAAATGTCCATTTGTATTTGTTGGACTTAAAGAGTTTTCTAGAAGCACACATATTTTCATAATGCGGCCCACATGTGGGCTTTCCATGTAATTTCCATTCCTGAAAATTTAAGCGAGCTTCTGCATGTGCTTTTTGAAGATGTTTGTTCCATCCGACTACTCGTATGCGGGCTCGCTTTCTCGGTTTGCTCTCAGACACTCTCAGTGCAACTTGCAACAGCTGCCCTACTCACTATACTAACAATACTTTGGTACATATTATTAATAATAGCAAGATGTTCGCGGCGGCGGCGGCGCGGCGGCGGTGGCGGCGCGGTGCCTCGGCGGCGCGGGCGCACGCACGCTCTGCTCCGACCATCACAACTGACATGGCGTGCTTCACTATTATTATTTATTTATTTATTATTATTCATGTGTTCATTTCTCGAGCAATTAGCTGCCTTCCGAGAACAAGCGCCTTGTATGCTTGAACATCGTTAGGTTTATAGTAAACTTTCACTGCGCATTAGATAAATGGTGCGCGAGTGGCTGCGCGTGCGTCGGTCGATGGACGTGTACCTAGTACCTACCTATCTCGATTGGAATCTTCGTCTCTCGAAGTGTGATTGATGAAGGAGGCAGCGTGCTGCGTGTTTCGCGCTGCGCACAGCGTGCTGCACTCTGCTAGCGAGAGCGGTTCCAGGGGACTCGCTCCCAGCTGTTCTCGGTTCTGCGAGCTACATTATATTATTGGTGTATCCATAGATTCTATCGTCAGATGTGCGTAGCCGCACACACCAAACATCGAACGACTTCATCAGAACAGAACAGCCCCTGTCTAGGTCCATCAGCGCGCGTGCGCAGTGCACGGCGACCGCGGCGGACAGCCGGACATGACGTGCGTGACGCATGCACACTCTCATACTTACCTACTGTACCGACTATTTACTGTATTGATATGCGTTCGCCGGCGCGAGCGTGCCGCCGGCGCGAGCGTGCCGCCGGCGCGAGCGCGCCGCGCTGCGTGCGCTCGGAGTTCCTTCCTCGCCCACAAACCAAAGGTTCCTCTTCCTCTCTGAAGATTCTTGAGGAAGGTATGTCTTAATTACAGACAATTTTATAATAATTTAATACATGCCTAGCATAGCAACATGGCCAGCACTATCCCAACAACCTACATTTATTATGTAACAAACAAAACTGTACCCAACGAACGGAAACGGACACTTTTCGCAACATTTGCATTCCATCCCCTGGATGAGCCACTCTACTCGTACCTGATGCATATTCCATTGTGATTGCAATTACAAAACCGGTACTCGTGTAGTAGGTACCTACTTATTGTAAAAATAATAAAAGCTGACGCGATCGTCTTTTGTTTTTGTAACGGTTATCCGCGTACGAAGTTTTCCCCCTTAAGGGGGATTTCAAGGGGGAAAACTGGAATAACCCGACTATACTCGATCTCGTATAATGCTGAAAATAATGTCAAAGTCACCAGTACAAAATTTACCACCATTGTAGTAGGTAACGATGACGTAACTACGTTTCGTAATAAAAAAATCTATAATTTTTTATTCTAGTCGAGATTTGTCAAAGTTTAAATAAAAGATGATTCTGGCATATTTTGAGTCTAATACTTTGGTTTTTCACAAAGATAATAAATAACAAACATATTTTATGGGTAATTATTTTGCAAAGTTGGGCACCGCCCCTCAAGTTGCATGGGTACTGCACATTTTTGATTGAGGTTATTTTATTCTGTTTGTGTTGTTGTTTTTTACTTTTATTAAATTTTTAGTATTTGTGGGTATTAAACTTGAACTGTTACCTATAGAAAGTTTCATGCGTCTACGTATTATGGTTCAAGAGATACAGCCTCGACAATCTTAGAGCAAAATAGCAAAAAAATCGTGTCTTTTGTATGGGAGCCCCTTTTAATTTTAATATTTATTTTATTTGTTGTTATAGCGGCAAGAGAAATACACGTTTTGTGAAAGTGTCAACTGTCTAGCTCTTACGGTTCATGAGATAGAGGCCTCTGACAGACGGATAGACATACAGCGGAGCTGGAATGTCCCAACTGCTATCATAATTTGAAATAAATAATACGTCTTTACAAATAGTAAAACCGGTGTCTCCAGAGAATTGCGGCTTTCAATTAGAACATTTCCTGCTCAAGCAAAGCCACGGGCAAGAACTATTACTAATGATCCATATTCAAACAAGGTTTTGTATCAATGTCTTGTCACTTGGATAGTGACATTACTTTGTTTACATTATTTGCAGCGTTTGAAAAAACAGACTTTAGTGTAGTGAAGCGTCACGCACGACTCGCCTTCCGGCGCGTCACAAACGCAAGCCTCCGGTAAACGGAAAACAAAAGGGGAGCGCGTCTGTAGCTACCAGTATTTGTTGGTTGCTGGATTTCAACATCAACGAAAAGAACGAGGTCAGTATAGGTACGAGGAATAATAGAAATGTTGTGATGTTTATGAAATGAACAGAACAGTGTTCACATCGACGGACCGCCGCGGGACTGCGGGAGGCTGGGCCACAGATGGCGCAGCAGTGCAACACTCGAGAGCTTTCAAAACAGAGATCTGTATCTAAAAGAGTTAAAAGGCTCGTTGTTCGCCGCTATCTGTGATTTGTGAGACTCAATATTTTGTGTTCGCTTTTAGACGCCTTTGTCCGGCTCTCAGAGATCAGACATGGCGGCTCCCTAATTGATTCGCCCGTGGAAATGGAAACGTAACGCGTGAGACTGCACTCGTGCTACCCCACCTTACCTACCGATACAGAGATCATTTCTTATCAAAGGGTTCATTTGTGGCTTGTGAAGTTGTTGTTGAAGTGGTTTCTACTTGTACGAAGCTTAGTCGTCGGCAGACGAAGCGTAGAGCGGTCGAAGCATGGGATACGTATGGTGAAACAAAGTACCTCATCGAAACGTATAAGGACGACGCGACGACGCACCTCGGCCGGTGCCAGTCAGAGCTGTCCCCACTTTTCACAAGAGCTGTATTTTTGAGGTTTCCGCTATTGAGCCATCCATCGACGACTATCGGACGAACGGACGCGAGATATTTATGTTGATACCGATGTCTAATAAATGGAGATTGCAGCAGCCTCCGACCTCGACTGCACCTACTGATTAATGGCTCCGAGTGTACGCGCAGTGCCGCGGGGAACTCGCCTCTATCGCGGGGGAACAGGGTCGTCGGACGTCGGTATCTGTACTAATCGAGTAGGATGCCATTGTCCGACTCGCAGGAGAGAACAATCAATCTCCATTCGACTTAAATAAATGATTTGCGCGAGAAAACATTTGTTTATGTAATTTTTTGACGCGAAATTATTAGTAGCGCAGCGTGATGGAGAGCGGACGCGGGGTGAGGGGCGCGGAGGAAGTCGAGAGATGGATTGCGAAGGAACGAAGCGCGCGGGTCCCATTACAAGACATCGGATCTAGTGCGCTCTGACCGCCGGGCCGAGGGACGCGGCGGCACGACCGACGGAACGACGCCGGGCCGGCCCCAGCGCCGGCGCGAGAGGGGCCCCTCGCTCGATGGATGTTAATGAGATTAATGAGGCTCACGTTAAGGCTGCTCTGAAATACCCACGTTCTTGAATGTCTATCAATTAAGTAAGTTGTTATTGGTATTTATTAGTCAAGACCACTCCGGTGAGTATGTACCTGTGCATCGAGTCATAAAGCGGCGGCGGCGGCGGCGGCGGCGGCGGCGGGGCGGCGGCGGCGGCGGCGGCGGCGGCGGCGGCGGCGGCGGCGGCGCGCGGGCAGAGACACGGCCGACAGGTCCAATATAAAGTGTTGTCAAAATTTAGTGGCCTCATTAGAAAGTACACGTTTCGGTACAGTTACATTTAATTAGGATTGGTCGCTCCACACCGGCCGCTGCGGACCCGCGCGGTCCCGGCACCGCCTCGCCTCCGAGCCGCCGGCGCAGCCTCCACGGCACCGCGGCGACATGACGCACGACATTACGACTAACTACATTGAATGTAAGTAATACGAGTGTTGTACAGCTCGATCACGTAGCGCGCGCGCGTGCAGTGCGCGCGGATCGAGGGACTCGGAGCACTCGTTAAAGAGAAACTCGACCAACATGCCGTAAAGTAATGGTGACGATTTACAGCTCTCATAAACAGAGCATTCCGCTGTAATTGATGTATTCACAGCGAGGTGCATGCGTGCGCGCGCGTCGCGACCCGTTGTTTGACATCTCACAGGGATGGAAGGTGTTCAGTGCACCCGCCGTCCTCCGTCCAGGCAGTGCCCGCGTGCCCGCCCGTGGAGCAGGTAGGTGACGAGTGAGCTGCACTAGGAGTAGGAGAGCAGATGGAGAGGTGGCTCACGAGTGCACTCAGAGTGGAGCTGCAGCCAACGGCTCGCCGCTCGCCGCTCGCCGCTCGCCGCTCGCCGCTCGCCGCTCGCCGCTCGCCGCTCGCCGCTGCCGGCTTCTCGTGATATGAACATCGTTCGATTCGCGAGATACATATAATTCATCATCATCATCTTTGCCTGTTGACATCTAGATAGATAAATAGATAGATGATTTATTCATGAACAATATTTACAATTATATTTCAATGTTATGAGTAGGTCTTAAAATATAATTAATTAAACGATTAAAACATTGATTTGATTATAAAGAAAATTGAATACAAATGTCTCTTAAAATCTAAGGAATACCTACCATTAAAATCCAGATTTCGCTTACATAGTCAAAATTTAAAGTCATTTACTGAGTACAAGCGCTTTTTCAACAAAAGCTTTATTAATTTTGTTTTAAATATATTAGGACTATCAATGCTTTTTAAATCAATAGGCAGAGAGTTAAATAACTTAACAGCCTGGTACCTAGAGCCATGCTTCACAACATTTAACCTAGGCTGAAAAGGAGTCTTGAGATTTTTCCTTCTTGTACTTATCCGTATAATATTATCTACGAATGATAATGCGGGTGGCATCAGTTTAGTTCAGAATAAGCCGCACAGTTTCGTGTGTTCAGTCTCAGAATTTAACTACTCGTACACCTGATCCTCGCGGGTAGAAACTACTTGGTAATGGTGAAGGAATCCGCGTCCGCAGTTCCTCCTGTAAGAAGGTGTGACGTACACCTGCCGTAATGTATTCGCTCGTGACAATTAGCGAGTGTAGCGGGAGCGTGACGTCACGCGGACATGCGCCGCTCATTAGCGCGTCCGCCGGCCTGCGCGGGCGCATGCGCCGGTTGAGGGGGGGGGGGGGGGGACACACAGATCTGTTCCCGGTCGACCTCGATCGCCGGACACGCCGTCGTTCTGCCAATTTGCTGCGCATCGGCATCTAATCGAGAACCTCATTACCGTTAAATCCCTCGCTGCATCTCATAAAGCCAAACAATACTGGATCCCATGCCGGCGACTCGCGAGCACCGCTTTATGTAAATGTTGTCTTTGACGGACGACAGAGCATTCTCTACTGATTGACCCTCGACACAACGATACCCGGACAACCCCCTTGCAGCCAGGCACGGGCGCTCATCCGGACAGGCTCAGAGACAGGAGCCCTACCATGTCTCAGGTGGAGGAGTAGAACCGTCGTCGGCAGCGCTCGAGCACGCGCCGCGCCGCGCCGCGCCCCGCCGCGCCCCGCCGCGCCGCGTCCCGCCGCGCCGCGCCGCGCCGCGCCGGTAACAGCGCGGACGGCTACCACCGACACTATTGCGAGGTGGAAATTGTAAAAAGACCACAAATGCGACTGTCGAGAAGATTGAGTGTTTATTATCTCTGGCAACTAAAAACAAAGACATTAGCAACAACAAAACAAAAAGATGAGTGCGACGGAAAAATGAGTGAGAAAAGACACGCGTCGATTGGCGTGACATCAAGACGACAGCGTGACGAAAGCGTGACGGCAGCGTGACGGCGAAGAAGCAGCCGCTAATCTGGGAATTATGCAGCAGACATTGTTTTGTTTTATTGGGAGCGTGGTGGAGGTGGCGGCGCGGCGGCGGCGCGGCGGCGGCGGCGCGGCGGCGGCGCGGCGGCGGCGGCGGCGCGGCGGCGGCGCGCTCCATTCATCAGACGCATTCGACATGCCACGCGCACTCTCATTTTATTATGAGCTCGTTTTAAATAAAGTATATCTGTGAGATATCACGCTGTTTCTTTAATAAAGCATCTCGTCGAATAAAGCGCTCGAAGGACCAAAGAGCAATATTTCTAACTGTTGCTCAATAATTTTGATTGATAGTGATTCTAATCAAACACACAATCGAATCAATTACTTCAGATGCATTTCGTTTATTCAAACACACTGGCTGCCAAGCCAAGCGCGTCACTCATTCTTTCACTCCATTCTAGATGAGTTTGAAGTTTAAAAAGCATTTCTAAGCGTTTATAATAGCTCCGTGATTGGCAATTACCCGTAGAGCCGTGCGCGCGCGCAGGCCGCGTGGCCCGCGCGTCGCCGGAGACGCACAGCACGGTGGACGCAGACAGCTCTCTTTACATTTTAATTGAATCTATTATTTCAGCTGCGCTCGCGTCTCGGCTACTATACAACACTTAACTCGATTTGTTGCTTAAATATATTATATGCAAGCCCACCGTGCACTGCTCGTGGACTTTATTCTGAAGAAGTTAGAGCCAAAATGCAATGACCGAGCGCGGGGTGAATCAGCCGCAGCGTCTCTCACACGAGTCCGCGACCCGCGGCGGCGCGGCGGCGGCGCGGCGGCGGCGCGGCGGCGGCGCGGCGGCGGCGCGGATCAATTTTAAAACAGTTTTTATTGAAGGCCTTCCTTTTGAATTAAATGGAGAACCTTTTGAACGGATACTTTAACGGAGCGTGAAATGTAATTTGCTGGGAGCCGAGAGCTGAACGCGAGAGCGTGATGCTGGGAGCAGAATGCAATGTCACGCCGGAACGTTCGAGAGTGAAGCCGGCCCGGCGGCGCGGCGCGCGGCGGGTGCAGGTGGTGCGGGCGGGACTTCTCGCGAGGGGCAGGTTCCGTTCCATCGCCAGCTCCGTGGAATCGCGCAGCGCACTGCGGGCTGCAGTGCGGAACGAATCCTCCGCGAAATCGTGCGATGGGCCACCTCGACGACCAATCGCAGCCCCCTCACATCACGTGACAGACGCAGAGCGGCCAACCACGACCCTCCCTGCCGACCAGTGGCCGAGTGCGCACGCGTCACCGCACACAATGCGCCCTGAAATACGAAACTGTAACCGCCATTTTGAAAAGCTTCTAAAAAGCGTAAAAAGTAGCGTTGCGAAGCTCATTAATTTCTTTTGTTTATGATCGCGGAGCGGAGCGGCGCGGCCGTGATTGATCGTACAACAACCGACCCCGCGACTATTCGTTGCATGCAGCATTCCACGACGCACAGCACTAGCAGCACTAGCTAGAGCCTTCATTACTTATTTGCATTCATCAAGAACATGGGAGCTCGAAACAAAGAGGTTCGGTAAAGGCGAGCCGAGGCGATCATCCTGCGAGAAGCCGTTGTAGGAGGCGATAGGCCTGTATGTACCCTATCGCCTCCTACATCTGTTGCTCGCAGGATTTAGTTGTCTAAATAGAACAATTAGCTCGCGCGCGGTATCTGATCCCGCATCGACCGGGCCTTGCGCGCGCGCAGCCCGCCAGCGCACCCCGCACCGAATAGAGCGAAGCCTACAATCATTTTAATTTTATTTATTTAAAACAAAATATCATAAGAGTTAAATAACAATACATTTCAAAATATGAACAAATAAAGCTAGAACAGTTTCCACTTGCAGAACGTATGCATGTAATAAGTGAACTTATTAAAATGGAAATGAGTGACGTGCCTAATTTTAAGAAATACCTACCAATAACTAAAATAACAAAACGAAAGATATAACGCTGGCGAAGGACGGCGCTTCACGCTTGGCTCCACTGCAGCACTGGCGCTAGGTGTACTTAACATACATTATTTCAGATATGTCTCGAACATGATCATCAAAACAAGGCAATAAACTGTCTGCTATTGTAAATACTTCAGCTTTAACTAACTGTCTGGCCTGCCTACCTACCTACCTACCTACCTACTTACCTACCTACCTACCTACCTACCTACCTACCTACGTAACGTACCTACACTCAACTTCGCTGCGACAAACTGTATCAATTTGTGGTTTTCTGTCTGTCTCCAATTCATTAGTAATCTTACCTATAGCAAACAAATAATTGCACTTTAATGTAATTAATTGACTCTTATCATCAGAATGATCGAGGTTCGAGCTGATAGCACCCTGCCCCCGCCCCTGCGCCTGCCCCTGCGCCTGCGCCTGCGCCTGCGCCGACGCGCGACGGACCACCGGCGGCGCGCGCGCAGGCAACACGCGCCTCTCCGTAACGACGTGCTCATGTTTACGGACCTTCACTTATAACTGCGCCCGCTTACATAAATCCTATTTATACTGTTATAACTTTATACCAACGTGTCATCTCGGAAATAAGCCTGTGAATTGGTGTCCGATAGATGGCTGTTTACACAGGGCTGTCTATTCTCGGCAAAGAGTTGTAACTAATAATATAATAATAATATATAATAATATATTATGATGTACTCCTGAGCATTCCTCGCCGCCGTCAGAGAGTCGTCGGAGCGATGCAGTGAGTCGCAACGCAACGCAACAGCACGCACACTCGGTCGGCGCGAGTCTGCGACTGCGACCTCTTCATTCATACATGTTAATGTCTCCGTTATCTCGATCCTTCCGTCAATCGCTCGCAACTCGTTCGCAACTTGTCACATTATTACAGAGCCAGCACTGCGCAACTGTCGCGCGACAAAGGCGTCGGCGTCGTTCGCACGACAATCGGCCGCGTCGCGTCGCCGCGTCGTCGCCGCGTCGTCGCCTGCCCGCGCAGGTTATCTGTCGCTGGGCAGTTCACGACGCGACCTCTCCGCAGATGGAGATACGTAGCCAGCCGTAGCCGTAACTATGACATCATCGTCCCCGTCCGCTGTCCACTTTCTTATTTTGGTTTAGGTTTACTTCTTTATCTTCTAGATTATATCGCTTCCGATCAATTTTAGGGGTCCGTGCCTCGAAACGAAAAAGGAACTCTTTTAGGATCATTTTGTTCTCCGTCCGTCTGTCAACCCCTTTTTCTTAGGAACGCGTAGAGGTGTCGAGTTGAAAGTAACATCAAATACTCGAGTCCGTTACCTCTTGGAGCCTGTATAAATAGGATATAATTAAAACTTTGGAGTCAACGCAATCAAAAAATACAGCCGTTTATGTCCGAATATTTTGAAATTTCCAAAGGAATCAAATGCACACAAAACCTATAGGGTACTATTTTTTGTAGACCTAAAATTATGAAATTTGGCAAGAACCGAGGGCTTATTCCACTAATCCCCGTTGATAATCCCCGTCAACGGGGAAAAGTGAACTTTTTGTTCACTATTCCCCGTTGACGCCGATGCGAGCTCGTAATGGGGATTAGTGAACTAAAAAGTTCATTTTAATCCCCATTGCGTCAAAAGGTCTTATAGCACAATTAAAGGAAAAATCAGAGAAACATAAATCTGTAGATTTCTATTGTATTAAATAAGCTGCGACGACCTCAGTGGCGCAGCGGTCGAGTGTCCGCCTGCGACGCAAGAGGTTGCGGGTTCGATTCCCGCCTCGGAACAAATTTGTGTACGATCTGCAGAAATTTGTTCCGTTGGTCTGGGTGTTTTCTATGTATCATAAAAAAATATCTATCTATGTATATAATGTATTAAATATATCAGTTATCTAGTACCCATAACACAATTTAAGCTTTGAGTAGCTTACTTTGGGGCTAGACGGTGCTGTGTGGATTGTCCAGCATTATTAATATTATTTATTATTTATGATGGCAATCCGAATTAAATAGATAAATAAATAAAATCATAAAATTTGGCAAGAAGCCTTATAGCACACTGGGCTATAAGGACACTAGCGACCCGCCCCGGCTTCGCACGGGTGCAATGCTTATAGCACACTAGCGACCCGCCCCGGCTTCGCACGGGTGCAATGCTTATAGCACACTAGCGACCCGCCCCGGCTTCGCACGGGTGCAATGCTTATAGCACACTAGCGACCCGCCCCGGCTTCGCACGGGTGCAATGCTTATAGCACACTAGCGACCCGCCCCGGCTTCGCACCTTTTTAAGGTGTACAATACTGTAGTACATTAATTTGAATTATCTCGTAGGGTTCAGCCAGCGCATGCAATGATTGCAATGTAAGCGCAAAAAAATGTGAATATTTACGACATCCATCACATTAGAAACCTCTAAAATGATCAGTGTTTCTCTACTAGGCGTATATTAGGCATTTATTATACCAACTAACTCCGTTCCCGGGGTCCGCTTCGTACTTGACGTTTTATTAAATCTTGTTTACAAAACCAATCACAGTGAAAGATACCCGTAAATATGAGTTTTTAGTGAAATACCTACCATGTAAAATGTAGTTTAAATGTAGTTTAGACTTACTAAAATAAGGACTTTACCTATTAATAATTAATTAGCAAGGTTCATGTTGTTATCTTGGAGCAATCCTGCGTCTTTACTCGTGCTGGCTGTCGTCAGCTGCACGTCAGAGCTACGTGAGCGTCACGTCAGCGCCACGTGAGCGTCACGTTAGCGTTGACCGCGCGGGCAAACTCGACGCCTCAGGAGGAAGCAAACTGTGTCTCGTCAAGAGACCCAACAAATGGGTCCGCCGCCCGGCGCTGCTGCGCGCGCGCACCCGCGACACTGCACTGCGACGCACGCAGCGTGCACCGCACTCACTACTCGTCATCTACCGACTCTAGACAATGTTGTGATGCTGTGTATGGGTCCGCCGCCCGGCGCTGCTGCGCGCGCGCACCCGCGACACTGCACTGCGACACGCGCAGCGTGCACCGCACTCACTACTCGTCATCTACCGACTAGACAATGTTGTGATGCGGTTTAGTGCACTATTACATATGTAGTGGGCACTTGGGCAGGTACCGCACTAAAACTGACAGTTATTAGTGTGCGTCCGCTGCGGGTGCAGCCGGCGGCCGCGGGCGCTGCGCGGGCGCACCGGACACTCTCGACGATTAGCTACGATGATGGATGGACGCACTTCACACGACACGTGTCTCCATTAGCGGTTACATTCGGAGCGCGTCGACGCGCCTCGTCGAAGCATTCTTTACTGAAAACGACATTCTTCTAAAAATTAAGCAATTAAATAAAAACAAAGGACCTGGTCCAGATATGATTCCAACATCTTTTGTAAAGGCTTGCGGCACTGAATTAGCTATTCCACTCAATATAATTTTTAATAAATCTCTTAAAAGCGGTGTTTTTCCTATAACTTGGAAGACAGCGCATATCATTCCAATTTATAAAGGCGGCGACAAATCTCGGTGCGATAACTATCGCCCTATAAGCTTATTATCGTGTTTTGCGAAATTGTTCGAATCTTTAGTATATACACAACTTTTTAACCACATAAAACCTATCTTGTCTGATAAACAGCATGGTTTTGTCAAAAACAGGTCGACAATTAGCAATTTACTTGAATATAAACATTTTCTTTGTCAGGCTTTTGCCAAGGGCGGTCAAGTCGATTCAGTGTATACTGATTTTTCAAAAGCCTTTGATAAGGTTAGTCATCATTTACTTAGTATTAAACTGCATCGTTACGGCTTTCATGGAAATCTATATCGATGGCTTTGTTCGTACCTACCTGAGTAATAGAAGTCAGCTGGTCGCCTTGCAGGGATATTTATCCACACCAGTGGCGGTTACCTCAGGCGTCCCCCAAGGTTCGCATTTAGGACCCCTTTTTTTTATAATATTTATCAATGACCTTGTTTCTCGCTTATCCTGCAACTGCCTTTTGTACGCTGACGATTTAAAAATATTTAATTTAATAAATGACCGTAGTGATTGCATATCTCTGCAAAATGATTTAAACACTATTTCGTATTGGTGTAAACATAACAAAATGAACCTTAATGTTGACAAATGTTTTTTCATCTCTTTCACCAATAAACGAAACAAAATAACTTTTGATTACACTATTGGCAGACATAAACTCAACCGCTCCCTTATTGCAAAAGATCTTGGTATAATTTTCGATGATAAGCTTACTTTTCGGGCACATTATCAGTATATCATAGATCGAGCCAACCAATTATTGGGTTTTGTCTTAAGATCTACTAAGGGCTTTAAAAACTATCGCAGCTTAATTTAACTTTTTAACTCCATAGTGCGTAGCGTATTGGAATACGGAAGTCCTATTTGGTCTCCTAACTACAAAGTTCATAGTTACAACATCGAACGGATTCAAAGAAAATTCCTGAGGCTCCTATGTTATCGTCTTAAACCCGGGCGCCTATTTCTGAATTACGAAGAGAGGCTCTATAAATTCAGCGTCACTTCTTTAGAAACTCGTCGTATTTATTATGACTTTATTTATTTCTACAAATTACTTCACTCCTTATTAGATTCCCCAAAACTCTTATCCGAAATATCATTTAATATTAATTACAGATCTCGTAACTCTAATAAGAAGAACGTTTTTGCATTACACACTTTTAGAAATAATATTTCCCATTTCAATCCCCTCACACGAATGGCACGTCAATATAATGAGCTACATAGGGATAACGGCAGACTCGACATATTTGTTCCGAGATTAGGTCAGTTTATTAAAATTTTAAAAGAGATCCTCCACATCAATATCAAAGAAATGAAAGAGAGTTCAAGTACATAGTACAACATACATAGTTTAAAAAATTATATAGCATATTGTAATCTAATTTTTGTTACCGTAATCTTATTTATTTAATACCTTTTTTATTAATGTATTAGATAGTATTAACTCTTCCTACTCGATATACGAGTATATGTATATTATAGCAGCACGTACATATGTTTATGTTGCAATCAAGTTTACATCTAACACTTTAAGTAACCTCATAATATTAATGTGATTGCGATGTGTTTTGTACGTTAAATAAATAAATAAATAAATAAATGAAGTTACCCAGAATAATGAGGAGAGCGGTAAGAGATACTGTTCATTTCAGAAGTTAGTAAAACTAATTATGATTGCATGTACGGCGCGGCGGCGCGGCGGCGCGGCGGCGCGGCGGCGGCGGGAGTGAGGGTCGACGGAGGGGTGTCACCCCGCAGGCGCAGGCGCCTCGCCGCGCCGCGACGCAGCCACGCGGCGCACGGCCGGCAGCCGAGCGTCCTGAGATATTGGAGGAACACGACTGTTAAGTAACTTGCGCACAACTAAATGAAATTCAAATAAACCCGTAAACATAAATAACGCGGATTAAACTATAAATCTCAGCGTGACCCGCTGCAGCGCGCTCCGCTCCGGCGCGGGCGCAGGCAGTAGGCACGCTGCGCACACGCTCGCCGCCTCGCCCGCTCCGCTCACACTCTGCAACTCAACCTTCTGCATGGAAACCATCTGCTTCAGAACATTATAAAGTATGTTTCTAAACTGTGATGTTACCTACCTTCGCTCTCCGCGCAACATTTCGCCATCGATTCAGAAAGAGCCGCTGCCTCGCCGCGTCGTCTACAGCAGCCCTACTGCCGCGCGCCGCGCCGTGCGCGCGCGCAGCGACCGGACCGTCCGAAGAGTGTTCGATTAGATTATCAGCTCTTTAATTGGACTCTACAATTTTTCGAGTCGACTTTTAGGGTTGTTTTTAATCGGAGCTGTCAATTAAAAGTTATCGATAAAGTGGCAGCGCCGGGGTATCGATCAGCGCGATGTTAATTACAGATACGAGATGCGAGGGGCCGATATCGATAGAGCAGCGCTTTCGAACGTGCGGCGCCGCATGCCGGCCGCACGGCACCGCGGCGCGACGCGGCGCGGTGCGGCGCGGTGCGACGTGATCACCGCTATCTAACGGCTCTCACAATACAACATTCTCACAATATTTCATCTGTAAAAGAACGCATAAAGATAAAAGTAATGCGGATATTTAGTAAAGAAATTGTAGAGATAACAACACCGCGCGCTCAGCCCGCGCCCAGCCCGCGCCCAGCCCGTCCCCAGCCCGTCCCCAGCCCGCGCTCGTGTCGAGAGATCCGAGTGCATTTGCATTTTATCTCCAATCCGTCGATGATAGTATACTCGTACATTTGTAACATTTTATTTAATCCTCCGAAATGTCATTATCTATCATCGGAGCCATTAAACTGCTGATGGAGATGGATAACCACTTTACGAGCGCTCTATGAAGTGTCGGTGTGTTGTGTTGTGTTGTGTACTTGTGTTGTGTTGTGTAGTGGTGAGCCGCTCCACTCGCGTGAAACCCTTATCGTTAGCATTCAATCAAGCATTTCCATAAAAATGTCAAGTAATTTCGAGTATTTAGATGAATTTAATTTAAAATCCATTGGATCGACATCTGTTGCAGGGGCACATAAAACTATTCAATTTAGAATGTATTTAATTTACAATGGGCACTTATTACGGGATCTACCGCGCCGCCGCTGCGCCGCCGCTGCGCCGCCGCCGCGCCGCCGCCGCCTCTACGCTCACTGCACACCAATCAATAAGGCGGGTTTTGGTCACCTCTATAAGTCAATATGTAATGTTTATAACTCTCGTATGTATGTTAGCCCACATATTATGTACTTTATAAAGCAGGCCAATTCTACCACCGAACTGCGATTCCCAACCCGCATGCCCAGCGTAGTGATTATGGGCACTAACCCCTATGAGATAAAAGTCAGCAAGACTTATCAGGGGGAGGCCTGCGTCCAGCTGTGGACCATTAAGTATAGACTGTTGAGGAGTCGGGACTAAAAGCAAGAAGAAGATCCCCTTGCCGCTTGGAGCTCGATATTGCTGTGTCCATTGTACATATTGTTGATTTATTTATTTAAATGTAGTTATAGTTGTTTGTTACAGTACTTACAGTGAGCATGAGAGCTGATGTATTTATAATGAATCGGAATCAGAATCAGAATCAATCGTTCATTTGCAGAATACAATAATGCATTACAAGATCTTTCTTAGAGCTATGTGATGACAATGTATTCCACCCGCAAGCCGGTGTCTGTGCCGCGCCGGTGTGTGCTCATATGATATACTAGCTGGTGTCCGCGACTTCGTCTGCGCACGATTACTATTTCGAGTAGCTTATATTATCTGATTTTAATACCAGAAGCGATAAAAGTGTCTATTTTCATTAAGGAATCAATTTATTACTACCAAATGTGCATTTGAAATAAATTATCAATTTATTATAGTTATGTTTCACTATTTTGGCTATAATGGGTTACACATAAGATATAGATATATACTGTGGCGGGCTTTTTTGTAGGACTATTTAAGATAAACATTTCCATCATACATACATTACTTATGTGTAACTCTAGCTGTTTTGACAGCGGACGCCAGAATAGCTCGCAGATGGTAGATTTTTTTCCTACTTACTTGACACTTATTGTCATATTTTGGACAATTCACACAATATATTTATAAATTGTAGCCTATGTGTTATTCTGATGTATAAGCTATATTATTGTAAAGTTTCATTAAAATCCATTCAATAGTTTTTACGTGAAATAGTAACAAACATCCATCCTCCATCCATACTCACAAACTTTCGTGTTTATAATATATAAAATAACTAGTTGATGCCCGCGGCTCCGCACGCGTTGTTTCTATGGAAACGTTTAAAGGTGATTTCTATCCCATGGGAACTCATTTATGGGATAAAAAGTAGCCTATGTTTGATTCCAGAATTAGAATTACCTTTGTGCAAAATTTCAGCCCGATCCGTTCAGTAGTTTTGGCGTGAAGAGGTAACAAACATTCATCCATCCAAACTTTCGCATTTATAATATTAGTGTGATAAAATATGTAATCTTCTTTACATAGTATAAAACAAGTCGCTTCCCGCTGTCTGTCTGTCTGTCTGTCTGTCCCTATATATGCTTAGAACTTTAAAACTACGCAACGGATTTCGATGCGTTTTTTTAATAGATAAAGTGATTCAAGAGGAAGGTTTATATGTATAATACATGCATAATATAGTAGAGAAACACTGATAATTTTAGAGGTTTCTAATGTGATGTCGTACGTAGGTAAATGTACACATTTTTTTGCGCTTACATTGCAAACGCTGACCGAACCCTACGAGATAGATCAAAATAATGTTCTTACAGTATTATACACCTTAAAAGAACTACAAAGAAGTCCACGACGGTCTATGTATATGTCTATCTATTAGGGATAACCCACAATAACAATTTTTTATACTTTTCTTTTAACGAGAAATAATGGCTTATTTACGAAGCCATTTAAGCAATACAGCATTAATCCTTATCCAAATAAGTACCTTAAATACATTTGTTCTATTAATAAATATCAATATGGCCCTTTACAGCATGTATGTAATTTAAATGAATGTTTTCGAAGATATTACACATTTAAAATGCGGTTGTGGAGGTACCGACCGGGGGGCCGATTCTGTAGTATATTTAGTATCAGCATTGCACCCGTGCGAAACCGGGGCGGGTCGCTTGTTATAGGTATAAAAGATCATTAATTAATGCTGTTAAAATTTAAGTATTAGTTTACACTGTAAAAACAATTTGAATAAAATTTCCATTCAATCTTTCAATTGTCTGGTAGCTTTTCATAAATATAACTAGCTTCTGCCCGCGGCTTCGCGTAGTTTCTGTATAATAAGTAGCCTATTATCTAAGTTAGGCTTTGCTTAAACGTACGCCAAATTTCATCTTTATCTGTTCAGTAGTTTTTGAGATCCTAAGTAACAAAAACTCAGATTTCACAAACTTTCGGCTTTTTAAATATTAGTAGGAAGTAGGATAATGCACTTGTTAACAAAAAAATTACAATATAATAATAGAAATAAATTATAACTAGTATTTACAATTTAAACAATTGAGCTAACTGCAGACTGCAAACAATCTACAGGTAGCTCAACTGATCCATATCAATACCAGTCGGAAGCGTCCCCAAGACGCTGGACGCTTGTTAACATCATTTTTCTTGAAGGTAAATATCCTTACAACGTTGAGGTTTGTAGAGCTACTTCTGAAACTTGCTCTTCTTTGTGAAATCATAACATCCGCACCTTTAGTAAAGTGAGCCGGGTGAGACTTCACAAATACACAGACTTCTCTAATGTACTTCAGGCACGCCATGCACGCACAGCACAGCACACGCATGGTAGGTACAGGCAGGACTTTACAATTCACAAAGTGGGGTTTGCAAGTATCACGGAACCATGATTTGTGTTGGGGTCATCTCCTCGTTGAGGGCACTCCAGTTAGTTATAGTTAAGTTTGAAGGTAAGTAAGTAAAAAGAAAGTCACCGGCGCGTGGCAAAGGTTTCATTACGACTGTTCATTGTTTTCTAGGTACTAAGTAAATTGGCTCGTACAATTTGTTTTAAACATTCTTTCTACTTCTACTGAAAACCCCATATTAACAAACCATAACTCAAAACCGAAGCCACGTGACCGTGGTACTCGTGGCAGGCAGCCTGCGCCCGCGCCGCATCAAATGAAACAGTCTGACGAATCTTTTTTAGAGCAAAAACAAACCGGCTTCATCTGCTCTGTGCGTTGTCTGGATCATGATCCTCCAGTTCTACTGTCTGTCTGGACTCTAGACTCTAGACTCTAGACTCTAGAGCGACCCCTACACTACTTACATAATACGTGTAAATTCATCTACTTTATCATGTTGTCAAGAGTTAGTGGGTTAGTTAGGTTGGGTTAGTATTATGCAGTCAGATTGCATAATTCACTTTTAAAGCTCACGCTGTTTAAAGCATACCTACTGTCAGAGCTTTTACACGGCAAGTCTGTGGGTCCGGCACACCAAAGATCGATGGACGCCCTAAGAGTCCAATATAATAATATTTTTAGGATGATGCTGCGACTGCCCCGATTCTGCAGCGCATGTTTGCGCAGTACCACACTGATGGTTTTCATGCCATTGTGCGCAAAAAAACTGCATCCCTGATGCGCAGAATACGGGACAGTCGCAACAGCATCCTAGAGACTGTGGCAGAGGGAGTATCTTCTCCACTCTGGAAGTACTTTGTGGGGAGGGTGATCAATGAGGGAACATATTTCCGGCATTGATTATCCTCAGCTCAGCTGGTTCATTGATTATCCTCAGCTCAGCTGGTTCATTGATTATCCTCAGCTCAGCTGGTTCATTAATTATCCTCAGCTCAGCTGGTTCATTGATTATCCTCAGCTCAGCTGGTTCATTGATTATCCTCAGCTCAGCTGGTTCATTGATTATCCTCAGCTCAGCTGGTTCATTGATTATCCTCAGCTCAGCTGGTTCATTGATTTTCCTCAACTCAGCTGGTTCATTGATTATCCTCAGCTCAGCTGGTTCATTAATTATCCTCAGCTCAGCTGGTTCATTGATTATCCTCAGCTCAGCTGGTTCATTAATTATCCTCAGCTCAGCTGGTTCATTGATTATCCTCAGCTCAGCTGGTTCATTGATTATCCTCAGCTCAGCTGGTTCATTGATTATCCTCAGCTCAGCTGGTTCATTGATTATCCTCAGCTCAGCTGGTTCATTGATTATCCTCAGCTCAGCTGGTTCATTGATTATCCTCAGCTCAGCTGGTTCATTGATTATCCTCAGCTCAGCTGGTTCATTGATTATCCTCAGCTCAGCTGGTTCATTGATTATCCTCAGCTCAGCTGGTTCATTGATTATCCTCAGCTCAGCTGGTTCATTGATTATCCTCAGCTCAGCTGGTTCATTGATTATCCTCAGCTCAGCTGGTTCATTGATTATCCTCAGCTCAGCTGGTTCATTGATTATCCTCAGCTCAGCTGGTTCATTGATTATCCTCAGCTCAGCTGGTTCATTGATTTTCCTCAACTCAGCTGGTTCATTGATTATCCTCAGCTCAGCTGGTTCATTAATTATCCTCAGCTCAGCTGGTTCATTGATTATCCTCAGCTCAGCTGGTTCATTAATTATCCTCAGCTCAGCTGGTTCATTGATTATCCTCAGCTCAGCTGGTTCATTGATTATCCTCAGCTCAGCTGGTTCATTGATTATCCTCAGCTCAGCTGGTTCATTGATTATCCTCAGCTCAGCTGGTTCATTGATTATCCTCAGCTCAGCTGGTTCATTGATTATCCTCAGCTCAGCTGGTTCATTGATTATCCTCAGCTCAGCTGGTTCATTGATTATCCTCAGCTCAGCTGGTTCATTGATTATCCTCAGCTCAGCTGGTTCATTGATTATCCTCAGCTCAGCTGGTTCATTGATTATCCTCAGCTCAGCTGGTTCATTGATTATCCTCAGCTCAGCTGGTTCATTGATTATCCTCAGCTCAGCTGGTTCATTGATTTTCCTCAACTCAGCTGGTTCCTCCCATCGGTCTATATTATTTCTCTTTTCTGGTTGTTATTTTATTTTTATTTCTCGTCTTGTAATATACCATGTTTTTGATTGTATCTGTCGTAAACCTATGAACTTTTATTGCTGAAATAAAATCTTTTTATTTTATAATTCTAGTTTTATTAATATTAAATAAATCCTCAAATGAACGTTATCGATCACCAGCATTACCTACTCTCCCCATTTTCCAGGATTCTGTTCTACGGTTAACGTGTGTACTATGTACGTAGGTAGATAGATAGTCCGTCTATATTTAAATTGTAATCTTCTTGTGGTTATATAATATATCGTTCACGTTTCCCTCGTCGCTGCGCATAACCTTTCACGTTTTATTTAAAAACGCAACAATACATTATAATAATAATGTTAAGAAACAATGTTTCATTATAAGTAATTAGCTTGCTGATTCTTTGTTCGGCAATAGGAAGATTAATGGAGGCCGGAGGATCGTGCGCGCGCGCAGGCGAAGGCGCGGCGTGCGCCCGACATATTCTCATTAAAACAATTCATTCAATTACGAAGCGTCCGTCTGCGATCTGTATCGCAAACTGCGAAAACCATCGCAGCCAGGACTCCTACATCTGAGGCTTGCGCCGCGGACGAGGCGGACGAGGTGGACGACTCCGGCCGACAGTGACCGTCACCACCGTCACCACCGTCGCGTCGATCGAGCTGTCACGCGCGGTCACTCGGTCACCCTCGAGGGTCCGGCCGCACGTGTCCCTTTGTGCCGACCCCTTCATCAGATGTGTCCATTTTTTTCGGCATCCCTAATTACGCCGTTGTGTCCGATTGTGGAGCACCCTAATGAATGATCTATTCGCAAATTAATATGCGTAAATTTATTTAATCCAAGCTTTAAGTTGTTTTTTTGGGGTTGTTCGTTAATCGGTGGGATCTCGCGGTCTGCGTTATGTTTCATCTTGTTAATCCATTACTTTTATTTGGGCTAAGTATAAACGAACATAATAAATATTACATTGGTTTCATTTAATCATATTATTAAAAGTAGTATTATTTTTTATGTTGACACGTTTTCGGTAACGTTAAACCTGTCCGGCATTTACCGCAATTTGTCTTTGAGGTAGGTACTATACTAATACTGCCCCGGCGCGCGCCGCCGCCGCCGCCGCCGCCGCCGCCGCCGCCGCCGTGCCCTACTGCGTGTACCTACTGACAGCTTCAGTTAGATTAGTCTCGGCGCTCGTTACGGCACAATAACTCGACACGTGTAAATTATTACGTAAACATAATCTTCCTTCTAATGAGGATTTATCGCGGCGTTGCGTGCGCGCGCGCAGGCCTGCGACATTCATTGATCGATGCGCGTACTATACAAACAAACAAACAAACATCGGCCGACAGTGGAGACCTCTCTCTGAGGATCAGCGTCAGCTCGATGGAGGAGAGTTTGTAATCCTGCTCGTCTTTATCAAGTTTATACTTAATGGAGTCTACACTACACGGAACGAGCTTCAGGCACGAAACGTACGGAATCTCAATTTATCAGATTGATTATCGGGAGAGGAGAGGTCGACGTGTGCGATCGCAGGCGCTTTAGTGCTGCATTGTCTAGAGTCAGGGATGCGTCGCAGTCTGCACACAGTGCACACTGCGACTAGAGTCAGGGATGCGCTGCACACAGTGCACTGCACACTGCGACTCGGGAACAGGCGTAAAGAAGGAAATGGATTCTTTAGAAAGGTTTGCAATAAAAGCGCCATAAACCGTGGGCGGAGAGCCACGCGGCGGCTCTGGGAACGTCGACGGCGAGTCTCCCAGACCCGGGATTATCAAAAACCAATAAAAGTGCAGTTTTACCGCCGCGTGCGGTGCACGTTGATGACTGCGCGTGGGCTTGACGGCTTGATGCCCGCTCGACCAACCCGCAACGCTTGATCAACTGTAATGGCCTGTTGATTGTCCACGAGAGAACATCACCCTATTAAAGTTTTAATGATTCATTTACTTTGAACGACGCATTCAGGGTGACCCATTAGCGGTTCACTTTTGAGCACGGGCCTTGGTAATCGGTTATTTACAACTAATACGTATATTATTTATTCAGATTAATAAGTCTTTCTTAGCAGATTAAATCTATAATAACTATTATCATACTAAATTTATTCTGCTCTGTATGTTGGTCTTGGTTTGATTGGCTTAAATGTACTCGTATTATAATGTTATAGGTACATATATTTATATATATAATCAAAATCAAAATCAAAATCAAAATCAAAAACTCTTTATTTCCATAAATACAATAAATGTACACTTAGAAAAGGTCAAATTATAAAACTATACACTGACACGGAAATAAAGTGATATTTTTGATTTCTGTCGCTTCGGTATGTAGACCAAAGTAAAGAAGCGACGAAGAAACCTTTAGCCTGTTAGTTGTTATTCTTCGAGTTGGAGCAAAACCCGTTCCAAGCTTTTTTATCTTCTAGATAATCTGATATTTTATAGTAAGCCTTTTTGCACAGCAAGGTTTTGACAATTTGTTTGAATTTATTTACTGATAATTGTTGCAACTCACTAGGAGTTTTGTTGTAGAAGCGTATACATTGCCCTTTAAAAGATACATTAATTTTGTGTAGCCTAGTTGTGGGCACAGCGAGTTTATGTTTATTTCTGGTATTAAAGTTATGTTTATCACAATTTTTAGGGAACAGATTTTTATTTCTATGAGTGTACAACAAGTTTTCATAAATATATTGACATGGTACTGTCATTATGTTTATTTCTTTGAATTTATCACGCAGGGATTCTCTGGGACCCATATTATAGATTGCACGAACAGCTCTCTTCTGCAGCACAAATACGGTGTTAATATCTGCAGCGTTTCCCCACAGCAGTATGCCATAAATATATTAAGTTAATATATTGAGTGACGTACATGAGTAAGTGTTTTCGATCCATATTATTGTTTTGCTTTAATCATTAGTTTGTCAGTTCTGAGCACTGCTGGATTTTAGGTTTTTTTGGACACATTTCATATTGTTTACCCATAAGCGGAAACTGCTAGGCTTAAGTTACTCATAAGTTACAACCAATTTTGTTAAGTAAGCTGTTTGTTTCCCGAATAAAATAAAATTAAATAATCAAAATTGACATATTACGTGACAATAAACTTGTAGGTAGGTACTTATTCAATAATTTCAACTTGACAAAAAGCACCCCTGATGAGGGTGCGGTGTGGTGCGGTGTGGTGCGGCCTGCCCCGCGGCTGTCAGACAATAGCTCGTCTCTACTGACCGGTTCCGGGGTGCCGCCTGGTACTATGAACTAGATGATGATGCAGTCCAGTCGTAGGTATGGTGGTGCAGAGTGGAGCGTGCTGTGTTTGTTGATCGTCCAGGCTGGCTGGCAGAGCGACGACTCATTGCCAGCTGCCGCGTGACTCACAACTTCACAAGTCGTCACCGTTTGAGTTCCCACGGACCGGTTAGCGAGCACGTTAGCGATGGCCTCAGTGTCGCGCTGCGTCTGCGCATAATCAGCACCGGTATCGGTCGGTAACATGTCGAGCGGCACTCGCCACTCCAACGATAGGCTGAGGTCGGTACGCGCAGTGACGTCACAATGCTTACCGACATGTTCATTAGCGGTATTAATTGAGAGAAGATAGGGATCGCAGGTACCGCGGAGGAGAGGGGGTGGTACCTGGAGGCTGCCGATGCGTTACGTGCGGGTGGTCCGCTTCCGTCAGCCATCGTCTCATTAGTGCCGGAGGAATGCTGAACCTACTTTACGAGCTCCTTGCTCGATTTATAGCGAGCCAATAAACGCAAAATAGCAAAAATAAAACACGACGAGTACCTACCTACTTCATTATAATAGTATTTGACGGCCTCAGTGGCGCAGCGGGCGAGAGTCCGCCTGCGACGAAGAGGTTGCGGGTTCGATTCCCGCCTCGGAAAAAAATTGTGTACGATCTGCAGAAATTTGTTCCGTTGGTCTGGGTGTTTTCTAAGTATAATAAAAAATCTATCTACGTATATAATCTATACTTATAATAAAACTGTAACAGGTCCAATTCTGTACATGGAAGATATTTTGAAAATTTTTTTTGGAGGGCACTCTATTATCGATTCTGAAGCCAAAACTGTAATTTTTTTCATTCATGTCTGTCTGTCTGTCTGTCTGTCTGTCTGTCTGTTTCTTAAACGCGCATCACGTCGAAACTACTGAAGGTATCGAAATGAAACTCGGCAAGATTTTAGGTCATACTACGAGGAAGGACATAGGATACTTTTTATCCCGGAATTCAGTCAGGTTCCCCTGGGAGAGGGGATGAAAGTAAAATTTCTTCACCGCGCATGACGCCGAAAGTGCTGAATGAGATGGAATGAAACCAAGCACGATTTGATTTCATACTACAAGGAAGGACATGGGATACATTTTATCCCGGAATTCAGTAATGTTCCCCTGGGAGAGATGATGAAAGTAAAATTCTTTAACCGCGCATCACGACGGAACAACTGAATGAATTCGAATAGAACTCGGCATATTTGAGTTCATACAACGAGGAAAGATACATTTTATCCCAGAATTTAGTAAGGTTCCCCTGGGAGAAGGGATGAAAGTAAAATTCCTTCACCGCGAATCACGCCGAAACTACTGCATGAGTTGGACTGAATTGGTACGATTTGAGTTCAAGGAAGGACATGGGATACATTTTATCCTGGAATTCAGTAAGGTTCCCCTGGGAGAGAGGATGAAAGTAAAATTCTTTAAACGCGCATCACGACGGAACTACTGAATGAACTCGAATGCAACTCGGCATGATTTTAGTTCGTACTATGAGGAAAAATACATTTTATCCCGGAATTCAGTAAGTTTCCCTTGGCAGAGGGGATGAAAGTCAAATTCCTTCACCGCGCATCACGCCGAAACTACATAGGTAATGAGTTGGAATGAAACTTGCCACGTTTTGAGTTCATACAGCAAGGAAGGACATGGAATAAATTTTATCCTGGAATTCAGTAAGGTTCCCCTGGGAGAGAGGAAAAAGTAGAATTCATAAGCCGCGCATCACGACGGGTCTACGCGTCGTCCTATTTCATGCATTCTTTTTGTTGGAAACAGTGTTGCAAGATCGAATTTGACTAAATCAGTAGAAAGTCGAGTAGAAAATCGGTAGATTGATGAAATGCCTTTGTGTCAGAAGTACCATTGATTTGTACCATTAATGGTACAAGTGACACAGCTTTGTATCCTTAGTACCATTAATGGTACTAGTGACAACTATTTAGGATCAGTAGTACCATCATAAAAATTGATGTATCGCTAGTACCATGAATGGTACAACTAATCATTGAAGTACTGTGGAGTGGACCCAGGAAGTGAATTGTCGCAATTAATACTTACTACACTTACGATACGCCAAGTACTGGCCACTTATAATTTTAAGTACATTTCGGTTTACGTTAGTTTGACACTAGTATGCATTCATTATTTTTCATGTGTCGAACCAATTGTTACCCAACCCAATTTTGATTTTCATAATTTTAAATAAAAAATAATGTACGAAGCGGCATCGTCGGATCATGCTTCGGAAATGAAGATAGTGCGACGTGGCCGAGGAAATGTTTTATTGTTTGAAGGTTTCCAGTATTAGTTTCATACCAAATATGAAAATGGTAACTGTATCTAGCGATGTAAAATTTTTAAAAAACCTGATAAATGCACCGGAACTGTTACAGTAATGCAGGTATGTTTGTTTAATTTTATATGGAATAGGTTTGCGTTTGATCACGATCTCACCTGATGGTAAGTGACGATGCGGTCTAGGATGGAGTGCGCTTTCACCTGCGAATAATGGCACCGAAGTCATCAGTTTGATATTCAGCAAACATCCCTGATGCACTACAGAAGCGAGGCAGACCCAACATCATCCTGAATATATTATTATATTGGACGCGCAGGGTCGCTAGCGAGTTTTTGTTGTGTCTAACCCAGAGATGTGATGTGTTTGAAAAACTGGAAAATAAATCAATTCAAGTCGGATGGTGTCTTGAAAAATTAAGAAGATAATATAAAATTAGAGTACTGTCTCAAAAACCAAATCTATCATATCCTTTATTTTTGGTTTTTGATTTATTAAAAAAGCGATGTGTTTGTAATGTGTTGATTTCTGTGATAAATAACTTATTTTATATTATTTTAAGTGAAGTTAAACTAGAGTCCCATTTCAATCAAATAAATGTCTTAGTTTTAAATTATATGAGAAAAAATTATTTATGCTAGCAATACAAAGTTATAATAAAACAATTCTTGATTAGTAAGAGTAATAATTATGTGATGATTCCTGTGATTTTAGATTTTATTAAAATAATTTACTGTTGATCAATATAATATATTGAATAATATACATTAGTTTTAAATTAAACTTCTAAACACTACAAGCGGGATCCGTTTCCAAAACTACTTTAAGTAATTTTTTGTAGCCACGGATACCGGGATCAGTGGATAAAATATTTAATCGTTTTTCTAAACCGATCCCGGTATCGGTAGATAAAACTTGGCGGTATCAGTGGCCAATTAAATCTGATCCCGGGATCCGTGGACACAAACCCTTAAAATTTTATTTGCGTTAAGAAGTTTCGGTTACATTTTTAATTTTATATCTTTGTGACAATACAAAATAAATGCATGTCAAAAATGAATTTACGTGGAATATCTTTACTTTTCTTTAATGGTACTTGAGATACAAAGTTGTATCACTAGTTCCATAGTAATCAGTTAACATTACGGAGGAATATCCTCATTTTTCTTTACTGGTACTAAGGATACAAAGTTGTGTCACTTGTACAATCAATGGTACAAATCAATGGTACTTCTGACACAAAGGCGATGAAATAAGCTGTAGATTGAAGAAAAAAATTAGTACATAAAGGGTAGGTAAGTTCCTATCTATTTATTTTAGACGCACTCATTAGTTAGGTTCCTACCTACTAAGGTGGTGCGTCTTGGAAAAATTATTTAGGTTCCATGATAAATGGTGGTTTAGCTGGTCCAGTTAACTGTAATACCGAAGTTTGGTAGGAGTAAGTGGTCTAATTAAACTAACTGGACCACAGTAAAATATTTTTTACTGTGGCACACAGCCAACTTTACCTACCTACTAACGAAAAAAAAAAATGCAGTGGTCCAGTCAAATGGATGAGGAGCCCAATTCTGCAATACTTCAGTATGACAAGGGAATCGTCGCAGAATCGTCACGTACTACAATCCTTAGATTAATATAACTCCAGATAGTGCGTGCGAGATAAATTAATAGTTTCAAACTTGACGCGCGTCTCTCCATCTGCATTCATCATAATTTCTTTCATCTGAGGTGGAATACCAAGACGTGTCATTCTGTGTCGATACCCCTGTCATAGTGAAACGATTAGTATAGGGCCCCAGCTGAACGGAACCATGAGTAAGAAGTATGAATGAAATGAAGAGTATGACACTTCTTAACACTGACGCTGGCCAATCGTAGCTAAAAGTCGGCTTATTCCAATAATCCCCTGCCATGATCCCCTGCGAAGGGGATTTCTGGACTTTTTGTCCAATAATCCCCTGCCGGTTCAAAGAGAAGAGGCGCAGGGGATTTGTGGACAAGAGTTCCAGAAATCCCCTGATCCACTTATTTACACCGTAAGTAGTTGTTCGTTCTTGAAATAATCAAATGCAAACAACTAAGTAACCTAACCTTATAAGGAGAACATATCAAAATGTTAACATTACAACAAAAACTACGAAAATTGGTACTAATGAAAAGGTTAACTTAATCGAAATGTTGAAGACCAGTGATGATGAGGTCAAAAATTACTGACATCAGACAAAACAGATGACAGATGTCATTTTGACGGCTATCATCAAAATATTTGATCATGCTTTTTATATTTTTAGACGAAGTTCGATCAGCTTGGCATACTGCTTGCACCAATGCTGCTCCCCCAAAATCACTTATGTTCCAACGGCGGCAATGGAACGAGCCTCTGTGCGAGTTGACACGGGATTGTTTGACAAAACGTGCTCCAGCTCTGTGGATAATGCCCGCCTCCTGGCTGTTTCTCAATGGGAGTCAGGACATTGGTTGCAACCATTTTCTTCATATAACACCGGTAATTTATTGGATCTCGTAACTTTCCGTATCGCAAGATGTCTTCGGTTGGGTGCAAGGTGTTGCGCGCCTCATCAATGCCAGTGCGGTACTGCTGTCGAACAGCTTGGTCATCACGGATTATCGTGTACTAGGGCCGCCCCGGTCGGATATCTCGCCACTCCAGCTTTAATGACATCATCCGGCGGGCCTTTGACACCGCTAACGTACCTGCTATTCTCGAACCGAATGGTCTATTACGTGACGGAGGTAAGAGGCCCGACGGCATGACACTAGTCCCATGGGAGTTGGGGAGGCCCATTGTGTGGGCCGCTACATGCGTCGACACATTTGCGCCTTTCCATCTTCCGAGATATACGTATTACGTGATATGGATCAATTGAGCTACCTGTAGATTGTTTGCAACAGTCTGCAGTTCGCTGAATTGTCATTTCAAGTGTGAATACTAGTTCTAATTTATTTCGATTATCTAATTGTAATTTTTTCTTTGAATAAAGATTTTCCAGTATGACAAGCTTCCGAGATATTGGCTACTCGTCCTAGACTTCTCATTTTGAAAGCTGTTAAAATTGAAACAGCCATATCTCCGAAAAAATTCGTCCTAGAGTCTCCGTTCTTAAGTTTTTGTTTTTATAGTGCGTAAGTAGTAGTAGTTGGTTAGCACATTCCGGTACTGACGGAAGGATCGCAAGTCCCGCCGTAGTCGTAAATTTTTGCGATGTTATTTAATTTCTCCGTTCTTAGTTCAAATCATAGCTATTGAAATGGTCTACATTTCCGATGACAGCTGTCAAACTTCAAACGGCCACATCTCTTAAACTACTCTTACTAGACTTTGGTGCCTATCTTTCATCTGAGTCACTAACTAAAAGTCTAGCACTAGTCTAGAATAATATCCAATTCATTTTTGAAATAACCTGTCATTTTTAAATTTTAACTAACTGTAACTTCCATTTTCTGACATCAGCTGTCACTTTTTACATAAAATATTATTTTGTTAATTTTTTGTCATTTCTGACATCACCTGTCATTTTTGACATCAGCTGTCATTTTGTACATCAGCTGTCATATTTGGAATTCACTGTCATTTTTTAAAACTGTATGGAACAGTATGAAATTTAATCTATTTTCGATAATTCTAAAGTACTTAGGAAGAATTGGGCGAACTGCGCATGGATTCCTGACGAACCGCTTATTGGACGAAACGCTTGTTGGACGTTTATCCATGCAGGAAATATATGTATAACTACAGGAGAAAAATTTCTACAACCGCACATACTAATGGGACTACAAGAAATAGTTCTCCCTCGTGTTCCCATTAATGGGACAAAATAATGGGACCACGAAAAAACAGCACAAAAAACTACTCGAAATCAGCTGAAACCCTATTGTGAATTTGTGAGTCGGAAATTCCTGAATGCAATGTTAATATTTTGGTATGTTCTACTTATAAGGTTAGGTTACTTAGTTGTTTGCATTTGATTATTTCAAGAACGAACAACTACTTACGGTGTAAATAAGTGGATCAGGGGATTTCTGGAACTCTTGTCCACAAATCCCCTGCGCCTCTTCTCTTTGAACCGGCAGGGGATTATTGGACAAAAAGTCCAGAAATCCCCTTCGCAGGGGATCATGGCAGGGGATTATTGGAATAAGCCCTAAAAGTCGTGTGGATAAAGGATGGGATTGAAGATGACAACATGCTATCCCCCTTAGACCCCACACGATTTTTTGCACGGCGGCGTTTCATAATATGAGAGACTATGGTTAAATGTGAACTTAATTAGTCGGCAGGTAAGGCAATCGCGAACGAAGTCGCGGGTACAGCTAGTTTATAAATATATCAGTTATCTAGTACCCATCACAAGCTTTGAGTAGCTTACTTTGGGGCTAGATGGTTCTGTGTGGATTGTCCAGCATTATTATTATTATTATTATAGAGACTCGTAAGAGACTATGCAGTCTACCTAAGGAACCACCAGCGCATGAATTTAAATGTTTTACCAACATGGATATTAATTGTTTCGCTCTGGCACCTCGGTAGCTCCACAGCTATGAAGGAATCTCGAATGTGGAGAGCTGGCCTCAGAATGTGCATGTGAGGTGTGAGATGTAGAATAGAAGCGTTCGTATGATTGCTTGACGCGAGGTTTCCCGGGAAGGTTGTAAAGCGGTCCCCGGCCGGCGCGCGCCGCCGCCCCGCGCCGGCCGGCGCACGCCGCCGCCCCGCGCCGCGCCGCGCCGTCGTTACAGCTTTTGTGTATTATTTACGACGACGCACGACTTTACGGCCGAACCACAGCGCATAACGAGACAAACAAAGTTCTAATTAACGTTTAATGTTCCCTAAAACTTTGACGATGCGCAATAAAATAATACTTTCCATAAACGTTACGAAATATGACGCCGATTGAGAAAACTCTTACTACGACCTCGACGTGGGGGCATCCGACAGGATCACGCTTTATACTTGTACTTGTATTGTCGAACAGCGCGGGGACCACTCGGACTGAAGATCACCAATAAATAAACAGCAAGTGCGTCCGTCCCCGCCGCGTCGCCGCCGCGCCGCCGCCGCCGCCGCGCTCGGGTCGGGCTCCACTCGGCCTGTATTCTAATGAAACACTTACGACATGTTGTGAAGAAAGATACTACTACTGTGTTCAAAACACAAATTATTGTTATAGTTGTTGCCAGCTAATTATAGAATGATAGGCTATCATCCAGTTCATTAGATACGCCGGAGGTGTTTGGAAACACGCTGCATATTAACCGTCTGCTAATAGATGCTTCGGATGCTAATGTCCGGAGTCGCCCGCGCCGCCGCCGCCGCGCCGCCGCGCCGCCGCCGCCGCGCCGCCGCGCCGCCGCCGCGCCGGTCGGTGCACGGACGGCCCGCGCGGTGCGCCTCTCCGTCCGCGTGTGATGTAATGAGCGACTAATGAGCCGGCTCCAAGTGCTCCATTTGCATCCAAAGTGGAGCTGATGTTCTCTTATTGATAAGCGACATTACATTTTTTGTGGAGCTCGGATAGTTGTGCGTCAGCTTATGCTGATTTATCTGTGGTACCTGCACTGTCTAATGTGTGGGAAATATTAGAAATGTTCGTTAAATTATAAAAACTGAATTTAAATTTTAGTCATCAGTACACTTCGTAATTAGTATTGTATTGATTGATACCTACTGTCAGGTTTCTCTATTTATAATACTGGTTGGTAGGTCTCTCACTCAACATTATATCGCGGTATTAATGAAGAGAGCGCAGCTCGTCGCCGCGTGCTCTGTCGCCGCGTGCTCTGTCGCCGCGTGCTCTGTCGTCGTTGCTGCGTCGCCGCCGCTGCGTCGCCGCCGCTGCTTGTTTGTTTCCTTCGCTTTTAATATCCTAACAGCAAGTACTACATGACAACTACTTTACCTAAGTACTTATAATGTACTTTATGTAGTTGTTATGTACTTCCTACCTCAATCCTTCCAACAACTGTAACTCTGGTACTACCTCAAATATATTTATAAATAGACTTAAGAATGTACTCATAGATAAATGTTATTATAGCGTTAATGACTTTCTGACAAATTTTGATTATACCAATTAGAATTTATAATTTATTTTAAGTTTATCCGATATTTTTTTTTGTATTATGATTGATTGTACCTATACATTATATTATAAGACATATCACATTAGTGACAAATCTGCAGCGTGCCCTCTCCTATTTGCACGCCAGTAATAATGGCAAAACATGTAGGTGATTTATATATTAACACGCATGCATGCTCACGGCTCGCACCATGTTCATGTTCATACTCATGTTTTATGCAATAAATGATTATTATTATTATTCTTATTCCTCCCTACAATCAGATTCTGTTCTTTACTTTGTTTGTGTCCAATAATGTCCAGTCCATTCCCGTTCGATTCCTTGCTAGCCGCCGCCGCCGCCGCCGCCACCGCCGCCGCCGCCGGAGAGAAGCCTATCGGAGCAGTAACAAAGCCAGTCCGTGAGCCGCGAGCCTGCCGGCGCGGCGGCGGCGGCGGCGGCGGCCGTGGACGCGTCCACTCATGACAGATCCGTCCAAACAATCTATTACTTGGTTTGACAGTTCTATTAGAGCCGATAGCTCTAATCCTGCGCCGGACTGACAAGGAGCACTCAGCCGCGCAGTGCGCAGTGTGCCACTTCGGACTCTATGCGGCTCGCAACAGACTTCATAATGGAGTGAACAATAATGTGGAGCTAATCCCTCTGACACGACGCGACCGCGACGCTCTAATAGGAAGTGAGTGTCATGACGTCGGTTCAGCTTGTTGAGCTCGTCTGGAGGAGACGGTGAGGTGCTGCCGAGCGCGCTGCTGCGCTCACTCACCATCTATCTGAGTTTGTGCAGAGTTGTGTGACGTGACGACTCAGCTAACTCACTCACGCCGCGCCAGTGACGTGTGGCGACAGACATGGACGGTCATCACGTCTGCGACACTCACAGCTCAGTTCCTCGGCGCGGCGGCGGCGCGGCGGCGGCGCGGCGGCGGCGGTGGCGCGGCGTGTCCGTACTTGCCTTGAAATCAACAATTTATTGGGGTTTTACATTCATAAAATAAAGTCTTATCTTTTGTTTTGAATTCTTGTTTAGAAAATATTGGGATCGGATACAAAACTATTCTACCTTAAATAATGAAATGAACAGAAATTAATTAAAGTGGATATCCGAAGCGCCCAAACCGCGGCCCAAAAAGAACAAAACCGCGCACCGCCGCCGCCGCGCGGCGCACGCGCAGCCAGTAGCACCACTTCTACTGACTCTCATTTTAATCTTCCAAGTCCAACATATTTCTTATCCGACTAACATCCTAAACAAACTAACGCTACATGACTTGATCGGAAGAGGCTGAAATTATGCATTGATGTCGGCACAGAATTATATCGATACTTGTTCTAAACCTGGAATAAAAGTAGCCCACCTGTTATCCCGGAAAACACGAGCAGAGCCACAGGTGATAGTTAGTAATACAAAAAAAAAATATGTTTTTTTTTAATTCGTAATTACATAAGGGACTTTGAGTTATTGGTCAGTGTGAGTTATGTCAGTCTCTGTTATAAAACAAACAAACCACACACCTAGTAAAAAAACACAACTAAAACTATTTTATTATTAATATCTAAACTGTGAAATTATTATGCACCCAGCTAAGCTCTGAGATCGCTATAGACAACATATTACTTATATTATTATACCACCAGCGTGGTGTAGATCCATTGCCGTCAATGGATCTCCTCGGAGGAGTCTCTGCCACTCTCGCGCTGAATCTCCTTGACAAAGGTGTCATCTATATGCGCCAAACACCAAAAAAGCTAGAGAGTTTGTCGATACGTAAGCTGCGCTACTGCGCTACTGCGGCGCGGCGCAGGCGCAGGCAGTAGGTGTAGGTATGCAAATGTACACATAAACTGCTTCTCATCATTAATGCCGGCTAATACGTTCCATGTCAGGCGAACCCTCTCTATTAGCATACAGAATTAGCGAATATCTTTATTTAATTACGTTTTATTGAGTTATAATATAACATAACATAGTTGGCAATCATATTTGCGTTCAAGTCTTCAGCACGCGGAGCGAGTCCGCGCGGCCTCCTCCAGCACCAGCACAGCACCAGCACAGCACCAGCACAGCACCAGCACAGCACCAGCACGGCACCAGCACGGCCGGCGAGTTGTTCTTTCTTGTTACATGTACCTATAACGAATAGAGGTGCTATACTTTACTGGATCAAGTGATCGGGCGCGCGGCCCGAGCGCGCGGCGGCTCTGCGCCCGCGCACGCATAAACTCTACATTATACGACACCTAATTTTTCTGTTTATTAAATTGTACCGTAACCCAATAATTTTCCAACAACCCGTGGGTTGTAATACCGTAGTATGTATGTAATGTAGGTACCTACTGTAGTGAAGATATGAGGAGTGGTCGCCGTCAGGAGCCGCGGAACTGGTACTTGCCGTGAGTCAGTTCAATGACCCGACACCAGCGATACAAATAAATGAATCTGCAATAACGCGCCTGCTCTACATTTAATTAGGAACACCCGGGGCGCGGGGCGCGGGGTGCGGGGCGCGGGGCGCGGGCGGTGGGGTGCAGTGCACGGATGCTGTACAGCTGCTCGGGAGTGGAGGCGTCAGGTCGCGCGGTGGCATGGCGGTGCTCAGTAAACAACGAGAGCGGTGCAAGCAGTCCGCCGCACGCGACTCTGCGAGCGGTAGCGCGGTACACGTAGAGCCGAGCGGGCACAAAGGTGAGGGCGCCGTGCGCGCGGGACTGGATGGTGGGGCTCCGGCTAGTGACAGACCACAGAAGTAACAAATCAACAATGACCGAGAATGCGTCGGCAGCCGAACAATGCGCAGAGTCGTTCCAGTCGGAGTCTCCGCGGGGCTCCGCCGCCCCCCGCGCTCCCACGAGGCTCCGCCGCCCCCCGCGCTCCCACGAGGCTCATGTTGCAGGTATTTTCGCGAATGCTGTGACGTCACGCTCGTAAACCGCGACCAGCAGCCCGAGCGCCGCCGCTCCCGCCCGCTCCCCTCTCCCTCCACCCACACTGTTACACGAACCTGACGGGTACCGATCCTGAATAGAGTTATAAAAAGGCAGTCGTCTACTCGTCTGTGAGCAACGCTGCAGCGGGGGCCGGAGCGGGGGCCGGAGCGGGGAGCGGACGATGCGGCCCATCAGTCAGATTATAACGAACTGATTTGTCGTTCATCATCACAATCATCACAATCGGATATAGGACACATGATTCAGAACAGCCTTATTTGGCATGTTATATATTGGGTCACGGGGAGCCGCGACGGCCGCGGGGGTCGGGAGGGAGGGGAGGACAGACGTTGGCGCCTTTTTGCACAAACCGCGCATAAATCGTCGCGGGCGCAGAGAGAGGAGGACCTCATTAAAATACCTAAAGTAGAATCTGAGGACGTCGTAATAAAGGCCGAGGGCTCGTGAGAAACGACAACTAATTAAGCGAAGGAAAAAACGGTCGGGAGCGGCGCGGGCGCAGCCCCGGTGGGCTCTACCTGCCTGCCGACAGACGTGTGTGACTGTGTGTAGTACTGCGGGTGCGTGCGACCGGCAGGACTCAGGCTTTTATTAATATTGCACAGTTACCTACTGTACTGTATCTGCAGATAGCGCACGTCATCACCGTAACTCGGCGAGCGGCCGTGTGCGCGGCCGCGCCATGCGACCTGGCGTTGCTCTATTCCTTAACTCTACTAGCACGGAATAAACCAATTGGTAAATTGCTTCTCATTATGCACATCGACAATGGGTACATCTTCCTCGGTCTCGGTAATGAAAATGATGATATTAGAGCGCGTGCGCATGCGCGTGTCCTCTCCCCCTCCCCCCGGCGCTAATGTGCGTGTGCGCAGCGTAGGTGACAACTTGACGACGGCTGTCAGTACATTACACAGCACGAGACATGGTTTGTAGTCGCGGTGAGGCGCTTTGGAAGGAACTCGTTAGACAATTACTGTGGTGCTGTGCAGACAGAGCCGCACCGACGCGGCGACGCTTGCTCTCGGAGACGAGCAGGCACAGGCATCTTACCTGTGGCACTGGAACTATGCGCCGGGCTCCGAGCCGGGCTCCGAGCCGGGCTGAGAGCCCTCGTCGAACAGAGCAGACAAACGTAATAGAGACTCCAAATGCGGGGACAGTAATGGTCGGCCGGTTCACTCGGGACTCGGGACTCCTATAAATAACACCGCACAGCCTCCGCACTGTGCGGTGTTATCTAGAGGAGTCCCGAGTTAGGATTATCCCTAAGGATAACTTTTACAAAGGTTAAGAAAACTCTTAAATGTTCGCTTCCTTGCATACATTCAGCGCAGTACTTTAGTACTTACTGCATTGATTGTAACTCCCGGCCGGTACTGCTTGTCATTCTGTCAGTTTAATACCTACTCAGATACAATAAGTCACACGTGAAATATACAAATAGGATCATACGAACTCGATTATAGTTTTCTAATGATTTTGAGGGATCAGTTGCATTTACCTCGGCAGTGTCTGTCGCAGTAAGTACATCTTTGACAAGCCAGCGCGGTAGTTAGATTTGGTCCGTCCGGCGGTCAGTTGCATGCGATTGGCCCGGCGTGGTGTGTCCGTGGTGTGTCCGTGGTGTGTCCGTGGTGTGTCCGTGGTGAGTCTGCTCGCGAGAGGCGGCCGTCGCGCGTCGCGCGTCGTCTCCTACACTGAGTAGGTACACTAGAGCAGGTGTCCGGTAGGGAGGGACTGGTATCTTTGCAGTAAACTGGAGTGCCTTGCCTGATCTAATCTCGTGCCTGCTGCGTTCAGTTTAGTAATCAAAGGAATGCGAGTGCGGTAGCTCGATCTCGCGGCAGATACGATATCACAATACGAAATGTTCCGACTGTTCCGAGTGCCTACAGCGGTGCTACATTTTAGACAGCTGTCTTGGGATATACCTAGCGGCAATAGGGCAACATTGTAAGTATTCAATTGAAACAGTTTACGGCCGCCGGCGCCACGTCGCGTCGCGTCGCGTCGCGTCGTCCGCGTCGCGTCGTCCGCGTCGCGTCGATCGCTCAATCCCCGACTTGAAAGGGCATCATCTCGTTTGCAAATGACGAGCCCGCCGCGTAAGTGATTCTGATACACGCGCGGTGTCCCGGCGGCGGCGGCGGCGGCGGCGACGGCGGCGGCGGCGGCGGCGGCGGCGCAGAGAATTCATAATTCTAAAAACTAAGGTATATATTTTATATGGGCCGAAGTTTTTAAGTATTTTACATCGGCTTATCCTGTACTAGACTAATGTTGCCTGAAATAAATGAATTATTATTATTATTATAATTCATTTATTGTTTGTGAATCAGGTAATATTACATCAGTTCATGAGACTTATTTTAGATGTGTTTTAGATCGCTGAATTCTGCCACTTGGGCGTACAAACATTTCAATATACATATTTATGAACATTGGAATTAACAATCTAAGTTAGTTATTTTATTATGAAGCATGCATTTATATTATAATTTGAAACAATTTTTTTTTTTATCAAACCTAGCTACCAATGTCAAATAATAAATTTAATTAATACAATAAAATAAAGTAGGTCTGTACGAGATGAGTAGGTATGTCAAAGAATTTTAAGTTAGTTAAATAAATAAACAATTTCAAATCATTATTGGTAGGTACCTACTTTAAATAAGTAAGTATCACAATTAAAATGTACATTTTTTTAAATAGAAGAATAAACTAAAGTAGGTATGTAGGTAATGATAAATCAAAGGGTTAATTAGAAGGAAAATAATTTAAGTTACATTGTCAATTAGATATGAATAATGTCAATCAATACGGTCATTTAAAAATCATTTAATTTGTAATAATAAATAAGCTTTTCCAATTAAAAAATCATTAAATTTTGCACTGAATTGGTTAGTGGACAAATCGCGAATAACTTTTGGAATTTTGATGTAGATTTTTGGTGCCATGCAAAATACACTTGAACGCAACAACGAGAAAAAGGCGCGAGAACGCGTGCGCCCGCGCCGCCGCACCGCCGCCGCCGCCGCCGCCGCGTAAACAAATCCACGCAAAAACAAGCGCATATCAAGTGAGCGCGGGCTAGGGAGGGGACGACTCACTTCTATTTAGGAATGGAATTAAATAATTATAAACGAATTAGGTAGTTAATACTCGGTCGCAATACCAAACCCCCTGTATACCTATGCATGCAGGACGTTCGGCACAACACAACACAACACAACACAACGTTGCTCAAATGGAAGCTGGGGCTAGGTGGACCCAAGTGCCTATTTTTGAGATCTTTTATCCGAAATTTGAACTATTAAGTGCTGTAATTTTTGTACGTACAAAATAACATGGCTTACAGTTTTTTTATTACATCTGGCATATTAGTCCTTACCTTACTAATAAAATCAATATCTACGTCAGATCTTTCTACATAAAGCTGCTAGGGCATGCAAAGGACTGGAAAGTAAAATTTTTAAACTGAGTGTTCAACTTTGGATTGAATGAAAAAAAAACTAAGCGTTTTTCTGATCTTCCAATTCATTGAAAACTTCTCTAGTTCATGGCCATTTGAACAGTGAGTTGTAAGTAGTGAGTTGTAAGTGAGTTGTACGCTAGTAATAGTAGGTAGTTCAATGCATTTCAACGATATGCCGCATGTGTCAAAAACGTCAATTATTTATAAATATTTATCAAAGTAATTCCACGTGAATCTAGAGTGAATAAGATTATTAATATTTATCTACACTAATTCCACGTGAATCTAGAGTGAATATGATTATTAATATTTATCTACACTAATTCCACGTGAATCTAGAGTGAATAAGATTATTAATATTTATCTACACTAATTCCACGTGAATCTAGAGTGAATAAGATTATTAATATTTATCTACACTAATTCCACGTGAATCTAGAGTGAATAAGATTATTAATATTTATCTACACTAATTCCACGTGAATCTAGAGTGAATAAGATTATTAATATTTATCTACACTAATTCCACGTGAATCTAGAGTGAATATGATTATTAATATTTATCTACACTAATTCCACGTGAATCTAGAGTGAATAAGATTATTAATATTTATCTACACTAATTCCACGTGAATCTAGAGTGAATAAGATTATTAATATTTATCTACACTAATTCCACGTGAATCTAGAGTGAATAAGATTATTAATATTTATCTACACTAATTCCACGTGAATCTAGAGTGAATAAGATTATTAATATTTATCTACACTAATTCCACGTGAATGTAGAGTGAATAAGAACCAAAAAAAATTCATAAGTGAGATGATGATGGTCGAACGATTTAAACTTTACAATCAGTTAAAACACTAATGTTGGTATCCATTCCGATGAGACCAAAACCTGAATTTACTAGCCTTAGAATGTTGCCGCCCGCTTTTATTCTATTTGGTTTAGGTTTGGTGTCAACAGAATCGAAACCTTTACGAAAACAAAAAAAATATTGCAAGATATGTAATCGTGTAAAAAATTACAAAAGCGACTTATAAAAAAAATCGGTCCGTCGAAAAAGTTATGTGTACTTACCCTTTGGCACTAGTTATACAAGAATTATACCCAAATAAACATGCTGACATTACGAATATGAGACAAAAATTCTTCATTTTCGGGGTGTTCAAAATGGCATATTTTAAATAAATGCTTTATTTGTTATGTTTTTATGGGGTTTTGACACATTTAGCGTACCGTTGGAATGGCCATAAACTATAAAAGTTATTGATGAATTGGAAGGTCAGAAACACGCTTACTCGTTTGTTTTTAATTAATTCCGAATTTGAACTCTAAGTTTCAATTTTCACTATTAAACACTTGCATGTCCATAGCTGCGTTATTTACCTAGATATGACGTTATATGTATTGACTTCATTAGTAAGGGAATTTTTTTTAAATGTAAATTTATAAAAATTGAAAGCCATGTCATTTCTTACAAATAAAGTTACGGTACTAAGACCCGAGTTCACCAATAGATGGTTAAATTTTAAACAGTGGTTTTGACGGTTTTGACACCAGTTTTCATACATTAAACGTCAGAGTTTAACCGACGAAGCAGCCTAATTGTCCGATTATCTATTGGTGAACACAGACGTAAATACCTAGTTTAAATTTCGGAAAAATATCGAAAAATCTATAAAAAGTTGTTTAAATAGTCCACAGGCTATTGAGGGTTAAAAAAGCCGCCAAGCTATTGCACTTGGTTCCACATACCCCCAGCCAGGTTCCACGTGACACACGTGCTTGGTTCCACTTACCCCCAGCCAGGTTCCACGTGACACACGTGCTTGGTTCCACTTACCCCCAGCCAGGTTCCACGTGACACACGTGCTTGGTTCCACTTACCCCCAGCCAGGTTCCACGTGACACACGTGCTTGGTTCCACTTACCCCCAGCCAGGTTCCACGTGACACACGTGCTTGGTTCCACTTACCCCCAGCCAGGTTCCACGTGACACACGTGCTTGGTTCCACTTACCCCAGCCAGGTTCCACGTGACACACGTGCTTGGTTCCACTTACCCCCAGCCAGGTTCCACGTGACACACGTGCTTGGTTCCACTTACCCCCAGCCAGGTTCCACGTGACACACGTGCTTGGTTCCACTTACCCCAGCCAGGTTCCACGTGACACACGTGCTTGGTTCCACTTACCCCCAGCCAGGTTCCACGTGACACACGTGCTTGGTTCCACTTACCCCAGCCAGGTTCCACGTGACACACGTGCTTGGTTCCACTTACCCCCAGCCAGGTTCCACGTGACACACGTGCTTGGTTCCACTTACCCCCAGCCAGGTTCCACGTGACACACGTGCTTGGTTCCACTTACCCCCAGCCAGGTTCCACGTGACACACGTGCTTGGTTCCACTTACCCCAGCCAGGTTCCACGTGACACACGTGCTTGGTTCCACTTACCCCCAGCCAGGTTCCACGTGACACACGTGCTTGGTTCCACTTACCCCAGCCAGGTTCCACGTGACACACGTGCTTGGTTCCACTTACCCCCAGCCAGGTTCCACGTGACACACGTGCTTGGTTCCACTTACCCCCAGCCAGGTTCCACGTGACACACGTGCTTGGTTCCACTTACCCCCAGCCAGGTTCCACGTGACACACGTGCTTGGTTCCACTTACCCCAGCCAGGTTCCACGTGACACACGTGCTTGGTTCCACTTACCCCCAGCCAGGTTCCACGTGACACACGTGCTTGGTTCCACTTACCCCAGCCAGGTTCCACGTGACACACGTGCTTGGTTCCACTTACCCCCAGCCAGGTTCCACGTGACACACGTGCTTGGTTCCACTTACCCCAGCCAGGTTCCACGTGACACACGTGCTTGGTTCCACTTACCCCCAGCCAGGTTCCACGTGACACACGTGCTTGGTTCCACTTACCCCCAGCCAGGTTCCACGTGACACACGTGCTCGCGCCGGACACCTGTCACGTGACGAGTATGGACATGGATGTAGTGTATGAACTCGTACGTCAATCCTACTTCAAATACGCAGGCTCCATGCTCCTTCCCATTTTGACAAAGCGCGGATTGTATGAGAACCATGACGTTAAATATTTAGTTCTAGACGCCCGCGCCCCTTCTGATCGCGCGCGGACTGCAGGTGCCTGCCTACTAACGTTCTATTCGCGGCAAGGCAATCCGGATTCGCGGCTCGCGGTCATAAACAGACGTTCATAGAGATAAATGTGGTTCGTCGGCATCGTAAAACAACAGGCGAGTAATGGGTTCCTGCTAAATAAATGAGCACACGCCTGCCGCCGCCGCCGCCGCCGCCGCCGCCGCCGCCGCCGCCCGATGAGGCATCGACCGAGCCTGTCCAGCACCGCTCTACTAGCAAATCGAGTGGATAATCGCCGGCGCATCGCATCGGTTCGCGTCGCAATTAGCGCACACTGCCGTGGAACACTGCGCACGGACACGCGAACAGATGGGCGTATCATAAACAAGACGAGTCCCGTGACCCGAGATACTGCGCTGGAATGTTGTAATGTAAGCCGAGAGCGCATGAGATCTGACGTAGGAGCCCCGGGCCAGGGCCGCCGCGCGCCGTGCCGCCGGTTGATAGTGTCACCTCCCGGGCTGCGCATCCTGCCTCGGGCCGCCCGCTCGCGCAGCCCTCGCCGCGCCGCCCGGGGCGGACGCGCCTGTCCGCTCGGAGCCCCGCGCAGATACCATCTCATCTCCGCCCGTTTCTATTGCTCCCTATAACGGTATGCAAATCGCTACAGCCTCCGTAAATTCATTAAATTAAGGCAACGAGCGAGATATATCTCGGCTGGGATCAAAGACAAGCTGCGGAGTACGATACGATCACAACTCGCAGCACGCCGCATGCTGGCCCACGGCGCACCCGCCGCCGGCGCGCCGCCGCCGCCGCCGCCGCCGCCGCCGCCGCCCGCGCCGCCCAGCGCGGGGCAGGACTCGATGCACCTCACATCTCAAGCACCAGAGTAACAGTGGCTATTGACGACCTCTGTGGCGCAGTGGGCGAAGGTCTGCCTGCGATGCAAGAGGTTGCGGGTTCGATTCCCGCCTCGGGACAAATATTTGTACGATCTGTAGACATTTTTCCAGGGCGTTCTGGATGTGTTCGATGTATGATAAAAAATATCTATCTATGTAGTTTAACATTATTTATATTTTATTTTAGCCGCTGGTCCAGGTTGCGCGCGCGCAGAGGGGAGAGGGCAGGCGGTGCGGGGCGCTGTGCTGCGCGTGGAGGCAGCCTCCTATTAGTGTGCATTCGTCACGTCCCCCCCCCCCCCCCCGCCTGTAGCCCGTCCGCAGCCGTCGTCACGGACACGACTGTGAACACCCTCGTAAAGGTTTACAAGCCTTTCATTGTCGATCCCTGTCTCCGATGTCATGAAGTAAGTCTCTTGGACAGTTTCACCGCCAGCAAGCCCGCCATTTGTACAGCATCCGGGCAGACTGCCTCCAGCACATCACATCACAACACCGACATTTCCAGATAGAAGCACGCGGCGACCTGTCCTGCAATTGTACATAATTCTAGATTAGATTGTTTGCAACAGTCTGCAGTTAGCTCAATTGTATATACCTACTACTTGTGAAGACCCCAGGAAGATTCTGCGCTTCTGGACGGAGTTAGGCTGGCTATGCTAGCTAAATTTTTAACGCATAATGGACCAACTTCGAGTCTGAATGCGGAAATAGGAGTACTTACACCTAAACCTAAACCTACTACTTGTAATATGTATATTTCTATTACTTAGTTGATTGTTATTTTCTTTGTGAATAAAGATATACGATAATAATATACTGAATATAATTGGAATTTAGTTATATATCTCTGTCTTGGTACGAAAGATTCTAGAATTGTTATTGTCGAGTATTTATGACTCTATGTCTCTCCTCGCCGTCCGTCGCGGCGGTGCGGTGCGGTGCGGCGCGGTGCGGCGCGGCGCGGCGCGGCGCGGCGCGGGACGCGCTGCCCGCGCCCACAATGCCGACCGTAAATGAAACCGGACCGTTTACGAGCGGAGCACCGTCTCGTCCCGTCCTGCCGAGTCATGCTATTCCAAATTTAATTTATTGGATTATGCCGCAAAAAGCGTTTCATTGTCTGTTTATTGCCGCGCGTGAAGTCAATCTCGGAACGTGACGGGGGAGAAGGCTTTCAATACAACTTCCTAATAGATTTGATACGAGACCTACCTACTGCGGGCGTACTTACTACCTACTACGGACCGAGACGACAGATACTTCGGCACATTTTGGAAAAACTGTTTCAAAGCGCTGCGGCCGCGAGTGGACATTCTGTGGAGTGGAGCGACGAGGAAGCTGTCTGAACATTTCGAGTTTCGGTATTCCGTGGTGCCGTCCACTGCGGGTGCGGGTCGGCTGGCTCCTCGCAGCACTGCTCGGCGTGCATGGAGACGGCGGTCAGTGGCGGTCAGTGGCGGCCGGTCGCGGATGCAGTGCGAGTGTGCGCGGAACCAGTCGCGCACCTGCGACGCGGCGCAGGCGCAGGGCGATGCCCCCGCGCACCCCGCGCCCGCACCCGCGCCCGCGCCCGCGCCCTCGCGACCTCAAATCTGCGCACAAACACATTGTACGTTTAACATTGTCCAATTTGTCCAATCCAGACAGATCCGTGCATCGCTAGACGCTACTGAGTTGCAGTATGAGCTGTTTTTCGAGATTTTGTGAAATAGAGTAGGGAATATAGTATTTACGCTTTTCTCTTCGGTAGAGCAACCGGCGTCGTCGTCCGAGACTCGCCCGGAGCCGTCAGCCTCCGCCGGCGCCGGTCGGAGCCCGGCGCGCCGCCGCGCCGGCGGGACTCGTATCTGCTGTATGCAACAAGTGAATGCGAGCGCGCGAGTGTCTCACTCACAGGTTGTATTGTATTGATGGATCCGCAAGTAGTGGTGTCAGTACGGTGCGGTGCGGTGCGGTGCGGTGCCGGACGCGCGCCGCATTGTTTATGGCGGAGTGTGCGGGGGGGAGGGGGGGGGCGGTTGGCGGCCACCTCTGCCCGGCTTTAATTGGATTTGTTGATTTATGATGGATGCTGTTCAACTCTGGCTCGGCGTCCGACCGACCGCCCCCTCCCCCCTGCCCCGCTCCTGGCTCGCTGTAAACTAATCAGTCGTCAGTGACCCGCGCCCGCGCCGCGCCCGCGCCGCGCCCGCGCCGCGCCGCCGCCGCACGCGCACAGCCGCTGGCCGGTCGTGCGATAGGTAGGATTGAAGTAAGAACCTAATTTAGAAATGCCTTTATCGGACCTCCCCTGATGTGGTACGATGACGCAACAACCCCCCGCGACGGGAACAAGCAGCCCCCCCACCCCTGCCTGCTCTCCGCAAGGACTCGATAATTGTTCAGTAATATCGAGATAAAAAGTGTAATGAGGGCAGACTGCGTGCGGCCGACGGACGGACGACGGACGGATGGACGGACGGACGGACGGACGGACTTTAATAACGTTTTTGTTATTTTGATAAGATCGTTGTTCCAGATATAGTGATAATTGGCAGCGGTGCGCATGCGCACTGCATCGCCAACGACGCAGGAGGACGCGGTGTGTGTGTGTGTGTACACTGCAGCACTGTCGCGCGCTCGTCGCACGGGGCGGCAGCTTGGCTGTTACTAGGTGCCCGCCGCACTGCCTTTCAATAGGTAGGTACTCCAATTAATACAAGTTTCATTATTCTTAAAGCAAAATGACATCACCAATCACAATAGACAATATTAAATACAATTATAAATGTAAAAATTTGTCTCTCCGAGCACTGAATAACGTTTTTAGCGCGCGTCTAGAACCGCACTCACCCTGCAGATGTCCCTCGTTAAGGGACGAGACGTTGGTGTTCTTACATCCGTAATGAATGAATAAGCTAATACTTTCTGTCTAGGTATTTTAAATTCTATTGTAATTAGTTAAGCTGATGGCAATCCGAATTAAATAAATATATATATATTAATGGCTGATATTAAGGCAGAATAGCTATGGCTGAACCGGCATTTCGCCACAAATAACACACAGGTAACTATTGCATTTTACATTTACATCTAAAATATAAAAAAAGGTGTTTAATAAAAACATTGTAATGATTGGAGCATAACCGAGCGGGATAGAGAGAGGGTGGAGGCGTTTGAAATGTGGAGCTGGAGGAGGAGGGGAAGGATCAGCTGGACGGAGGAGGTCGCTGATGAGGAGGTGATGAAGAGAGGTGAGGAGAAGGGGTTTTAGATGAACACCATGCACGACAGGAGAGGGAGAATGATCGGACATCTTATACGACATGACAGCTTGATGAGTAACATTTTAGAAGGAGAAGGAGAAGTAGAGGGAAGACGAGGAGGAGGCTATCATTCTGTATGAGTCAGGTCGAGGAGGAAATTACTGTCGCCTCGTATACACTAGAAATAGACATCGCATTTAAGAGAAAACAGTGGGGGCATTACAGAGACAAGAGCTAGGCTCTTTAATTTGTAATAACTTATATTCTAAAATAGTCCACCCTTAGTTTATTTAGGTACCCATGTAAGTTGATGTCACGACGAGAGTGGAACACGATCGACGAAGTGATGTGCCGCGTTGGTTCGCGTCGCGCGCGCAGACAGAACACAACACCCCTCACTCACAATCACAAACAGAACTTACGCTTATTATCAGGTTTCGTTGAATACTTGCTCGGGTTGTCGTTGTTATGTCGTGTTGGCGTTCCTTTTACAAATTTTCTCAATAATTGTATCAGTTAGTTGCATCATTGTTGTTACAAAGTACCTACTCGTTACAAAGTACCTCTCATCGTGTTTCTTGCGCGCGTCGCGTCGCGTCGCGTTGTCTGCGCGGATTCTAACATGACGAATGTGCGCAAAAACTGTCCGCACACACTCCTCTCTTCATGGAATGAGCCTTACTTCGTCGCAATAAGAGCGGGTGTGTGAGTGTGAGGGGTCTCCGTTCCGCCCGAGGCGAGGCACGACGGAGCCCGCACGCGGGCTGCAGGCGTGCCCCCGGTGCAGGGGACCACGCAGGCCAGCACACGCATCGGTCGATCTAACCATCTAATGCTGCTCAAGAAAAGCTGAAGACGTGGAACGGCGGCGCGGCGCGCGGCGCGGGAACTGCTGCTTAATGAGATATACACTGATTCTGAAAGCGGCACCACCTTCACCAACGACGAACGTGATAAAGAAGTGAAGATGCCGCTCACTCAACCGGACCACTTGCGGACCCAAACTACTCACCGCTCGATACTCACCGCTCGATACTCACCGCTCGATACTCACCGCTCGATACTCACCGCTCGATACCCACCGCTCGATACTCACCGCTCGATACTCACCGCTCGATACCCACCGCTCGATACTCACCACTCGATACCCACCGCTCGATACTCACCGCTCGATACCCACCGCTCGATACTCACCGCTCGATACTCACCGCTCGATACCCACCGCTCGATACTCACCGCTCGATACCCACCGCTCGATACTCACCGCTCGATACTCACCGCTCGATACCCACCGCTCGATACTCACCGCTCGATACTCACCGCTCGATACTCACCGCTCGATACTCACCGCTCGATACCCACCGCTCGATACTCACCGGTCGATATTCACCGGTCGATGTGGCAGCAAGCAGCATGTACTCGATATGTTGTGATTGTTATGTTATGAATGACCTATAATGTATGACCGATAATTTATTATTATCTGTGACTACCTACCAAGTAACCGCAACTTTCCACGTTTTACAGAAAAAAACAGTCTGCAGCCGCGCGACCGAGCACAATGAGTCGTCAGGAGCCTTCACTGCGCAAAAACGTCGCGCGTCGCGTCGCGTCGCGTCGCGTCGCGTCGCCGGACAAACAGCGCGTGAAAAACATTGTTACGACGGCCGCCCCTTCTCTTGTAGCCGAGGTTACAAGAAACGTCGTAAACGAACGTCCGCGCGCGCGCAGCCTTCTGAACAAAAACAACAACTGACAAAGTGCACAGGAATGCAGCACCGCGCGCCGCCCCGTCGCGCCGCGCCGCGCCCCGACGCGCCCCGACGCGCCCCGACGCGCCGCGCCGAGGGCTGTCGGTAGTGCATGGGTATTTTTTCGACTTATTTCGAAATATTTAAAATGTGTGACACCTTCAAAAATTTCAAAAACTATTTTTAAATGTACAAACTGATACCTTTCATTTGATACCCCCACATGACCCTGTAGGTATCTTTTAAAATTTCGGCATCACAATTTGTATGGAAAATATTCATTTTCATTTATTTTTCTTTAAATCTGTACAGGCGCACGAAATGTATTATTATTTTAAATTTCAAGGTGATAGCTGCAGTAGTTGCTGGGAGGGAAAAAAGGACAGACAAAGCGAGACGATCGATAAGGGTTTCGAAACCGATCTTCGATCTTCGAAACTCTAAAAAGGAACCCTTATAGGATCAGTTTGTTGTCCGTCTGTCTGTCTCTCAGTCCGTCTGTCAACCCTCTTTTCTCAGAAACACGTGGAGGTATCCAGTTCAAATTAAAATCTAATACTCAAGTCCGTAACTTCTTGAAGCCTCAATTTATTTAAAACTTCTATGTCAACGCAATCAAAAGTTCCAGTCGTTTATGTTCGTATATATTGAAGTGAATCACATGCACACATAACTTACTGTCAAGAAGCAAGGTCTTACAGCATAAGTAAAGGAAAAAATCCGATAACAATAAATTTGTAATTTGTTCACAAAAAAAATACTTTTGATTCTCGCCATGGACCAAAACCTATAGGGTACTTCCCGTTGACCTAGAATCATACAATTTGTCAAGAAGCAAGGTCTTAAATTAGCACAAATAAAGGGAAAAACCCGAAACTGTTAATTTGTAGTATTTTCACAAAAAACAAGATCCGTCAAGTGCGAGTGTAACTCGCGCGCCGAGGGTTTTGATCGTTTGTCAACAAATATGTACCAAAAGTACCGGTTAGAGACTTCGCAATTTAACGAATACCTAAGAATAGTAGGTTACATTTCAGATGGATCTCTCTGCATGCTTCGGTTAAATGGGTGGTTCGGTTAAGGTGGGTATTGGTAAATTTTTCGACTTTTTTCGAAATATTTCAAAAAGTATGAAAGTTACAGAAATTTGAAAAACTGGTTTGAAATTTCCAAACCGATACCTTTCATTTGATACCCCACTCGGTGGGGTAGCCCCCCTTTTGAAAATTATTCCTTTTTGACCATTTCTCAAAAAGCGTTCTTTTTTCAAATTTCTCTATATTTTTCCTGTAAAATATAGATCCATGTCTATAAACGCTCCATACATTTTACATGGATCGCTCTGCAATCTTCGGAGATAGGGGGGGGGGAATGGGTATTTTTTCGACTTTTTTCGAAATATTTTAAAAAGTATGAAACCTACAAAAATTTCAAAATATATTTTGAAATGTACAAAATGATACCTTTCATTTGATACCCCATATGACTCTGTAGGTATCTTTTAAAATTTCGGCATCACAATTTGTATGGAAAATATTCATTTTCATTTTTCATTTATTTTTCTCAAAATCTGTACAGGCGCACGAAATGTATTATTGTTTTAAATTTCAAGTTGATAGCTGCAGTAGTTTTTGAGTTATTAAGGAGGGAAAAAAGGACAGACAAAGCGAGACCATAAGGGTTTTGAAACCGATCTTCGATCATCAAAACCCTAAAAATTGTTTTTGCTTGTACTGGTCATTACAAAATTCAAAACAAAAATTTAATTAAAAATTTCAAATAAATTGCGGGCCGCAAAACACGACGCGGCAGTAATGAAAATTGCTGGCCGCCTTTCGAGTAAGCCGGAGAGGCCGACTTTGCTTAAAGAAGGTTGACAAACTAATGTGCAGATTACGTTATGATGTTTGAGTAAAAAATAATAGTATCCGGTAGGTATGAAACTCGTATAAACCCTGGATATTTATATAGGCAAGTAGGTACATAGTGAGTTTGAGCGCGAGCGGATGCGATATGGACTTCCGGCGTCCGTTGCCCAATTGTGCGATAGCGCGCGCCGCGCTCCGCCGGGCTCCGAGGGGACAGCCGCGCTCCGCCGGGCTCCGAGGGGACAGCCGCGCTCCGCCGGGCTCCGAGGGGACAGCCGTGACAGAGGCAGAGGCAAGAAGTACGCACACCCTCGAGAAGCAAGCGCCGATCTGGACACACTTGCATCGCACTTATGTTAGGAGCCAAGTCATTCCTGTGACTTTCATTTAAAATTAGTTGTCTTTTCAATTCATCTGCCTACACACAGTCACACAGGTGCTCCAAAGGTTTCTAAATGCAGCTAGATAGATAGTCATGAAAGAAAGCGGCCGGTCCTGTTGGCGCAGCAGACAGAAAAACTATAACAATTATAGAATATATTTTATTGTCCAATGTCAAGAGCTACATCAAAATTGAGTTAACACATACATCCACAATTCTTAAATATTATTAATAGAAAAAATCCCGCCTTTCTTGCTAAAACTAAAACCTAAGGAAAAATCTATTTCAAAAATGTAATTGATTGCTTCAAGTATGTAATAGTAGATTATGCAGCTGGTGCGTAAAGCAGTGTCTTACATGACCACCCGTCACGATTATAGAACAACTCAGGAGCGATGCGATGCGATGCGATGCGATGCGATGCGAGGGACTTTGTAAACTTGTTCCCGGTTCCTCTGACCGGACAGAGTTACCAGAACCCTAAGTCATCATCATCATCAGCCTATGTTAGTCCACAGCTGGACATGGGCCTATTTTTTTTTTTGTGTAATTGATTTTTTTTGTATTTTTAATATAAGTTATAATAAGCATATGTAATATTTTTTTATGTCTGTTATGTACTGTGTAAGTAGCAAATAAATGATTGTCTATGTCTATGTCTATGCCTATGGGGCCTCCCCTAATGAGCGCCATAGCGCCCTGTCTTCAGCTTGCCGCATCCACCCTAAGTGCGAGAGTTAAACTTAAAAGGTTTCAACATTTTGACCCTAACATCGGTCACTATGTTTTTTTTTTCAAAACCACGGCGCACAATAAAAGTTGTATACTCGGATAGATGACACTAAAATTATATATAATAAGTTAAAATTAAAATTAAAAACAAATAAAAAATCTCTTTAATACAATGTCCTTCAGCGTCAGGTTTCTGAGATATTCTCGGAGATGAAAATAACGGTGTTTCACTTCATATGTATATATGAATATCTCAGGAACCTGACGCATCTTCTATCTAAATATGTATATCAATGTTATTGTGATTTTTGCGGAGGGTGGGCCTAACATCGATCACTATATTGTTTTTTTTTTTCAAAATCGTGGATCACAATATATTTATATATGTGGATAAAAGACACAAAAATTCATAAAAAATTTCAAACAATTGAGAGGTAGCTCAAATTGATATATCAATACCTACCAATCGAAACCGTCCCCAAGACGCTTGCTATTGGTCCGCTAGTTAATAAACTCAGCTTAAAATGGTTTCCCAACTCGTACGCACCATGGTCCATGGCATAATAATGGATGATGATGGCAGATGGATAACAGTAGGTAGTGTGACAGACAACTAGCCTCCCTGCTGTAGGCACGGCGCGGGCGCTATCGGCGCAGTGGGCGGCGCCGGATAGTGCGCACGCGCCGCCGCCGCCGCCGCCGCCGCCGCCGCCGCGCGCGACGCTTATCGACCACCGCCATTATGTCATCATCTGCTATTTTAGAAACAGTATCATATTCTTACACACTAACATTATGTATGATCAGTATTTATATATCCATCCTAGGTCCCCACCCTGTAGTTGCCAATCCGCTTGATGTGGTACTGACACCAGGTAGGTAATTATAAACTGCTTAGAACTGCTATTCAAAATTTCATTGTGATCTAGATTAGTTTTTTTTTATAAATACCTACCTACTACTTCTGCATCGGCACACAGTTCATATAATTTGATTTAGTATTGTAGTATTTTAAATTTTTTTTAATTGTTGTATATATTTTAAACTAGTTCAGGCAATTTTACAGACTTTGAGTGGAAACTGTCTTTAGCTTCATTTGTTCTAGTTTAAGAATGTATTGTTACCTGTACATAAGCTTTTTGTTTCCCAAATAAATAAAATAAAATAAAATTCTACAAATTGCATAGATATTTTGGTAGGTAGAGTAGAGCCCCATGGCCGCCTGCAGCGCTGCAGCGTCGCTGCCTGCCCTAGGAGAGCGCGCCGCGTTGTTGCCGTGCGCCTAACGAGCGTTCCCTTTAACGATAACGTTCTTTTCACGCTTTTTGAGCCCGAGTCGAGACGAGTCGAGTCGAGTCGAGCTGAGCGCGGTAATAAGTGAACATCCTGCTCTAATGAAATTCTTTCCCATCACGTGAGGAGCGCGATTAGCCACATTTCGATTCACTTATCCGCTCATTGTGCGGCTGCGTCGCGCGTGTGCGTGTGCGTGTGCGTGTGCGTGTGCGTGTGCGACCTATCACCGCTGCGTCTAGTTGCACATTCAACGATTACGTGTGACCGAGAGTGCGGAACATATACCTCACGTACAGCTGATCCGAACATCCTGAGTCACCCTCCGTCCGCGTTCACACGCACGACGCGACGGTCGCTTTCTCCGAGTGCCTGAGATTGGACCGTTTACGGATTTCACCTTATTTCGTGGTCGCCATTACACCAGTCGGTGACTCGGCTGACTGCAGCCGAGTCACTCCCGCGCACCTCACGCGCGGGACCGCTACTCGCTGGGGCATACAATAACTGTACATAAACAAGCATGTCTAATGAATGATGCCTCGCGACGAGCGCTGGTCGGTCGGTCGGTGTGCGTCCTGCGACATGTCCACCAGAGTGCATGCGGAGGCGCTCCTCCGTGAGCGCGCAGGCGCGGGCGCGGGCGCGGGCGCGGGCGCGGGCGCGGGCGCGGGCGCGGGCGCGGGCGCGGGCGCGGGCGCGGGCGCGGTGGAGTGAGAGCGATTAACAATATTAATTGAATTGATTAGGTACGCACCAGGCGCGCACGCGGAGCCGGAGCCGCCTGGCCGATCTCCTGCGACCGATGCGATGCGTGCGCTCGTTGATGTAGTGTCGCCTGCGCACATCACTTACAGGTCGCAGCACTCCAACTCTACGGCAGCACGTCTGAACCGCTCTCCGGGAGATGATCGAGCACGTCCATGTCATAGAGCAAGGAACATGTACCTAGTAGTGACGACCCATCAGGGAACGGAATAGGAGGAACAGCGGTCGCGTGCGACGCTCCCGAGGCGCGAGGCCGGTCGCGTGCGACGCTCCCGAGGCGCGAGGCCGGTCGCACGCTCTGAGCGAGGAACGCTCCCGGAGCCACCGCGACACGCACGAGACACGAGATGCTGGACGAGAGATCGCGGCTCGGCGCCCGCGCCGGTCGCATGCGCATGCGCTACCGACACTGACTCTACCTCCGCCTCGCGCACCGCCGCTCGCAAGGAGAGAGCCGCGCGGCCTCGCGGACGAGTGGGCTCCAGGGCTCCCACACTCACACACTCACACACTCCCACGGCAGTGCGCGACATATTGGACAACAATCCCCGGAGCCTGTCCTCTCCCCGCGGACATCTGCCCGCGCGCGACACCAGTATGTGTTGTACGAGGAGCTCAAGAGCAGCGTCGCTCACGCCAACTCACAGCCTATCCCGACGGCGTACGAGCCATTCTCCCACGGCGGCGCGCGGCGGTCGTCCACACCAGTCTCAATTAAACAATGGTGACGTAACATAACGCAATAAAATAATATTTTACTTTGACAGATACACAGTATGCAGCCCCTAACTGAAGCATTCAATAACAAGTATAATAATCGTATTGTATTGCTGACATACGGCAGCGCACCCCGCCGCCCCGCGTCGCGTCGCGTGGAGGGGCGCGGGCGCGCACTCGTCGCGACACTTCAACAGACACTTCAACAGACACTTGCAGAACTGTTCCGAACCATCTGGCGTGTTGTATCACGTAGGTGGTACTTACTGCACACAATAGATATAGTTGGTGGCTGACCCGGTGCTCCGTGCACGCCGCACGGCCATGCCGTCTCATGTGTGATGCACGAACAAGGTGAGTGCTACTGGTGGGCTCTACTCTACCATCTTAAAGCGGCGCCAGAACTTGCTCCTAACCAAGAATAAAAACAATATTTATTTATTTACTTAAGCCGGATTGCCATCAGCTTAACTAAATACAATAGAAATTAAAATAGATACAGAAAGCTAATAATAGGCATTCGCTAATAGAATTATAATAAACTACTTAAGTGTGAACACTAACATTTTTCCGTCGACAATTGCGTAACTACATAAAGAAGCAATAAAATTATACCAATTTAAATTAATAACAAAAAATAACAAGTAAGCGTAAAACTACATCATGTGCAAAAGAAGTTAAGAGTCATGCATCGCCTTGCCCTGTGAATGTGAATGCTGGTATTGAAAGGGTCAATGCTCAGCGTCCTGCTGAAATCATTGACTGTTCTACTCGCTCGCACTACAAATGAATTTTGTCTATAATTAGTTCCAACATGTTGGACATGTAGTAGGGGGTTGTGTCTAAGCTGCTGACGAGGTACATTGAAGTCTAATTTGCTATGAAGTTCTGGACAATCAACATCATTGTTGATAATCTTAAGAATATAAAGATAATCAGCTATATGCCGTCTGTTTTTGAGTGGCAAGAAATGGAACCTCTTGCAGAGTTCATCATAGGTATAAGATTTGTAAGGGATCTTTACTCTAAAACATGTGAAAATGTTTTGTTAAATTTTCATGTAAGTACCTAATTAAATGTTGGGGTAGTGCGCGTGCGCAATGTGAATGTGAGCTCACACTTGGCTGAAACCAAGCTGTCGAGTATAGCCTTGAGTTTGAGGCACAAGCCCATTACAATATTACCTATGTAGTTTATACAAAACAAGAACGTCAAGTGTGTGTAGTGTACTCTACAGAAACTTCCAAAACTGTTTTGAAGCGTGCAAACCAATACCTTTCATTTGATAACCCACATGACCCTGATCTCTTAAATTTTGACATGACAATTTGTATGGAAAATGTTCACTTTATTTTTTCATTTGTTATGAAATATATTTTCTTTAAATCTGTACAGGCGCACGATTATTATTTTAAATTTTAAGTTGATAGCTGCTGTAGTTGCTGAGATAAAAAGGAGGGAAAAAAGGGCAGACAAAGCGAGACCAAAAGAGTTTCGAAACCGATCTTAGATATCGAAAATAATCGATGTAAGTAATCAAGAACCATTGACGTCTCACACAAAAAAGACATACTAGTTATTTTAATTCTATCTTTAAACTAAGGCATACTCGTATGTTAGGTTTTAATTTTATCTTTATAATAAGGTATAGTAAGAAATGTAAATATTTTGATTTGTATCTTTACAATTACCTACTACCTAATTGTTAAAAAATATTATTGTACGTCCGAAACGGATAAAATTGTTGAAACATTTATTTGATTTTAAGACCTTGATGTAACACAATTTCACAATAAAATTATTCTATTCTATTCTTTTCATAGAATGGTAGTAGAGTAGACAGAAACGAGGTGAACTTAAAATAATTAGAAAAATGCGTCTCTTCTACTTATAAGGTTAGGTTACTTAGTTGTTTGCATTTGATTATTTCAAGAACGAACAACTACTTATGGTGTAAATAAGTGGATCAGGGGATTTCTGGAACTCTTATCCACAAATCCCCTGCGCCTCTTCTCTTTGAACCGGCAGGGGATTATTGGACAAAAAGTCCAGAAATCCCCTTCGCAGGGGATCATGGCAGGGGATTATTGGAATAAGCCCTCATTTTCGTATTTGTTCGCTCGTATCGTATGCGTGGAAGCACTGTAGAACAGTTATGCTAGTCCACCCACTCACACAGAGATTCCTTTTTGCGTTAGAAATCAAGAGAATTGTTGAGTTGAGTGAGCGTGGTTTACCTAATAATATGATTTACAATGATTGACGGGTTTGGGTTAGACTTGGCACGCTCATAGATCGTAAAGGGCAAAACTAGATTCGGTGCAAGTACCGAGTGAAATATTTTCTTGTGTGTTCTCAGTTTTTAAAGCACCAATTGATGGTATTTCTATAACCAAGCTATGTTGGTACCTAGTGAGTGCTCCATCTACTAACTTTTATGATATCAATGCCGCCCGCCGCTGTCATGTCCAAGTGCTAAAAAACACTCAAAATCATTCGAAAACTATCATCGAGTTTGTAAGACACGATTGGATCGTAATAATCATAATATGAAAAGTAGTAGTTCTTCTCGATCCGATAGGGGGGGCTCGGGGGGGTGCTGCAAGGCGCTAAATGTATAGGGAGGACTCGAAAACGACGGAAATATTCGTGGAATAATGCGTCCAACCCAGTCCAACCCATACTAAACACTGTGAACCCTTCTCGAGCGATAGCGTCTACGAGAGACGGACGACTAACAAGCCTTGTCATAGGCAAGCGGAGACAGGCTTGCAAAAAACTGTTTTTAGGGTTCCGTACCTCAAAAGGAACTCTAGGATCACTTTGTTGTCCGTCTGTCTGTCTGTCTGTCCTTCGTTGCCTTAGGGAAAGCGTGCTCTATCGCATGAATGTCTTGCATGTATCAGGTACTATGAGTAATCAGTAGTTCTGCTCAGCGAGGGGCGAGGGGCGAGGGGCGAGGGGCGAGGAGGTGACGCGGAGATGGACCAGCATTATTTCATTATTTACTAGCTTCTTCCCGCGGCTTTGAACGCGATGTTTCGGGATATAAAGGATGTTAATCCGGGCGTAGAACAATCTTTCTCTATGCATAGTTTTAGCCCGATCAGTTCGGTAGTTTTGGTGTGAGGATTTCACAAACATCCACGCTTGCCAACGCTTGCGCATTTATAATTAGTGTGGTGTGATTTACGTGAAGTTATATAAACTGAAATTATGATCTACGTAGTAAGTAAAGCACTCCTACGAAACAACAGTATAATATCTTGGTCACCTAGTTACTCCTACGTCACTCAGCTATGCTCAAAAAGGGTCGTGTCATGTATACATACATACATACATACATACATACATACATACATACAGTGTTATTTACGTCTACCTTGCTTGCCTCGGTCGGCACTAGGCACCTAGGCACCGTTGAGAGAGTTCAACCACAGCGACAGCTAGGCTACTCTACTCATGCATGGGGCTAGTCAATTTGTAAGTATTTGTAATTTAATGAGAATTACGTATGTGAGTGCATTCCTATGTAAATGTAGAGCGGGTGGTCGCTGAACAGACGGTCCCTGCTCCGGCGCAGGGTCGTCGTCGGTGGTCCGCGCGGGAGCGGGCGCTGGCGGCACCACCGAGTCGGCGAGCGGAGCCGTGGACCTGCCTATGATGACAAGGTTCTATCTCCCGTCGTGCAAGCATGCCGCAGTACTCTGCACCGGAAACCATTTGCAAACCAAATGCTCTGCGATGGAAATGTTTCATCTCAGAGCGCTCGTTAGAATAACTGACTCACTTATTCCGACCGATCAAATTGCTCGTTGGTTTTTTGTGCCAGTTGTGTGCCGGCCGTGCCGGGTCGCCGTTTGCATGCCGTTACTGCATCGAGTGCCCGCTGCTTGCTAGTTCCTTACTGTTCATATTTACACTATAATCGGTGAATCTGAACTGAACTGTAACATCCGAAAACGCGGAGCTAGGTGTTCAATTCAAACTTTGTAAAACTACAATAAATTATTGGACAATCTTGAGTGGAACACTTTTTTGGTATTGTCCGTATGCTAATGTTAGTTATCAGAAGCGGGAGGGAGGCGCGGAGTGGATGCAGAGGACGCGGACACGGGAGTCATGGAGGGGATGCAGAGGACGCGGACACGGGAGTCATGGAGGGGATGCAGAGGACGCGGACACGGGAGTCATGGAGGGGATGCAGAGGACGCGGACACGGGAGTCATGGAGGGGATGCAGAGGACGCGGACACGGGAGTCATGGAGGGGATGCAGAGGACGCGGACACGGGAGTCATGGAGGGGATGCAGAGGACGCGGACACGGGAGTCATGGAGGGGATGCAGAGGACGCGGACACGGAAGTCATGGAGGGGATGCAGAGGACGCGGACACGGGAGTCATGGAGGGGATGCAGAGGACGCGGACACGGGAGTCATGGAGGGGATGCAGAGGACGCGGACACGGGAGTCATGGAGGGGATGCAGAGGACGCGGACACGGGAGTCATGGAGGGGATGCAGAGGACGCGGACACGGAAGTCATGGAGGGGATGCAGAGGACGCGGACACGGGAGTCATGGAGGGGATGCAGAGGACGCGGACACGGGAGTCATGGAGGGGATGCAGAGGACGCGGACACGCGGAACAGGACAGGCCGCTGCTGATTTACACATTGAATGCAACGATAACGAATAAATAACGGAGCGATCACGATTTGATTCACGAGTGATGCGCCGCGGCTAACGACGGAATATATTCCGGATAATTGGCAGCGGCTGGCTGGAGGCGCGGGCGGGGCGCGGCGCGGCGCGGGCGGGGCGGGGCGGGGCGCGGCGCGGCGCGGGCGGGGCGGGGCGGGGCGCGGCGCGGCGCGGTCGCGACACTCGGTGGTAGTTGGATGCAGTATCAGTAGATCACAATCTACTTCGGCACGGCACTCATTACTATTGTTTCTAAATGGTAACGCTGAAAAATGCAAATTTACATTTAGGTTTTCCGTGCGTCTCGACTGGTCGCGAAGGGAAGAGACTTTTGGCTCTGCGTGCGTATGCGCAGCCTAACTCGTCGTGAATGCATTTTTTGCGTGTTCGCTCGGTTTAAGCAATGATTGAGGAGGTCGGAGCCCGGGCCCCGACGCACGCGGATCATGGAGCACGTCAACAATGGAGGACATGCGTAATGGCGTATCATCGTACAATAATATTTGGTGGTCGGAAGACAAACACTCGCCCCCCCCCCCCTCCGCGCCCGCGCCCCCCCCGCCGCGCGGAGTGTTTGCGTCGGGCAAACGAGCGCGCCGCCGCCGCGATGTTTTTTCAAACGGACAGTTTATTCCCAGAGTTTGGTTTCTGTTGAATGAAACGAGGCAGCATTGCAGGCGCAGTGCAACCTATATCCTGTCTCTGTTGAGTCCTCCGGTCCGTTGAGGCCGGCTCTCTCCGCCGGCGGCGAGCCTGTCCCACAGTCCTGTCCCACAGTCCTGTCCCACAGTCCTGTCCCACAGTCGTGGAGCCGGTGAGTTCAGTTCAGTTGAGACGTCAATCAATAGAGGCTTAGTTTGAACGAGTTGGGCAGCTCATTGTGAAGATGTCAACATGTCGGAGACGGTGGTATTAAAGATACCTTGGTGTGATTGAATTAATGTCAGAAAAAGCCGACGAACTAGAATACATGATACAGTCTCTATGCTCGGAAAGTAGAGTTATTGGATTGGAAGTAAATATGTCAAAAACTAAAATAATGACCAACAGAAACGAAACCCCAATATCTGTAGAAACAAACACGCTAGAATACGTATCAGAATATGTATATCTGGAACATATCATCTCATTCAAGGCCTGCACAGAGAAGGAGGTTAACCGCAGAGTGAAAAGCACGTGGAACAAATATTGGGCTATGAAAGAGGTCTTCAAGGGAAACATGCCCTTAGAACTGAAGACCAAGGCAATGAACATCTGCCTAACACCATGTCTTACGTATGCCTGCCAAACCTGGCCCCTCACTAAAAAGTTATTGGAAAAACTAAGAGTATGTCAAAGAGGAATGGAGAGAAGCTTCCTTGGGTTAAAACTAAAAGACCGTATCAAAAACAAGACCATCCGACGCAAGACACGGGCTAAGGAAGTGATCCAAGGAATACTTAGCCTTACGTGGGGCTGGGCCGGTCGTCTCCAACGGCTAAACGCAAACAGATGGAGTCAAATCACCACGAATTGGTACCCCCGCGACTCAAAACGGAAAAGAGGGAGGCCGCTAGCCCGCTGGAGCGATGATCTGGCAAAGACTGCAGGAAAACTCTGGTCTACGACTGCTAGAAATAGAATAGATTGGAAACGTTTGGAGGAGGCTTTCACCGCCACAGGCGGTCCATACACTAACAACTAGGAGTAAGATAACTTTAATTTTATACTAACCCTTTATAACCTTTTAACTTCAAACATTTATTTTTATTTTGTAAATCAATCAGTGTATTGGAAAATAACGCTATTTTTTTTTATTTTTTTTTTGGTGTGATTGAAGGGGCTCCAATGCAGTGCGGCGGCGGGGCTGATCCCCGGACGCCAGGTGTCTGGTGCAGGTGGAGGCCCGCACGGCGGCTGGTGCTCCTCGCTACTCTACCTAGGTACTCCACAGTAGGTAATCGGATGCAGGACACAAAGCCATCAACGTCCTGCCGGAGTAATAATACATTTCGTGTTGATAGCTGCAGTAGTTGCTGAGTTAGTAAGGAGGTAAAAAAGGACAGACAAAGCGAGACCATAAGGGTTTCGAAACAGATCTTCGATCTCGAAACCCTAAAAAACAGTGTTAAAGGTCACGCAGGACACGCGGGCCGACGGGTTGTCGCCCAACAAAGAGCAGGTACACCTCGCGCTACCGCCGCCGACACGGCCGGTCCCGCGCCGCCGCGCCGTCGGTCCCGCGCCGCCGCGCCGTCGGTCCCGCGCCGCCGCGCCGTCGGTCCCGCGCCGCCGCGCGGTGGCTCGGGCGGTCGGGCTCTCAGTCTAATATTAATGTATGCAATTCATTTCGCATAATTAATGTGCCGTTGAGTTGTTTGTTTTTAAGCGGATTAGTGTAAGCCGAGTCTAGACAGATTTATTTGCAAAGATTGATCCTTATCTTACTTATTTAGCAAACAAAATCAATTTAAAATACAATAATACAGGATGTCTGTTGTTGTTTTCTTATAAATGGAGGGCATGACTCCTTTCACAACTTTTCTCTAACTCTCGTGGTTTCGGACTTGGCCATCACCGCCCTTCTCAAAAAACCACCCTATATATAAAGCAGCATGCTCGCATGCTGCGCCGCAGCGATGGCGGCAGGCGGCGGCGGCAGGCGGCGGCGGCAGGCGGCGGCGGCAGGCGGCGGCGGCAGGCGGCGGCGGCGGCAGGCGGCGGCGGCAGGCGGCGGCGGCGGTGTGCAGGCGGCGGCGGCAGGCGGCGGCGGCAGGCGGCGGCGGCAGGCGGCGGCGGCGGTGTGCAGGCGGCGGCGGCAGGCGGCGGCGGCAGGCGGCGCTCGAAGTGTCACTGTGATCCATCCGCGACTCCTGCGCCCGCACCTCTGTTGCAAACAGTTCTTGACATATGAACGCCTCGCTCGACCGTGCCCAGACCATGCCCCTAACTAATACAGAGGTGGTCGTCTCACAGCTTGCGCGAGAGTGTCCACTTTATACGAACCCCCCCTTTTGCATTTTTCAAAAGTACGTGATGTGATCCGCATCATGAATCCATATGAGCCTGATAAGATCTTGTCTTCTGTGTCTATGAGAACTTACTTAAATCGTAGTGTAGTTATTTAATTTAATTGAAAGATTAAATGCAACAAAGTTGTTTGCTAACCTCGTGCAAATATAATATGTTTAATATATGACAAAGGGCAGAAGCCTTTATTCACAAAGAAAATTACAATAAAATAATAGAAAAAAAAATAGATTTAGAATTGAAACAATTGAGCTAACTGCAGACTGTTGCAAACAATCAACAGGTAGCTCAACTGATCCATATCAATACCAGTCGTCGCGTCCCCGCTTCGCTGGCTGCATTGCCCCGCTGTATGACAATGCCGATGCGCTGCGCCAGACAAAGTGAATATTTATTTTTTAGTTAGAGCATTGATATTATTATGTCAATGATATGCCTATTTTATGTTTAAACAAAATGTTGCAGCTACCATGCATTCTTGTTTGTATTGAATAAGATATTTATTAACATTCCAACTATTTTGACGCCAACTAAGATAAAATGCGTCTTAGTTGGACTTCTTCAGTGCACTCGTCCTGATAATCCTGACGTCCCGATGAACTACCGGCGGCGGCGGCGGCGGCGGCCGCGGCGGCGGCGGCGGTGTGCAGGCGATGTGCACTAACCATGTAATCATCGATCTTCTGTTCTTCAGGATGCTTCGAAAAATGTGTGAGGTCGAGTCGAGTTGAGAGGTTGAGAGGTTGAGCGCCGCCGGCTCGGGACGGAGCGATCGCAACCTGTTCGGTTAAAAATAAACAGGGCATGGCGTGCGAGCCGAGATTGTATCCCGCGGGCGGGGGCGCGGGGGCGCGGGGGTGCGGGGGCGCGGGGGCGCATTGAACCGGTCCGCGGTCCATTGGTCGGCGGCGGCCGCGCAGCACCCATAAACGATATTGCCTGTTTCTGTACGACGCGACGCCTGGAATGCAAGAATGATGGAAGCGATTCAACCAGCCTCGGCCTCCGCCTCGGCCTCCGCCTCGGCCTCGGCGGGTTTCGTATCATCGTAGTGCCTGTGCTCGGTCGCTACTCGCTAGCACCCCGTGCTCGGCCGCGCGCGCGCTGTGCGGGGTACCTGCTCGCTTTGTAAAGGCAAGTCTCGACAGGAGGCAGGATCGACCGCCGCGCGCCGGAAGGAGGGCGCTGGTGTCCTGAATGGGAGTGCGGTGGACGGGCAGACGAGCGCCCGCGGGAAGGTGGCGCCCGCGCACGCGCCGCCGCGGGCTGCGGGGCATCCCGACCCCGACTACACAGCTGCTCCTCTCTTGCTCAGAAGTCAGGGGAGCCGTGCTCAACTGGACATTATCTCCTACGCACTCAACGATGTAGGTCGCTGAACAGGGGGCCTACTCGGGAAAAGAAAATCTGTTTATGATTATTTTTCGTGCAAAACAATTCTTATGTACCTATTGCGCTTGTAAGAAAATAACGTTTGTACGAAATCGAATCAGATACATCAAGTTAATTTTAACGAGTACGGGTCGTACTCCGGGGGAGGTCCCCGGGGGGGTCAGCCTTCCGTTTGTAAAGTTCTCGTTAGGAGTATAATTTTATTTGAATAACTATAATCATCAGTAGTTTTTGTCGATGTGTTCGCGTCTCGTCACGAGCCGCGAGCCGCGAGCCGCGAGCCGCGAGCCGCGAGCCGCGAGCCGCGAGCCGCGAGCCGCGAGCCGCGAGCCGCGAGCCGCAGCTCGGACACACATTATTCTTTTCTAATGAGTCATGCTCAAATATTTGTTTGACATTAGCGCGCAGCGGTCACCTAATTAAATGAATATCGTTAGCGACCACGAACGCGAAGGCTTCAACTCGGCTCACCCCCGTCCCGCGCAGCCGCCCCTCCGCTCCGCTGGCATTTTAATTAAACGTGTTCCCTCCCTCCCCCTCCCCCTCCCCCTCCCCCGCCTGCACTGGCCGGGTCAGGCTCGCGTGATGCGCTATGATTGCAGCGCAGGCTGCCTGCGCCCGCGCACATGCGCTCGCTCCCGGGCGGCGGCGCACGAGCTGCGCGCCTCGTCTCGTTGCCGATGCTCGGTGCTCGGTGTGAGCGGGCGGTCACACGATGATGATTGCGCTCATTAGTCGCTTCGCTAGGTGTCCCTCGGGCGCGCGATTCATTCGCACTCGCCTCGCCTCGCCTCGCCTCGCCTCGCCCCGCCTCGCCTCGCCTCGCCTCGCCTCGCCCCGAGACGCGCCGCTGATTGGAATTAATGAGCGTGAGAATCAGCGCGACTCCCGCGCTCAGGGCCTCCACGGTCCACAACAGCACCAGCGAACAGCGACACTCGCTCATGACGTAGCCGACGCGGGGTGCTGGAGTGAATCTAGCGAAACCAACACCAGCACCTTGAGCCTTAACGCGAGGTGGTAGAGTCGAGTGTCCCGGAGCCGCGAAGGCTGTCTGTAGCCGCGCCCGGGGCGCACCGCCGGCGCCGCGCCGCCGCCCGCCTCACGCGCCCGTGTCATACGTACTTTAGGTACAGCTTCACACAGCGCTCGGCGCAGTCAGTGGTGTGCCGAGACGAGGCCGCTCGCGGCTGAGCGCCCGTGCCTCGGCTCGGAGTGACGCACGCCGCGCCGCGCCGCGCCGCGCCGCGCCGCGCCGCGCCGCGCCGCCGCGGTGTATTTCGGCACCGCGCTGATTGGCCGCACAATAGCCTCGTTAGGCGCATGCGCATGACACACGCGCTGTGTGACAGCACATCACACCACACACTATAAATATGTACCTAGGAACAAATCACACAGTAACTAAATCTGAATACCTACCTAACTACAAAACAAAATACCTAGTTTGCGTGCGCGTTCAAATATTTAGCTTGGTACGCGCAGGTCGCGCAGGTACACCTACGGCGCGGCGTCACAGCGGCGTCACAGCGGCGCGGCGTCACAGCGGCGCGGCGTCACACCGGCGGCGCGGCGTCACAGCGGCGCGGCACTCTCTACGAACTCCATCACTAGTCCTTTAATAGGTAATCATCTAATCATTCATTCATAGTGATGAAGTTCGTGCAGCTCACCATCTCGCTTGTGACGGAGGAGCTCGCAACAGTCGCCACCACCACCGCGCCGCGCCTCTACTCTCACACTCTCAGACACTCGTGCACTTTACTGCATGCAACTAAGCATAGAGGCAGGCGGCACGCGAGCGCGTTCCATCTGTTGTACCTACGCTCTAGACGAGACTTCACGAGATTTGAGTAAACTTGGTTAGTTACGTGTACCTACGTGTACGTGTACGTGTACGTGGTACACCTACCTAACTAGGTATCCCGTTTCAAAAATGCCTACCTACACGTACCTACTACCTAGGCATAGGCATGGGTGGCGATGGAGAATACTAGTACCTAGGTAGGTACGCCAATATTGATACAGAGCGCGTTTGCGAATGGGATTCATGATAATGAATGACATAACTACCTATATTTTGTAGGAAACTTTAATTTAATGAACTAAATGGATGTCTGCAAAGAAGTAGGTAGGTAGCGCTCTACAATCGGCCTCGCTCCAATGCTCCATGCGGCAGGTCCCGGCGGCGCGGCGCGGAGGGCCGCCGGGCGCGGCGCGGACACAATAGGGTTTAATTGGCACTCCTGCGCATCTGCATCTGCTACCATCCTATTGAGTGCGGGTCGTGCGGCGTGCCCGCGACAAGTGCGCGTGCGGCGGCCTGACACGCGCGCCAGCAATAACTGCGTGCCCCGGATAGCGCGTCCAGTCCAGTCCAGTCCACCGCTGCACCGCGCACCGTGGGAACTGGAGCCGGCTTCTTACTTAAGAGATGCACCACAACTATTACTTACCACAACAATATGTATGCCATCAGTGAAATAGGTACATCCAAATACCACTTCTCAAATCTCAATAATCTTATTATATTTGATATTCCTACCTAATGTACCTATACCTACTCAGTTCTTTCTTCGCTCAAGGTTAGTTTTCTACACAGGGATAATTTCTTCTGAAAATGCTAGAACGTGATTTACATGTATAAAACTTGTTTCACAAAGTAAATCACAAATGCTGAAAATGACCCCAACCTGCAGTGTGCTGCAGCGCAGCGGTCCTCGGCCTGCGACCCCTCGCCTCCGCGCCTCCCCTCCCCGCCACTTGCAATCAAATCAAATGAATGCTGCTCGTTGGGAAAGCTCGCGAGAAGCGCGGGGTGGCGCGGGGCGCGGGGTGGCGCGGGGCGCGGGGAGCGCGCCGCCGGCCAGTCCCAGCTCGGCGCCCGCGGCCAGCGCACGCGCACGTGCTCTCACACGGAACACGGTACTCGAGTGCATCCATAGACACGGGCGGCGCCGGCGAGTGAACCCGCGCCCAGCGTCGCTGGCAGTGATTGCAGTGCGGTGCGTGTTGTGCAGTGCGGCATGGGGCCGGTGGGCCGGCGCCCCGCCCGCGCCCCGCAGCGCTGACCCGATGCGCCCATGCATCACCCTGCTGCTCGCCCTCGCCCTCGCCTGTCTGCTGCACGTACGTCTTCCCGCACACCACACACCACACACCACACACCACACACCAGTCATTCTGACAGTAGTAATGTGCAAGAGCCGGTCGTAGGTAGGTATCAGGTACGATTCGCTTCGAGATCAGTGCGTGGAGTGGAGTGAAGTCGTGTGAATGCTCCGTCGCAGGACGTGCTCCGCGTGCGGATGCGCGGCTGCTCTACTCGGCAGGCTGCGCACGCGCACGCGCACGCTCGCCCGCGCCGTCCCCCGGCGCGGTCCTCGGCTCCCACATCTCCCTGGCTCTGGCTGTCCCGAGACACCCCGCATCACATCTCTATAATCTAAATGTTACGGTCACTCTCCTCTCTTTCTCTCTCTCTCTCTCTCTCTCGTCATCTCGGCGTCCACACGGCATCACACGGCCTACCAACGATAAACAAATCAATATTGTAAAATGGTTTCGATCTTATCCAACAACAAGGCCATCTCGTTTCATAATTGGTAGGTATCGTTCCGAAACGTTTGTGGCCACCTCGGGGGTACCGCAGGGCTCCGGTCTGGGTCCCATTTTATTTAACGTCTTTATTTTAATAATGATATTTTTGATTATTTCAAATACTCTCATATTGACTTGTTTTCTGATGATTTAAAAATATTCAAACTATAAAAATGTATCTGTCGTTATAGTCCAACAGGCAAATCTGAATAGCCGGGACTTTTGGTATTTAAATGTTTTTAGAAATTAATAACGAAATAAAAAAAAAATTGTTATAACAATCAAACAGCAATTTTCCTGCCTGCGCTGCGGTCTCCACACTAGGTACCTAGGTATGCAAAACGTGTATCGTGGATCGTGGATGGAGATCAGTCATTTGATTTGATGAAATTACGGACTACTTACTAGAGGTAGATTACTATCTGAGATCAATGATGATAAAGTAAGATGGAAAATTAAATTTAATAGATAACTAGGTACCAAACATAGTCTTATGAAAAAGAAAAACACAGAATAAGTTCATATCTTCCAAACTAAATCATATAAAATAAACAAATGTTTAATAGGTAGGTACATCTAGTGTGTAGAGTAGATAGATGTGGTATAAAGAAACATAATTATTTAACAATCAAATATAAAACAAGCATGAAATAGTAACTTCAACATCGTATTGAAGTAATTCTTCGGGAGAGTCGTATGTAGGAGAGGGTTTGTTGTAATCCCGTGCTAAATAGTGTTTGTTTGTCTTAAATCAATATTGAAAACAAGTCGATGAGCACATGAGAGGCGGCTACGCTGGCTCTTGGTAGGTATGATCTATTGATATTGCGAGAGGTGCCGCACCGCCTGGGCCACTCCACCGCCTGCCTCCCCACTCGGGTGTACCTATCTATCTAGGTATCTAGTTTTCATCTAGTTTTTTCCTATCGACGATTCCGAAAGGTATTTCCGAATATAGAGTGGGATCTCAATGCAAAATGTACTTCTTCTGTATTTATTATATTAACCTCACGATGCGCGATGGACTCACCAGGATACGTTACGTAGGTACCTACGTACCTAGGTACTATTTGAAAATTGGCGAGCATTTGTCATAATGCTGTTTATCATTTACTATATATACAATCTACCTAGATCATTCAATGAACCAATCACCTTATTTGCTTACAATACTACAATAACAATTAAATGTGATGAAATAAATAATTTAATTCTGACATTAACAATTCAATAATTAAATGGCTTGACAATAATAACCCGAAAATAAATATAAATAAAACAAACATAATGCATTTTAGTCAAAAGATTCAAAATTATCCTCAAATAGACCTACAGTTTAATGGTAGTAAAGTAGATGTGGTAGAATCAACAAGATTTCTAGGTATTCAAATTGACTGTAAATTAAATTGGATAACCCATAATGAAGTTTTAAGTAAGCGAATATGTAGCTCTACCTACGCACTCTATAAACTGTCCTCCATTGTTAATACAGAAACACTATATACGAGTAGAGTCTATCCTAAGGTTTGGTATAATTTCCTGGGCTAACTCTACCAACAAAGACTTCATCTAAATTTATAAGACAAAAAAGATGTATTAGATGAATGTTTAGCCTGCACGTTACCGACAGTTGCAGACCTTCGTTCATTGAGCACAAGATTCTAACGCTTCCGTCGCGTCGTTATATATTATAATGTATTTGAAATGGCACTATTTGTTAGAAAACATCCCCATCTTATCCCACGCAAGTCTGACTTGTCAGACTTGCGTGAATAGACGCTCTATTCCAATAAGTTCAACTCAAATTTCAACGAGTTGAATAAATTGTTTTTTTTTTCAAGTATTTAAACTTTGTAACTACCTACTCTGTGAAAGTTGAAAAAAATTGAATATTTTTATCCAGAAAGTTCAATTGGAAGAAGTAAAATATACTTAAAACTATGTATGTTTGTTGAGCCGTGGAAGGAGAAAAGCTTTACCCAGCTGTGGTACAACAATGGCTAAATACATAGAGTAAAAACTCGCTGCTGTCTCAGCAGAGGGATAGTGTCATTCAACAATTTGACAATTTGTGTAACCAAAAACCGATCTATGTGTGTTTTGACAGCTCGTAAATACAGTGCTTTCACTCACACATTCATATGATTGAATGTTGCAAGTAAATGGCACTTTCCCTAAAAAAATGGGTAATTTTGTAGATCTCAGTGGTGCAGCGGGCGAGAGTCCGCCTGCGACGCAAGTGGTTGCGGGTTCGATTCCCGCCTCGGAACAAATTAGTGTACGATCTACAGAAATTTGTTCCGTTGGTCTGGGTGTTTTCTATGTATCATAAAAAATATATCTGTCTTTGTATATAATGTATTAAATATATCAGTTATCTAGTACCCATAACACAAGCTTTGAGTAGCTTACTTTGGGGCTAGATGGTGCTGTGTGGATTATCCAGCATTATTTATTTTGTGCTTTTGCTTATTAACTGGTGGGCGTCAATTGTTAATTCTCAAATTTCAAAAAAATGCATGAATGAGGTTTAAAAAAACAAGAACATTTGATAGTAGGGAAAGTTTGGATGTTTAGATGTATGGATGGATGTTTGTTACCTTTTAACGCCAAAACTACTGAAGGGGTCGGGATATTTTGTAAACAGGTAGCTTTAGGCCTGGAATAAAACATTTTATCCTATAAATCAGTTCCCATGGGATTGAAAGAAATAACCATAAGGCGTTTCCATAGAAGCAAAACGTGCGAAGCCGCGGGCAGAAACTAGTATATTATATATTTCTACCTACTTATATGTTAGAGCTAAATCTAGTTTGATACAAAATTAAAGAAGACTCGTCAAGTGCGAGTGTGACAAGCACGCCGAGAGTTTAAAACATTTATCAATTGATGCCAATATGTTGTAAATTACAACATAAAGACACACAAACTATTTAATACTACACCTGCAGGAAAAGTGGCTTATTCCTTTCTACACTGCAGAAAATACAGCGTTACTGTCGTACTAAACTGCGGCTAAACTCTATGCAAAACCATTTCTAAAGTTTTTTTTACAAGTTAGTAGCCGGTAGCTATTCAAAAAGGTTTTACTCCAAGTCCGACAAATAATATTGGCTTTACCCGTTTTCGAAACAAACGTTTAAAAAAAGAACCAAGTGAAAACGCACTCGCGTCTATTGCCACAGATTACTAGATAGAATATCCTGGAGTGATTTTGAAAAATACTAAAACTATGTTTTAATGTAAAGTAGGTACCTACCTATGAGTAAATTTGGAGAAAGTTAAATTCCTACCTTTCACACGAGACACCTTTCCTCTACTACTTTATACTTAGTACCAAACCGGGGAATTTTTTTCCCCCACGCATAGCAACATTTTCACGAAAACTGCTTTGAAAAAATTTCAATTTATTTATGATTTTTGATGGCTGTTTTACGCAATATTACAAGTTTAAGTTTAGTACTCACCCATGAAATTACCTTTTTGCATTGTTAGTTTTCTTATTAGTGGTGTTTGCACACCCTTGCACCGCACAATACACCATTTTTATATTTTTTTGTCGGAGCTGCTTTCCGCGCCATTTGAAGTATTGTACTAGGGGTTCGAAATTGAAATTGCGACGATAAGTCGCAATTTTTTAGACTTTCCACGTTTGTGTCAACTATCATTCGCCTTCTTATTCTAAGGCTAAATATAAAAATAAAATCATCATAGCACTATTCGTAAACTCCAAATGCCTTACAGTAAATCAGCTTTCCTACAAAAAAGTGTAGCCTGTATGTCACGTAAAATCTATTATAAAATACCTAAATCATTAAAAGATCTTGACTACTACATTTAGGACCAAATTTTATAAATTATTAATAATTAACAAATGCTATTTTAATATTTTTATTTTTTATTTTATTTATTTAGACGCACAAAACATAAAATAATCACAGAATATACAAAACTTAAATAAAATTGGTTCAGAACTTGATTATTTCACAAATTATGTGCATACAGAGAATCTTACGAGCAAAACATGTAGAGCAAAAAATTCACAATATAAAAAATATGGTATATATATATAAAACAGAATAAAGGGATACCATAGGCTAATTATAAGTAAGTGTTTGAGCACACCTACCAGCAATTAGACCATTGTATGTTTAGTATTAGGAGTTTAATTTAATTTAATTGATTTTAAGGTTCGGGTAAACTGGCTCAATTTGAGAACAAAATATTAACGATTTTAAGGCAGATATATTTTGATATAACCTTATTTTACTATTGCGCCTGTTACTTATTACTTTTTAATTGTTGACGTTATATAAAATAACAATATATCGAGTATTCCGTAATTCCGTTATATACTTATACCTAGGTAGAGATATTCCATTCTAAAAATGCACGTCGAGTGTCGGTAGTCGGTACCTATAACGTTTTGTGGAGGGGGCTGCATTCATTACGGTCGTAAGCGGGCTTACTACGAACCTTATTTGTGTTGGAAGAACACCAACGTTTCATCCCTTACATCCGTAATGAATTCGTCAAACTACGATAGTTTTTATAGTAAAAGGGGCGTGCATTTTTATTATGGTTTATAATAATAATAATAATAATAATAATGCTGGACAATTGACACAGCATTATCTAGCCCCAAGCTAAGCAGAGCTTGTGTTATGGGTACTAGATAACTGATATACTTAATACCATATACTACATAGATAGATATTTTTTTATTATAGATAGAAAACACCGATAGTTATCTCTACAATGTTTTCATTGAACTGTATTGGTTTGAAAGTCCGTCAGGTCGGTAGTTATATTATATGTATCGAGTTCAGACAGACAGACGCGGAGGTGAACCACCTTTGTCATTGAATCCTATACTTAGTTCATTTTTAGGGTTCCGTACCTCCAAAGGAAAAAAGGAACCCCTAGAGGATCACTTTGTTGTACGTCTGTCTGTCTCTCTGTCTGTCTGTCTGTCCGTCTGTCAACCCTCTTTTCTCAGGTACGTGTGGTGTGGACATAACGAGTTGAAATTAACGTCAAAAACTCAAGTCCGTAACCTTTTTAGCCGCAATATAAATAAAACTTCTAAGTCAATGCACTCAAATGTTACAGCCGTTTATGTCCGAATGTTTTGAAATTTCCAAGGGAATCACATGCACATAATACTTAGGGTAAGTACCTACTTCCTGTAGACCAAGATTCATGATATTTGGTCAACAGCAAGGTCTTTTAGCACAAGTAAAGGGAAAAATCTTAAGATCGTAAATTAGTAGTTAATTCACCAAAAAAAAATTACTTTTGTTTCTTGCGATAGAGCAAAACCTATAGGATACTTCCTGCTTACCTAGAATCATACCATTTGGTAAGAAGGAAGGTCATATACCTAGCACAAATAACGAGAAAAATTTTAAAACCGTAAAAATGTCGTTAATTAACAAAAAAAAAATTATTGATTCTCCCCCTCGACCAAAATATACAGAGTAAGTACCTACTTCATGTTGACCTAGAATCATGATATTTGGCAAGAAAAAAGGTCTTACAAGTAAACGGAACCCTTAGCGCGCGAGTCGACTCGCACTTGACGTTTTATTCTATTAGTTTATTTAATTCAGAAGAACTAAACATAAGTAAAAGTGCCTGCTTAATAATGACCCTAGCAGACGAGTATCTTGTAGTCTGACCATCTTATTAATAATTTGTGATGTCATGTACCTGTACCTACTCGTCTCGTAGCATAGTTTACATACTTAGATAGATATGTTGGAGCTGAGAGCCCAGAAGATGTTCATTCGATTTTTAAATTTTAAATTCAAAACATTGAGACCTAGACCTCTCTCGACTCCAAGGGGAGCAAATGCATTAATCTCAAATTGAAAATTGCAATCAATCCCATCACCTTATCCGTAGAAATACCTGCACGTGGACTTTCATTTGGTTCTTTTTTAGGGTTCCGTAATCAACCCTTAAAGTTCGCCATCTCCATCGCTCCGTCCGCAGCTTTATTACTATTAACGCTGAAGAAGTCGAAGGAAAAAACCTGATTTTTTTTCAGTGCATTTACTTGTCTAAGTTGGTCATTATTTTGTGAAAAAAATGCTTGTAGGTGGTGTGAATTTAAAAGGAAAACCACACAGCTTTAGTATGCTTTACTAGTTGAGTACCTAATTGTCGTCCTAATCAACTTAAAAAATGTACTTTGGTCAGTATAAGGAAAATTTAAACAAATTTGAAAAAATAAACTCGATAAGGTTGTTAGATATTTAAAACAGGTAAATCCATGCAACTACTTATACTGCACGTGGCCGAACACGCTCTTGACCATCTATTTAAATTATTGTTCCAAAGCGATCGGAGCCGATCTTATTTTGCGGACTTGCAATGAAACGTTTTTGTCGTTTGAGCTAGGTATAATGATAGTAACCATAGCTACCGGCTGATATTTCGTAAAATAAAAAACAAGATCCGTCAAGTGCGAGTGTAACTCGCGTGCCGAGGGTTTTGAACGTTTCTCAACAAATATGTACCAAAAGTACCGGTTAGAGACTTTGCAATTTAACGAATACCTAAGAATAGTAGGTACCTTTTTTACCAATTTTTCGACTTTCTTCGAAATATTTCAAAAAGTATTAAAGCTACAGAATTTTGAAAAACTGTTTTGAAATGTCCAAACCGATACCTTTTATTTGATACCCCACTCGGTGAGGTAGAAACCTTTTTGAAAAACCCTTTTGAAAATTAATCCCCCCTTATTGACCATTTACAAAAAGTGTTATTTTTTCAAACTTCTCTCTATTTTTCCTGTAAAATATAGATCCATGTCTATAAACGCTCCATACATTTTACATGGATCGCTCTGCAATCTTCGGAGATAGGGGGGGGGGGGGGGGGAATGGGTATTTTTCGACTTTTTTCTAAATATTTTAAAAAGTATGAAACCTACAGAAATTTGAAAAACTGTTTTGATATGTACAAACCGATACCTTTCATTTGATACCCCATATTATGACTCTGTAGGTATCTTTTAAAATTTCGGCATCACAATTTGTATGGAAAATATTCATTTTCATTTTTCATTTATTTTCATTTATTTTTCTCTAAATCTGTACAGGCGCACGAAATGTATTATTATTTTAAATTTCAAGTTGATAGCAGCTGCAGTAGTTTTTGAGTTACTAAGGAGGGAAAAAAGGACAGACAAAGCGAGACCATAATTATGGTCCCTTAAGGGTTTTGAAACCGATCTTCGATCTTAAAAACCCTAAAAACAAGACGTTTGAAGAAATTTGTTTTTTTTTACGAATATTTTGGTTTTAATGGGATAAGCTTAGAATAAGAAGGCTTAGAATGATAGTTGACACAAACGAGGTGAATCTAAAAAATTGCGACTAATCGTCGCAATTTCAATTTCGAACCCCTAGTACAATACTTCAAATGGCGCGGAAAGAAGCTCTCACAAAAAAATATAAAAATGATGTGTTGTGCGGTGAAAGGGTATTTAAACACCTGTAGCAAGAAAAATAATATTGCAAATATATCATTCCACTGGTAAGTACTAATATTACATTTGTAATTTTGCCTAAAATAGTCATCAGAACTCTTAAATAAATTTTAAAATTTCGTCCGCCATTTTCGTGAAAATGTTGCTATGCACTGGGGAAAAAATACCCCGGTCTTGTAACTTAGTACCGAGGTAGGTATATAGAAATAGTAGAGGAGAGGGTGGACTTCGCTTAGTTAGGACTTAGGAATCATACTACGCGTAATATCACAGTTTTAGAATTTTCGGTCACTCGACGATATTCTGAGTAGATTCAAATTGTAAACTAAAATTACTATTATTCTAAGAAAATTACAATAAATGAATGGAAACAAATTAGAAGTAGTGTTTACAATTGAAACAATTGAGCTAACTGCAGACTGTTGCAAACAATCTAGAGACAGCTCAAATTAACGCTGTAAAACCTAGATATTCCGGAAAACCTCGATACCGCCACGGACCTAGACCTCTCTCGAGTCCAAGGGGAGCAAGTGCAATAAACTCAAATTGAAAATTGCAATCAATCCCATCACCTTATCTGCAATACCTGCACAAGCACGTTCACTTGGTTATTTTTTAGGGTTCCGTAGTCAACAAGGAACACTCATAGTTCGCCATGTCCGTCGCTCCATCCGCATCTTAGGCTGGAGACTATTAGAACTAGAAAGCTGTAATTTGGCATGGGGATAATAATATGTACATTATTACTATTAACGTTGAAGAAGTCGTAGGAAAAAAATTCTGATTTTTTCAGTGTAGGTACTAGTTACCTACTTGTCTATGTTGGGCATTATTAATTGAGAAAAAAATGCTCGTAGTAGGTGGTGTGAATTTAAAAGAAAAATTAAAAAGCTTTAGTGTGCTATTGAGTACCTTATAGTCGTCCATTTAAAAATAAACACTAATCAACTTAAAATTTTTATTTTAGTGAGTAAAAGGAAAATTTGAACAAATAAAAACGAATTAAAAAAATTAAAATTAAATTATTATTCCGAAAACGAGCGGAGCCGATCTTACTTTTCGGACTTGGAGTAAAACCTTTTTGTCGTTTGACCTAGGTATAATGATAGTAACCATAGCTACCGGCTGAAATTTCGTCTAATTAAAAAAAACAAGACGTTGAAATCCACTTCCAACGTCTCGTTATTTTTTACTGCAGGTGTCAATAATTAATTGTGAAATTTTCGCAATTAACTATCGACAGTAAATTGAAATAAGATAATATCAAAAATAAAAAGGTAGGTAGGTGATAAAAAACAATGACGTGTTTCTTAATTTAAACTTTGCTTCAGTTACCCAATTTTTTTGGGTAAATGCTATTCACTTGCAACATTCAATCTTACGAATGTGTGTGTGAAAGCACTGTATTTACGTGCTGTCAAAACACACATAGATCGGTTTTTGGTTACACAAATTGTCAAATCGTTGAATGACACTATCCCTCTGCTGCGACAGCAGCGAGTTTTTACTCTATGGGGATAAGTACCCAAAAACTGTTTTCTATAATTTTTGAAAATTTTCGTAAAAAATTCCTGTAGACACATATTATGTAGCTGGGGTAACTGAGCAAATGCACAGGACGATTGCGCATTCACCCAGCTACCTTGTTCACTTACACATTACTCTAATGAGATACAATACAACAACAAACAGATCACTTATTGTTCTGTTCAAACTGGCTATTACTAGCAATCAACTTACCTTTTAAGTGTTCACAATAGTAGATTGTTTTACAAGGGACTAAAAAATCCCATTATAAACGAGGTTGTTATACTCCCGAGCGTAGCGAGGGAGGATGAAAAGACCGAGTTATAATGGGTGCTTTTGGCCCGAGTAAAACACTCTACTTTTCACTTCGATTGCGAGAAAATAAAACAATTCAAAATTAAACAATTTTCAGAAATTTTATTAATCCCTATCTAACCCGCAACGAAACAGTTCGCATTCTACCGTGAAGGGAAGAATCAACCTTCATAAAACATCACCAAGAAGGTTCTATTAAAAAAAAAAAAAGATTGACGGAGCACCAAGAAGTCGAGTTTTTATGTAAGAGAATGAATGCTTTTTACGGGCTGATGATTTTAGACAAAAATTAAAAAGAAAAAAATTTGTAGCCCTAGGTATTAAAGTCGAGTTTTAGGCCCGCTAAGCTACACTATTATGATATCTTTGTTTTGTACAATTTGTCTCTGTCCGGGATACTAGAATAACCATCAAACAATTAGGGTTCCGCGCAAAAAAATTTAATTCTATGCGGGCGAAGCCGTGGGCTAGCAATATATAAAAAGTAATGAATGCAGTAGTTTGTGTGTTGCAATGCAACATCATCCAGCAGCGGTCGGGTCACGGCAGCTTGTGTTATGTATGGATGGATGGATGGATGGATGATGGGTGTCTCCATCAACTTGTAGAGTTTCCTGATCGGAAGGTGCCTGCGCCTGTGATAGTGGGCGTGCCGGCGGCGGGGCGGGGCCTGCGCCCACCGCGCTCCGCCCCCGCCCCCGCCCCCGCCCCCGCCTCTCTACGTGATGCAGCGCACTCCACCTCCACCGGTCGGAGCTCGTGGATGAGTTCGCCGTCCACTTCACTTACATTCGCTCCCGAACAAAGTACTTGTTAAGGCGCTGCCGTGGAAAACTAAGACTGTCAGATTGCATGTCAATATTACCAAATGTGGTCGGCAGAGGCGCTTATTTTTAACATAGACTTATGCCAAATTTATCTGTTGTAGAAGAGGCAAACTTTTGTTTTATTTTGGTTGATAGCACAATCACAAGGTAATAATGTAATGTTAACTAACATTTGCCCGCGGCTTTGCTATCGTTGCATGTAAAATACCTTAATAAAACCTATGTCGCTCATTGTAGCTTCTCAATTATAATAAAAATTACATTCATCGATAGTTATTCATAGAAATCAGAAACACTTAAAAAAATAATATCATCTTCATGCATGTTAAAGTGCCGACAATATCACCGACCATTATGATAATACTTTATACATTAAAAAAATATACTAATTTAGTCAAAACAACTGAGGTCTAAATGGATTACAAAAGTGTCAATCGTTGAAGATATTTCGATTTGGTTTTGGAGGGCTTTCTCAAAAAAAAAAAATATAAATAATGCTGAACAAGCCACACAACATCATCTAACCCCAAAGTAATTAGAGCTTGTGTTATGGTATACTTATTTTGATAAACTTATTAAATACACTACACACTAGATATTTTTTATATACATAAGACATGCAACAAAGTGATTATGATTAACATGAGTGATTAACAATAATTTTGACAACTGTCATTGGAAATACAATTGTTTTGCATGTTTATTACGTTTTTAGCGTCTTTAAACATCTCCTTTACTTGACTTCTTTGTTACGCTAAAAAAAAAATTGTTATATTGATGTCAATGTACACATATTGCCAATAACAAAAAAGTTATGACAAACCGCTCCGATGAGGTTTTTCTATGAGTTATTAAAATTTTAAAGTAAATTATTATTTTTGAGTATCTGTCCTTTTGAGAATCTCTCTTCTCTAAGAGAACAAACCGATAGAACTACGAGTAATTTAAATTTGCCTGTAGTTGTACTGGTAGAACTACGAGAAAAAAATGCAAATGGTTGGTCCTAAGTAAATCAGTTATCTAGTAAGTACCCATAACAAAGCTCTGCTTAGCTTCGGCCTTGGTGATGATGTGTGAATTCATCATCATCAGCCTATATAAGTCCACTGCTGGACGTAGGCTCCTATTTTAATTTTTCAGCATTGTTTATTTATATATAAGGTCATCAAAATCGCCCTACCTATTTAACATATTTTAACTTGACCAATACTTTTCATGCTGTAAACATGTTGAGTAATACCTACCTATCTAGCTACCAGAGATAAAACCACTATAAACCTATTCTACTTAATTGGTAGGTCTGTCAATGAATAAAATTCCTGCAAATTTCTTTTGGCTTAGCTTCAATCAAATATAGACTTTATTTCAATGACGAATGAACCATTTAACCCGCAAAACAAAAGTTGTCGAAAATCGTAATTCGTCCGTCGAACCCAGCTGTCATCGCGAAAAAAGTTACATAACCTCACGTCCGTCCGAAGAGGCATCCAGCCTCCGAATGAAGCTACTGGAAGCTATTTTGAGCATATATTGAAAGGGATGTTTGAGTAATAAGGTTGAAATTCTATTGGCAAAATATTATCATTTTTGCAATTACTTCGCTAAACGCCTTACAAAAATGTGTTTTTTGGGTTTTATTATGTTAATGGTTTTATTTATTTAAAACTTTTTACATATTTCTTTTGTTGATAAAATTTCCTTTCATATAGTATTAAAATAATTAATGGTTGTCACTCAAAATATTGAGCATTTCGAGACGAAAATTTTTTTTCTTGTTCTTTCTTATGATTTTTTTTTTCAAGATCCTAGATCGTTTTATAAAATATTTTTGTATAAGTCTTTTTTCCATACATTTGACTATACACTGTTTTTTTTTTGGGCTTGTAATATGTCGGAGAACGGCTAACGGTGCGACGAAAAAGTGTACTTTCTACGGTGTCGCTGTTTGGGTAGCGTCTATATCTACATGGTGGACTAATTGTAAACTTAAAAGAAAACATATTGTAATAGCTCATAAATTACGCTCCGGGCACATTCCCCTCTATAAATTTAAACATTTGATGAAAATCACAAACTCGCCCAATTGTGACACATGTGGCGTCCTTGAAGATGTGCATCCTCGTCTAGTGGAGCTGGAGTGTGAGCGGAGCGACTCTGTAAGACCAGAACTGAGGGACGGGTTCAGTACAATGTTAACCTAACCTAGGTATAATATAATAGAGGTAGAACTTATATGGCCCACATTATCACTATGGGTCAATTTAAATGATGCTAAATTACATCAGAATGATATAAAATAGACCCACAATCCCGGTTAGAGCAGAATACTTGTACTTGCGTAGGTAATGCAGTTAAATCACGAAGACTGTTTTTCGGCAGCGTGATAATTAATATCAAAATTTGGAAATATAAACGTAGAACTGGAGGAATACGCCGTTTAATTAGATACTGCAGAATACTTGAGAATTGAGAATACTATTAGAGATAGTACAGTGTTCAGTGTTTAGTTTTATGATTTGACCTTTTCTATGTGTACATTTATTGTATTTATGGAAATAGTTTTTGATTTGATTTGATTTGATTTGATACAGAGAAAACTAAACAAGCTACATGTTTCGTGAATAATGGTTTAAGGGTGAATTAAATTTTAGGACGGCAGGGTTCCGTAAATATTGGTGTAGAAGGACGTGCAGATTTATATACAGAAATATAAAGATTTATATGTAATGTTTTTTGTTATTTTAGTGCGTAACACACTAAGGGTAGTTTCTAAGAAAATCAAATAATACCTATCGCAAAAATTTTCGACTTCGACGGGACTTGAACCTGCATCCTTCCAAAAACTTTTACCATGTTAACATTAATATTTTATATGATTTGATTTTTTATATCTAATATTTCTGAAAATTAACACAGTGACAGTGAGTTTATTAGCGATTATGATAAACGAGAAAAACGTCAACCTTTACTTCAAGAGCTAAATGTTTCTTAATTATGTATACCTACCTCAGTTTTTAAATGCGCAATGAGCATAAGTATTAACCACTGTTGGAAAGCTGTCTGCACTGACTGCTCGTGAAAACATTAGTAGTAGGTACCTACTTACTACATCAACTTATTATGACACACTAATCTAATACAAGAAATACGAAAATTGAATGGGTGGTTCTAGTAACCAAATTGCTAACATAAAAGAACGTTTAATTCTGTAAACTACGGATCCCTAAAATTTCTTAGAGTTTAGTGGTTCACGGCGACAATGTTTGCGTACTTGTTACCACTATTAACTGTGGCTGACTTGTTTCACACAGTAACTACTCCTGTCAGCTCATTAGCATTACTGATATACTCGTATGTACCACGACCACGAGTGGACAAACAGCGCATAGCATTTAATCGTGATTAATGCAGTGCACATTGCTTGTCTGCCATTTATTTTGAATCTATTAACTATTTATCTTTGTCTAATCAACGAAAATAACAACTAGATTTGAATAGAAAATCTAATAATTTTTAAGTAAACAAACAGCTTCTTGTCAAATTACATGTGCAAAATAATAAGATTTTAGATAAATTTTAAAAATCATTAGCCGATTTTATGTTACCTATAGGTAACTTTCAAGTAAACAGTGTTATTTTGAGAGCCCATCAAAATTTTCATCTATATTCATTATTATAATATGTTATTTGACAGTAAACATGCTTTCCCATTTGAATTTTACGCGTATAAAAGAAACACTTAAAATGAGGAAGAACGAAAACAGTATATTTATTTGAAACACTTAGTCACAAACAACTTATCAAATTTACTTGATATCAAGTCGTGTGTAGGTACTTTGTGCAGTTCCTATTCCTACCTACTAGGTAACACACACTCTGATAATCAGTCAATGTTCAGCTCTTGGGGTGGCTGTTACCTTTAATAATGCCCAAATAATGCTGATATAAAGCGCTTAGTTACGGTTATTCAGCTAATAGATGTTAATTTATGCCCAAAACAGAGTTAGTTGAGTGACGTGACGACCGTCAGCTGGTGCACAGCTGGTCCTACTGTTTTATTTTGCTGTCAAACGTAAAACAGTAAATGTTAGACCTGGTTAATGCTAATTGACTAAAAGTTAATTGTGTTCTCCAAAGACGGTATCGGTATCTGAAGTGTTTGGTGCCTACTAAAGGGGTTTAGAAGCAAAATATAAATTCCATTAACTAAGTGAACCTCCTCTACCCTCATCGATCGAGACGAAAAAATAAAGTGATCAAAGTTAAGTTGTCGTTTCGCGGTGGACTGCATAGCTGCATAGCTGCATAGCTGCATAGCTGCATAGCTGCATAGCTGCATACCTAGGTACGTGACCTAAGTACGTGAGTACTCACACTCTGGCTGACAAAAATTGAACAACAAACTACGGATCTGGTACACTTGCGCGAAAGACACTTGCGCGAAGGACACTTGCGCGAATGGACATTTGCACGTGCTACGATGCTACGAGGGATCGCCGTAGCATACAAAAGACTTCAACGCGCACGCACCTTCTTCCTACACATAAATGTAATATCGTAGACCAACGTAGCAAGTGCTACGATGACTACGGGTGGCTTAGCGGCGTGGCCTCATTCAGAGCTGCCAAGGAGTATTCAGTACATTGGTGACTGGTCTTCTTTTAGATCTCTTTTCTTGAACATACGAGTAAGTGAAGTTACCATTCACTCCAATTTACATACAAAAAAAATGTCGTAGACTTTCGTAGCACGTTCTACGATGCTACGAGGGATCGGCCTAGCATACAAAAGATTTCAACGCGCACGCACCTCCTTACTACAAAAAAATGTTAGTTCGTAGACCATCGTAGCACCGTAGCTACCCGGGTTCACGTATTCATGTCAGTGTAGAGTCTGTGACCCATTCAGAGCTGTCAATTGCACACAGTAAAGAGGTGACACGGTCTTCTTGTTTACTGAAAACTGGATTTATGTACTGTACTTAGTCTGAGTCGCTTTCGACTAGCTCTAAGGTGTAGATTACGAATTGGCTTATTCTACAAAACCACTGGGACCACTTTTGTCCCAGTAATTCTTGTAGCTAATTAATGAATAAATGATGAACACTTTATTATGCAAAATTTATATAATAATTTATATTTTATTGACATATAATATAAACGTTCAATAGGCAGCCTTATTGCTTAAAGCAATTTCTTTCAGGCCACCTTGCTGTGTGACGTGTGTGATTGCAGTTCGCTTTGCTCACCGCAATCCGATTCACGCCAACAGCTTTCGGGCTTCGCTAACCGCAATGCTACCCCACTGTCATGAAATTCTAAATCCTCACCCCTATATTAGTCAAAAACTATATCTATATCAAATTTTTGGATGAGGGTTCAAGCGGGGCTGGAGGCGCGGGAGGTCATACGTCGCGATAGAGGAGTTTTGATTGCGGGATCGTATACTTAGAGGGTTTTTTTCGAACTGAAATAAAATAAATCACAGCCCCTCCCTCCTTAAAGTTGTGTTCGGAAGATATCAGCGTATAGAAGTAGAAAGGCTCCTCCTGCTCACGCTCAACACTATTTAGTAACTTAGCTCTACCCTCCTTATAAAATTATTAAATATTTGCACTCTACTGGCACAAATTAAGGCGCGCTGAGGAAAGCACTTTTTCGAAAAGGGATGGGGGGCACAGAGCAGCACCGAGCTGGGGAGGAGCAGGCCGGCAATGAAGTCTGTGATGTGATGTGGCATGCCCCAGGAGGGGGAGAGTGTACGGGACAAAGTGCGTAGGATTTGTAGAGTCTTGAGTCACCCGAGTGGCTCTTTTCTCACAGTTTCGGTCCGTGTAACCGCAAGGTTGGCGGGACCATGGGAAGGATGGAGCCCCTCCCTCCTTTTTTTCATCCCCCCTTTTGAGATTTCGCAAACGAAAAAGTTTTCAAAGTCGTATAGAACAAAACATACAATTATAATAATAATAATAATAATAATGCTGGACAATTCACACAGCATTACCTAGCCCCATGCTAAGCAGAGCTTGTGTTATGGGTACTAGATAACTGATATACTTAATACAATACACTACATAGATAGATATATTTAATTATGAACAAAAAAAACAATTTGATCCCCCAGCCTCTCTAAACACCCCTTTTTATTAAAAATCCGAAATTTTCCCTGTTTTTACCTTTTTTTCGGGTAGAGTTGTGCTACTACGGGGAACAGCACAGCGAGCGAAACGAGCCGTGGTTTTACACACCCGTGCCCCTCCAGAACCCACTGCCTCTGAATCCGGAGAGAGCAATGCAACTACGGAGAACAGCACAGCGAGCGAAACGAGCCGTGGTTTTACACACCCGTGCCCCTCCAGAACCCACTGCCTCTGAATCCGGAGAGAGCAATGCAACTACGGAGAACAGCATGGCGACCGAAACGAGCCGTGGTTTTACACACCCGTGCCCCTCCAGAACCCACTGCCTCTGAATCCGGAGAGAGCAATGCAACTACGGAGAACAGCATGGCGACCAAAACGAGCCGTGGTTTTACACACCCGTGCCCCTCCAGAACCCACTGCCTCTGAATCCGGAGAGAGCAATGCAACTACGGAGAACAGCATGGCGACCGAAACGAGCCGTGGTTTTACACACCCGTGCCCCTCCAGAACCCACTGCCTCTGAATCCGGAGAGAGCAATGCAACTACGGAGAACAGCACAGCGAGCGAAACGAGCCGTGGTTTTACACACCCGTGCCCCTCCAGAACCCACTGCCTCTGAATCCGGAGAGAGCAATGCAACTACGGAGAACAGCACAGCGAGCGAAACGAGCCGTGGTTTTACACACCCGTGCCCCTCCAGAACCCACTGCCTCTGAATCCGGAGAGAGCAATGCAACTACGGAGAACAGCATGGCGACCGAAACGAGCCGTGGTTTTACACACCCGTGCCCCTCCAGAACCCACTGCCTCTGAATCCGGAGAGAGCAATGCAACTACGGAGAACAGCATGGCGACCGAAACGAGCCGTGGTTTTACACACCCGTGCCCCTCCAGAACCCACTGTCTCTGAATCCGGAGAGAGCAATGCAACTACGGAGAACAGCACAGCGAGCGAAACGAGCCGTGGTTTTACACACCCGTGCCCCTCCAGAACCCACTGCCTCTGAATCCGGAGAGAGCAATGCAACTACGGAGAACAGCACAGCGAGCGAAACGAGCCGTGGTTTTACACACCCGTGCCCCTCCAGAACCCACTGCCTCTGAATCCGGAGAGAGCAATGCAACTACGGAGAACAGCATGGCGACCGAAACGAGCCGTGGTTTTACACACCCGTGCCCCTCCAGAACCCACTGCCTCTGAATCCGGAGAGAGCAATGCAACTACGGAGAACAGCATGGCGACCAAAACGAGCCGTGGTTTTACACACCCGTGCCCCTCCAGAACCCACTGCCTCTGAATCCGGAGAGAGCAATGCAACTACGGAGAACAGCATGGCGACCGAAACGAGCCGTGGTTTTACACACCCGTGCCCCTCCAGAACCCACTGCCTCTGAATCCGGAGAGAGCAATGCAACTACGGAGAACAGCACAGCGAGCGAAACGAGCCGTGGTTTTACACACCCGTGCCCCTCCAGAACCCACTGCCTCTGAATCCGGAGAGAGCAATGCAACTACGGAGAACAGCACAGCGAGCGAAACGAGCCGTGGTTTTACACACCCGTGCCCCTCCAGAACCCACTGCCTCTGAATCCGGAGAGAGCAATGCAACTACGGAGAACAGCATGGCGACCGAAACGAGCCGTGGTTTTACACACCCGTGCCCCTCCAGAACCCACTGCCTCTGAATCCGGAGAGAGCAATGCAACTACGGAGAACAGCATGGCGACCGAAACGAGCCGTGGTTTTACACACCCGTGCCCCTCCAGAACCCACTGTCTCTGAATCCGGAGAGAGCAATGCAACTACGGAGAACAGCATGGCGACCGAAACGAGCCGTGGTTTTACACACCCGTGCCCCTCCAGAACCCACTGTCTCTGAATCCGGAGAGAGCAATGCAACTACGGAGAACAGCATGGCGACCGAAACGAGCCGTGGTTTTACACACCCGTGCCCCTCCAGAACCCACTGTCTCTGAATCCGGAGAGAGCAATGCAACTACGGAGAACAGCATGGCGACCGAAACGAGCCGTGGTTTTACACATCAACTGCGGGGTGAATAGTGCTACCATTTGTATATAGCGGAGGCGACACGCGTCTGTAGTTAACTCGCGTGCATCGTAGACTCATTGAATCAGCACGAGGGTGGCGTCCTTGCATATCTCTCGTTGATCACTTCGGTAGGTAAATACAATAAGGCATTCTTTGTTATGTGAAATACCAACCAAAAAACAGCGTATTCTCAATTAATTATTATATTTAAAAACGAGCGTAACCATATGTGTTAAATTAGAAGGTAGACCTACAGATAGACCAATACTCCTTAACTTTTTTAAATTCCGTGAAAATATTAAAAATATAAATTTTGTTTATGATATTAGGTCCTTATATTTTACTTATTACTGTACCATACCGCAATGTTTGAAACTAAAGTTTTCAATCAGTTCGTCCTTCCCGTCATGAGCTACGGAGCTGAGACGTGGACACTCACGGAAGGGCTGGTCAACCAGTTCAAGGTCGCTCAGCGAGCTATGGAAAGAGCTATGCTCGGAGTCTCTCTGAAGGACAGAATTCGTAACGAATACATCCGACAGAGAACCAAAGTTATCGACATAGCTCAAAGAATTAGCAAGCTGAAGTGGCAGTGGGCCGGCCATATCTCGCGAAGAATCGACAACCGCTGGGGTATACGTGTTCTTGAGTGGAGACCGCGACTTAGCAAACGTAGTGTACGACGCCCGCCGGCCAGGTGGGATGACGATCTGCAAAAGACTGCAGGCAGATGCTGGATGTGGCAAGCTGAATACAGGGCGCTATGGCGCTCATTAGGCAGATTTGGCCGAAGATCTCATGAGGTGCAAATATGCAGGTCTCGACAGAGCCTACACATTTGCTCCTCTTGGAGTCGAGACCCTAGGTCCGCGGGGTACCGAGGCTCTTCGGGTTCTTAAAAAACTATCTGAGTGACCCGAGAGCTGGTCAGTATCTGGCACAGCGCATCAGCATTGCCATACAGCGGGGCAATGCAGCCAGCGTCTTGAGGACGCTTCCGACTGGTATTGATATGGATCAGTTGAGCTACCTGTAGATTGTTTGCAACAGTCTGCAGTTGGCTCAATTGTTTCAATTGAAAATACTAATTATATTATAATTTTTTTTGTGAATAAAGGCTTCTGCCCCTTTATTATTTTCTTGAGGATCTAACTCTGTTTTGTGAACGAATAAATAAATAAATATGTTTGGAGAGTTCGATCGATGGGCATGTGTTCGTTGCAGACGTCGGCGGGGGCGGGCGTGTTCGAGCTGCAGATCCTCGAGTTGTCCAACTACCGACTGGAGCTGGCGTCGGGCGCGTGCTGCGGGGGCGGGGGCGGCGTGCCCGCCGCGGGCGCGTGCACGCGGCCCTGCCGCACTCGGTTCGCGTTGTGCCTGAAGGAGTACCAGTCCGTGGCGGCGCCCGGCGCCTGCTCCTTCGGCCGCGCCGACTCGCCGCCGCTCGGCACCGACTCCTTCACGCTCGCCGAGACGGACCTCTACACGCTGGCGCTGCCCTTCACCTTCCGCTGGACGGTGAGTGTCTACTCCCCGTCCCTACCACCCCCACCCCACCCCACCCCACCCGTCTCGCCCGCGTCCCTCTCTCACTGTGTGCGTCTGTCCGCAGAGATCCTTCACGCTGGTGCTGCAAGCCTTCGACGACTGGGAGTACCCTGAGCCCGGTGAGTACCTATGCGAGCGGGCGCTGTCGGCCAGTGCGCAGTGTGCGCGCAGTGTGCGCGTGTAATGGTCCAGATTATGCTGGCTTATTCAATTTGCAAATATAGAAACATTTAACACTTTCTGATATAACTTGTAACACCGAAAGAATAAAACCTTTTTTATAGAGAATCTTGCATGAAAAAATATAATATTCGAGTAAATCATAATAGTGCGGGTGTGAGCTTGAAGTTGATGGGATAAATTATCGATGATTTCATAAAGAGATAGATTTTCGATTGTTGTTGTTCTTTAAGGTTTACATTTAATATTTTCTAGTTTAATGCCACTATGGTTTGTAGTGTCTTGCAAGAACATCAATTTCAATAAGATTTAAATAAATTTCCGAACTTTACCGGAATGGGAAATGCAGACCAAGTATTGTTAACTGAACAGACTAGATAGAGTTTACGATTACTTTTTATTTAATAGAAGGTTCTAGAACGAAAACGATGGAAAGTTATCGATGGAATATTGACTTCCTTAGGATGGAGGGGAATGATAGAATACTAGAAAAATAAAACAGAAATATTTGATAATCGAAGGATTTTGAATTTTAGGAACTCCGGAGAAGAAAATCTGATCGGGGAGTGTCAGTTGTCGTGGGGTTTTTGGCTAGGAAGGTCGAAGCGCTGATCGACTTTGGTATAAATTTTGATTGACTTTTTGCGCTCGGAAGCGAAGTAATGTAAATTCTATTTGATTTACTAGCTGCTGGGTCAACCTTACATGGCGAGCTCCAAGTAGGATGGAATTTTAGTGTTGTGTTCCTTCTGATCAACGAAGATTTCAGTCCAGTGGAGCCAGCTATGTCTAGAGTTTGGGTGGGTGTAGGGCGTAGAGTCTTTGTTTAAATTCATGGGAATCTTAAATTCATTAGGAAGTAAATTCATCAACGAGCTAGAACCTCCCCTGTGCATAGGAAATCCAGAGTGGGAAACTCTGGTCGTGTGTTACAGCTTAGTAAGTAGCTGTAATGCATGCCCTCTTGTTAGGTAGACTGTCTAGGGCCTGGGTTACCTTTGGAGTGGGTCCAGCTCTGATTTTACCCTTGCATTGGGATCAGAGAACTCCCCGATGGTCAGACCCCGAGGTTCCGTGGAGGAACTTCAACTGACGCGTCGGTCTTGTCTATATATTTATCTATACGCTACCATACCTCTGTTAGGTCGCTCAGATGCACCCGGCTCGCGAGCCAGTATCTGAGGGCACGCACACTGTTATAGAGTAGGACAAAATCGGGCCTTACAACCCCGTATTCCCTAGCAGTGATAGTTAGTGGGCTAGGCATTGCACTCCGCCAGTCCAACATTACACACCACGTGATTAAATGTAAATGTGAAGCGACGGGCTTCTAGTTGGGGTATACAGGGCTTAATAGCATAGGTAGAATAGGTAGGTACACTGTTTAGGGATGCTAGGCACAAAACCTGCGATTAGAAGTTAGGATCCGGTAAAATAAATGTTAAATCTTTATATCTTTCCTGCGGAAAAAGCCTAAACATCTATCAAACAAGAGACCTTCACGTTTTTGAATGTTTATTGCTAGCTAGGTTACGCAAGCCACACTATTTAATCCTATCGTTTCTCTACGTTGTAGACGGATGGTGTTACATCCCAGAGCTGGCTAATCTAAATTCTTATTATGTTTATCAAGCACATCCAGTAGACCCTGGATTGTGTATTAAATTTAGCAAGCAGACTTGGGAGACCATTTACGTTCCAAGTCTGTGGAATTGTCTTCCTGCTAAACGGTTCTTTGCAAGCGTCATCCCGATTGTGGAAGAACTGAGGGTTTATTATGTCTATTGATTAGATCTACGGTTAGCCTGGAGTGTGGTTCCACCCCGTTTACAGAAGCAGCAGCTTCTAGGTAGGTATAGGTATAGGTTGAGGTAGGATAGGTGTAGGAGAGGTAGGTAGGTGTATTTGGGTCGCTTCAGACCATTCCCCGTAAAACTCTACTGAGTTAGCGTTTTTCAATCGCTTTGCACTTAAATGTCTGGTTACAACTGAGTACGGGCCAGGCGATAGTCTTCTACTTTCGACTGACCCCGAGGCGCTGAATATTATATTCTGAAAGGGGCACTTAATAGCAGATAGCTTTGATCTGGACCTGTGTGGACCAAAGCAAAGTTCTCTGGTAACCGCACAGTGGAGGCATTGTAACTAAAATCATAAAATGATCCAATTATTATCGTAATCTATACTTAATTCTACTTCTTCAACTAATTGTCTTTACCTTGAATGTCCGAGGATTGGATTATACTCTTACTACGTAATTTAAGTTGTTCAGAGAGAGAAATTTAGGTTTAACCGACTGTGAAAAAGGAGAGTTATGTTGTATCAGAATTTAAGAATTGATAAATTTTAGGTAAATCAAAGGTTAGCCATTTGTCTGAAGTTCCTAAAAGAATCTGAGTTACTACTATACGACGTACGGGTCCTTCCGCTAGCTAGACGATCATTGGCCACTTTAAATCATAATTTTATTACAAAAGTTACGGTAAAATATATAAATCTAACGACATTAATCAATATTGAACAAGTAGGGTATGTTACGATGGTTTGGAGTGTTACACGCGGACAGGTGAGTGAGACGTGGCGGTGTGTTGCAGAGAGCGCGCTGATCGAGGAGGCGTGGTGGAGCGGCATCGTGGAGCCGGGCGCGGCGTGGCACGCGCTGCGCTGGGCGGGCGCGCGCGCCGCGCTCGCCTACCGCGTGCGCGTGCTGTGCCAGCCCAACTACTACAACACCACCTGCACCACCTTCTGCCGCCCGCGCGACGACAAGTTCGGACACTACGCCTGCGAGCCCAGCGGCCGCAAGCAGTGCCTGCCCGGCTGGCAGGGCGACAACTGCGAGCGCCGTCAGTATACTCACACACTCACACACTCACACGCACACCTGCACCTGCACGTCCGCCATGGCGTCCGGCATCCCTCTCACCTAACCGATGTTTCCTCTTGCAGCCGTCTGCAAGGAAGGCTGCCACCCCACGCACGGACGATGCGACGAGCCCGGAGATTGCGAGTAAGTCGAACCAGTTCCAGCCATCGCGACGAGTTCTCTTAAGAAATAGGTATAAATGTGTACGTCCGTTGTTCAGCTGCCGGCCGGGCTGGCGCGGGGAGCTGTGCTCGCAGTGCACGCCCTACCCGGGCTGCAAGCACGGCTACTGCAACGGCTCCTCGTGGGACTGCACGTGCGACACCAACTGGGGCGGCATCCTCTGCGACCAGGACCTCAACTACTGCGGCACGCACGAGCCCTGCCAGCACGGCGGCACGTGCGAGAACACGGCGCCCGACCAGTACCTGTGCCGCTGCGCCGAGGGCTTCTCCGGCGTCGACTGCGAGCGCGTCGACAACCCCTGCGCCCCGCAGCCTTGCCGCCACGGCGTCTGCTCGCTGGAGGGCGACGCCGCCGCGTTCAGCTGCGCCTGCGAGCGCGGCTGGGGCGGCGCGCTCTGCGACCGGGACCTGGACGACTGCGCCAGCGCGCCCTGCCGCCACGGCGCCTCCTGCCGCGACCGCCTCGACGGCTACAGCTGCGAGTGCGCGCCCGGCTGGAGCGGCGCGCAGTGCGACCTGGACGTGGACGAGTGCGCGGGCGCAGGGCCCTGCGTCAACGCCGCCGCCTGCAACAACACGGTGGGCGCGTACGCCTGCGCCTGCCTCGCCGGCTGGACGGGCCGCGACTGCGACTCCAACGTGGACGACTGCGCCAGCGCGCCCTGCCTGCACGGTGCCACCTGCATCGACCTCGTGGACGACTTCCACTGCGCGTGCGCGGCCGGGTACGCGGGCCGCACGTGCGCGCTCGACGTGGACGACTGCGCGCCGCGGCCCTGCCAGCACGGCGGCGAGTGCGTCGACCTGCCCGACGCCTACCGCTGCATCTGCCCCGTCGGCTTCTCCGGCACCAACTGCGAGGTGAGCCCCTCCCCCGCCCCCACCACCTCCGTACCGCACTCTCACTAACTATAACGATCTGTTCACCCGCCTGCAGGTGTATCTTCACTAACGCAAACTAACAGACTTCTGCTTTTAGCTGCCCTCCTGTTCTGGACGCTACTGCCCGGTGAGTTCTTTTACATAATACTTGTTAAATATACTGAATAGGCGACTAGGCCGTCCCTAATATAATGCTGGACAACTAACACAACATTATCTAGCCCCAAGTTAAGCAGAGCTTGTGTTATGGGTACTAGATAGGTAACTGATATCTCTCGATTGCAATAAGTCGGCGGCTCCGGATGATACACACCCACGTATCATTAAAGACTGCGCAAGTTCACTTGTCTATCCAGTTAGCTTACTATTCCACCGATCCTTATTAATGACATCGGAATTTGTTTCAAAACTAAATTAAATAAAATAGAATGTAAAATCACCCGCTGACCTGACGCTGTTACAGAAAGAACTAGACGACTTACACGCTTATTGTTCTATAAACAAACAAATAGTTACAGCATATCTTTACACAGAACAAGTCCTCCTTACCCCTTTAATTACAGTATTAGTGGCGGTGGCGAGTCTCTTACTCGAACGAATACAATTACTGACTTGAAGTTTCTTATCGGTACCTGTACTACATGTAGGTACCTATTTGTTTAATAGACTAACGTTCGAAACCCTCGGCACGCGAATTACACTCGTACTTGACGGTTCTCGTTTTTTGAATTTATTTCGTTTTAACTATCCTTTTTATTTTGACTATCTCTTAAACTTTTTTTCTCTCTGAAGAAAAATGGCTTTAAAACTGAAATAAGTAATTCCTTTTTTACAGACTAAATCTACAAAATTTTAAAATGTTGTTGGTTTGTATTTTTGTTTTAGTGCTGTTGGTTTGTTTGGCTTAAAATTTTACTTATGTAATGTAAATTTTATTTATTTAAGGTTTAATCTATTGTTTTAGTAGGCTCCAAATGGTTATGCATTGATATTGTAGCACTCATAAGATTAGACGCAACGCCTTTCACTATTACTCCAAATATTTGTTACTTCCAATGGACACATAACCATGTACTCATAAGTGGAAACTGTAGGCTTAAGTTACTCAATAAGTTTAACATATTAAGGTTTAAATAAGCTGTTAGTTTTCCTAAAATATAAAAATAAAATAAAATAAAATAAAATCTCGAAGAATATGAAAATAGATATCGAAAAAAAATGATACGAGCGGGGATGAGATGTTCCAGGACGACCGCGACCACTGCGCGGGCGCACCGTGCGGCAACGGAGCGGCGTGCTACACGGCGCAGAGCGACTACTACTGCCACTGCGCGCCCGGCTGGACCGGCAAGAACTGCACCGCGCGCGCCGCGCCGCCGCCCTCCCCCGCGGCCGCCGCCTGCGCGCCCGCCGGCCCCTGCGCGCGCGGCCGCTGCCTGCGCGCGCCGCCCGCGCCGCCGCGCTGCCTCTGCGAGCCCGGCTGGACCGGCGCGCTCTGCGACCAGCGTGAGTACCCTCCCCTCCCCGCCGTCTGCGCGCGCCGCCCCGCACTCACCTCTCCCTCCGCTTGCAGAGTCGGACGAGTGCGCGGCGCAGCCCTGCCGCAACAACGGCACCTGCATCGACGGCACCGCGGACTTCGCCTGCGTCTGCCGCGACGGATGGACCGGTGAGTCTCCCTCCGCCTCCGCCTCCGCCTCCGCTCCGCCTCCGCCGAGCGCTCCGCCGAGCGCTCCGCACAGTCCGTACGGTTTGAGAGCTGCTCTTTCATACCATTTTATTTTTTTAATATATATTTTTGCTTCATTCAGATTTCAGATTTATTTATTGCATACATATACGATTACAGAGTTTTAGCTTATGCTATGTTTCATGGTGCACGCAATCAAATGCTTTTAACAAGTCGCAAAAAACGCCTAAAGCATGTTGCGACTTCGAATAGTAAACATTGCAATCCTAACGAACCTCTGCTTTCAGGCAAGACGTGCTCCGTGCGCGTGGAGGCGATCGACCGCTGTCCGTCGGGCGCGTGCGCCAACGGCGGCACGTGCGTACGCGAGGCGGGCGGCTGGCGCTGCGCGTGCGCCGCCGGCTGGGGCGGGGTGACGTGCAGCGCGCCGCTGCCGCCGCCCTCGTGCGCGTGCCAGGCGGGCGGCACGTGCGTGCTCGGCGCCGAGGGCTGGGAGTGCGCGTGCCGGGCGGGCCGCGGCGGCGCGCGCTGCGAGACCGCGCTCGATCCCTGCGCCAGCGCGCCCTGCCGACACGGCGGCCGCTGCGCGCGCGACGGGGACGGCGGCGCGTGGTGGTGCGCGTGCGCGGCGGGCTGGCGCGGCGCCGCCTGCGAGGAGCCCGCCTGCGAGCCGCCCTGCGCCGCGCCCGCGCTCTGCCGCCTCGACGCCGAGCGCCCCGCCGCGCCGCCGCGCTGCCTCTGCCCCGCGCTGCCGCCGCACGCCGCGAGGCGCTGTCTAGAATGTGAGTCTCTTGCCAAGGCCAACACTACCTATCTACCGGAAACGAAAACGGAACACATTTTATAGGAACTTATTTTGTGTGATCGTATATAGCGTTGGCGGGTCTGGGCACCGACGTGGCGGACGGCGACTCGGACGGGTCCTCTCTCGGGCTCGCGGGGGCGGGGGCGGGCGACGGCGGCGAGGGCGGCGCGTCGTGCGGCGCCGAGGGGGGCGCGTGGTGGTGGGGCTGCAACGCGTGCCGCTGCGTGCGCGGCGGCGCGCTGTGCACGCGGCTGTGGTGCGGCGTGCCCGACTGCCTGGCGCCGCGCGCCGCAGCGTGCCGCGCGGACGAAGTGTGCGTGCCCGCGGCGCCGGCGCTGTGCGTGCGGCCGCCGTGCCCACCGCTGGGCGAGTGCCGGCGCGTGGCGGGCCGCAGCGTGGAGCCGCCCGCGCTGCCGGCGCCCTCGGCGTGCTGGGCGGGCGCCGCGCCGCCGCCGCCGGGCTGCGCGCGCGCCCGCCTGGCGCTGTCTCCGGAGCAGCTGGGCGCGGGCGCGCACGTGGAGCGCGCGTGCGCCGCGCTCCGCCGCGCCCTGGCGGCCGCGCTGGCGGACCGCGCCCAGGAGGCGCCGCCGCTGGCGCTGCTGTGCGACATCGCGCCCGACGACGACAACGCTATCGACCTCGCTCTGGTGAGTCCAGTCCACACGCTCGAGTGATCGCTTCAACTTTCCACACGCTCGAGTAATCGTTTCAACAATCCACACGCTCGAGTGATCGCTTCAACAATCCACACGCTCGAGTGATCGCTTCAACAATCCACAAGCTCAAGTGATCGCTTCAACTTTCCACACGCTCGAGTAATCGTTTCAACAATCCACACGCTCGAGTGATCGCTTCAACAATCCACACGCTCAAGTGATCGTTTCAACAATCCACACGCTCGAGTGATCGCTTCAACAATCCACACGCTCAAGTGATCGTTTCAACAATCCACACGCTCGAGTGATCGCTTCAACAATAAAACGGAGCGCCACCACTTCGTTCTGAGTCAAGATTAATCTTGACATAAAGTATTTGCAAGTTGGATGCCGGCTGAATTTAAATAATATGCAATTCCGATTGTGCGTAATGTGCTATCGTTAATCATGATTCATCCGTGAACTTCCGATCCATGGATCGGTTGATCTTATAATGTAGGTATATGGTTAGGCATTCACAAGCGCTCATCAAATGAGGCGCATCGCCATTCATTACTATTGCTAAAAATGTTCAGTTAGTTGTTACATCCAATGGACATTTAATAATGTACTCATGGAACTGTAGGCTTACGTTATCCAATAAATTGAAAATAATTATTTAGGTTTATTATTAAGGTGTTATTTTTTTGTTTAATATAACGTAGATAAAATAATTGAGCAAGTTGAATGTTTGCAATCCACAGTGGATCGGACCGGAAGTGGGCGGATCGGAGGCGACCTCCATGCGCGACGCGGAGCTGGCGGGCGCCGTGCGCGAGCTCGGCGAGCTGGTGGCGCGGCGGCGGCTCGCGCAGCACGCGCTGCTGGGCGCCGCGCGCTCGCTGCGCGTGCTGGAGCCGCGCGCGCGGGGCGCCGCCTCCTCCGCGCCCCCGCCCCCCGGCGGCGGCGGGGGCGCTGTGGGCGCCTGGGGCGCGGCGCTCGGCGCGTGCGCGGCGCTTTGCGCGGCGGCGTGCGCGGCGGGCGCCTGGCTCCTGGTGCGGCGCCGGCGGGAGCGCTGCGCGCGCGCGCGCGAGCGGGGCTGCGACGAGGAGAAGTCCAACAACCTGCAGAACGAGGAGAACCTGCGGCGCTACGCCAACCCGCTGCACGAGGGCGCGGGCGGGGGCGCGGGCGCGGGCGGCGAGGTGGAGATGCGCGCGCGCACGCTGTACAAGGCGGTGAATGCGGACGCGCGCAACGACACGCCGCCGCGCGACAAGGAGCTGACGATGCGCGCGCTGCCGCCGCCCGAGCCGCCGCCCGCCCCCGCGCCCGCGCCCGCGCACGCGCACGCGCACGCGCCGGACCGCCTGACGGTGCTCGTCTGACTCGCTCGCTCTCGTGTGATACTAGTGTTACTTAGATACGACTCGGTCGTCCCTATTTATTGTCTGTAATGTTGTAAATATTGTGTAAGTACGTTTGTAAATATCGTTGAATCTGGAGTATATTTTTATTGAGCTCGCTGATGATTGAGTGTGTATTTTTGTACAAAAAAAAGGTTGTAGATTTCACGAATATGGATTGTTTTGTTGTAATTAAAACTTGCCGATTTAAACTTTTTGCATCTTTTATTTATTTCGAATCACAAAAAATGTGTGAGCGATCGTGTAGGTCAGCGAACAAACCCCGCGGGTTTCGATACAAGTTGCATTAGTTCCATTCCAAACTGAAGTGTTGTAACTTAAAGGGTTGTTTTGAAGGGTGTGAAAGGAAACAACCTTATTTGTTCATGGTTGTATATTGACTGAATAGAGTAAACTAAAAGTGCTATGCCTGCACAATGACATAGATTAGATATAACTTACTACTACTCGTAATGCTTACCTACGTTACAGTAGGTACCTATAGGATAGGTACTTCAAAACAAGTGTAGGAGCTCTCGATCGCGCCGACAAGAAGCAGAACCAACCGCCTGCGCAACAACCTGCGCAACAACCTGCGCAACAACCTGCGCAACAACCTGCGCAACAACCTGCGCAACAACCTGCGCAACCACCTGCGCGGACCAGGAGAGCGATTACGGTGTGGTAAGGCACGGCATTACGGCTCAAACAGTACAGGTACAGTGGCGGATTTACCAGCAGGCTGAGTAGGCTAAAGCCTAGGGCGGCAGATTATTGGGGCGGCAAATTTGGGGACGGAATCTTTTTTTTTTTTGCTACCTCATAGAAATCAAAAAGATTTCTGCATGAATCATGATGTTTAACAGATGCAATACATTTTGCCGATGACTTTTCCTTCTTTCTTTAAAAATTAACGCTAATAAAGCTCTTTTGTGCATAGCGTCGGAATTAACGAACAAGATTACAACAACACAAACTAAAATAAAATAAAATAAAATAAAATTACCTACGACCAGGGACGTATTTACCATAGGGCCAAGAGGGCCATGGCCCGGGGCCCGGGGCGGCAGGCTGCCCTTGCGGCCTTCTCTGGACGCCTTGTATTGTCAAGCTTAACTACAATAAATATTATATTCTATATTTTAATTGACATTTAAATTAAAAACAAAAAACGCTTCGAACCCAAAACCCAACCAATTTTTTTTTTTATAATGATGGACAATTTACACAGCATTATCTAGCCCCAAGCTAAGCAGAGCTTGTGTTATGGGTACTAGATAACTGATATACTTAATACAATACATTACATAGATAGATATTTTTATTATACATAGAAAACACCCAGACCAACGGAACAAATTTCTGCAGATCGTACACAAATTTGTTCCGAGGCGGGAATCGAACCCGCAACCTCCTGCGTCGCAGGCGGACCTTCGCCCGCTGCGCCACGGAGGTCGTCAATTGTATACAATACGCTAATATACCTACCAACAAGTACCTAAATAACATTTGCGTTTGACAGATTTCAATGAAATCAATTTAATTAGTGCCATCTAGCGCAAATGGGTAAACGTTTACGAATAGACAACAGCTTTGCAAGCACCGTTCACAATTTAATACCGGCAAAATGTAACAGGTGGCGCTTTTTGTTTCCAAAGAGAAAAACTCTGTGTGGTTTACTTTTTTAGCAATAAATTAAATTAATGTGTAACAATACACGAAGCTGATTATTTATTAATAAATCTTTATTTGAATTTAAATAAAGTTTTGTATAAATAGAATTTCTCTAAATATTATCTTGTCATATTACCTTTTATTGACATCCGATTTTTGTTTGTTTAGCAATTAATAAACTAATATGTTACAATTCATGAAGCAGATAATATTCATAAATCGATAATGTAATTATGGATTACTGTTGTTAAATTAGAATCTATTTAAATATAATTTTGTAATTATTACATTGACACACATTATTAAATCCTGAATGTGACGATATTAACCTCAAGGAGATAGTATACCCATTTTGATGACTGGCAAGAGTCTTAGAATAAGTTTCAACATAGGTTTACCATATTGTTTCGAAAAGGGTTAAGTAAGGTTATTTTTTTTTTGTAGTTTGTATGCTGAATTTCCTCCTCCACATAGAGTCAGAGTCGTTATTTAGCTTACATTTCGAGCCAGGTCAGTTTGCTTTATGTATTTTGTCAACCAGAGCTACTAAACTTCTGTCTAGGTTAGGTTAGGTTAGGTTTTTTTTTTTTCGCGTTGACCACAGACTTTTGTCCGTGCTCTTTTTTGATCTTTTTTCTTTTTTTATTGAGCTTAATTTATTTACATTTTTATTTTCTAGGTACTCAGGGGAAACATTGTTAAATTTACTTAATATCTATGAGCTTACAATTTGTTACATTATTTATACTTAAGACTGACACGGTTTACACTTTTTCACATAACACAACAGGAAAATTTTGATTGATTTTACAACATGGAGCAAATTACACCTTTATGATTTAACTTTGTTACATGGTAGAAACTGAAGCTGCCCCCTGATCTGACCAGTTAGGCAGTTTTTCAACGACAGCTGCGTTCCTGTTGCGTATGGCCATTTTGAGATTGTAGTTTATGATGGTTTTTGCTGGTACCGCCATAGCTCTTTAGATGAAGTGACCGATCGCATCGTTGGTGTCATCAGCGTAGTAGGTGCAGCTGAGAGTGTGCCGTGATATTGCTACCACTGCGTGAGCGACACTTTCGTGCAATTTCATCCCACTTTTTGTTTTTAATATTGCCACTTTTTCGAAGGTCAGCCCCTGGGCCTCATGAATGGTTAATATGCGAGACCCATCCCCATCACCATATCCTTGGTTTTTAAGGGTTTCTTTCTCATCCTGAGTATGGACTAGGAAGAGAGTATTGGAGAGGGAGCTGGGTATATTCGCTCCTGTGTACATCTGAAGCGACAGGGAGAGAACCTCGAGGTTAGGCTAGGTTAGGTTAGGTTAGGTAAGGTTAGGTTAGGTTATCGGGCTTTTTTCAGCACTGCAATCCTTGCGACAACGCGCATCCAAAAACGTATTGCACTGCACAATTCGGTGAGAAAAACCCGTTTCAACGATTTTTCGAACGCGGAGCGGCTCAAATTCGTGGCTCTCAGGCTCGCGGCTCGAGGGGAACTGGTTAGGTTAGGTTAGGTTAGGTTAGGTTAGGTTTTTTTTTTTTTTTTTTTTTTTTTTTTTTTTTTTTTTCGCCTTTCTCTCTGACCGATCGCCAGAGTTTTTGTTTTGCCTTATTTTTATTTTTATTTGGGATGCAACAACAGGTTATTTTTATTGTGTTAATTTTACTAAATTCTTATATAATGTTCTAATCTTATACTATAAGTCTTACGTCTATCCTATTTATTTTATACATTTTGTTATATCTTATTGTATTTACATATTTTTACTTAGTTTATTTGTGTTATTGCTGAATTTCTTATATTCTAAAATATAATCTTCAGCAAAAGTTATATATCCTTATTTCTTCTTATTACTATATTAGCTATTTCTGTACAGTATTCTATAAATTCGTTTCTTATATATTTGTTTTGTATACATTCATTTACATTTTCTACTTTTAGTTCTATGTCCAATTTTTGTTCAGCCTCGTATCTCCGTTTACCAAATACTGGGCACTCAAATAAAATATGTTGTACCGTTTCCATTTTATTACTTTCACAGATGCACGATGGACTCTCCTTACACCTGAAGCGATTTAGGTATTCAGAGAATCCTCCGTGCCCTGTCATTACTTGCGTGAGTACACCAGAGGGTTTTAAGTTTTTTATAATTTTATAGGCCTTGATAATGTCGGGGAAGAAGATTTTGGTCACGGCTGCATTTTCGCTACTAATGTATCGCCTGTTCCATTCGTCAAGAGTTTCTCTACGGATCTGTCGCTTGACGAATGAAACTGGACATGCGTCATATAGTGGTGTAGTCTTGATTTTTAGGGCAGCATCCTTTGCAAGCGCGTCGGCCCGCTCATTGCCTTCAAGTCCCGCGTGTGCTTTGATCCAATACAAATCAACGCATTTGTTCTGTGCCTTACTTGCTTTTAAGTTCTTACGAACTTTAACGGCAAGAGGATGAGTGGAGCTGCTGTTGTCCGTAATGGCTTGAAGTGAAGATTGTGAGTCGCTATATATACCAAAACTGGTTTCTGACATCTTCAGTATTTCCTCAGTAGCTTTGTATATGGCCAGTAATTCCGCCTGGTAGACTGTGCAATGTGACGAAAGCTTCAGTTTAATGGATTTGGTCTCGGTCTGATTATTCCATATGGATAATGCAGCTCCGACCTTCTCCTCAATCCTACTACCATCTGTGAACATCCGCACTGCGTAATCGCTGTGGAGGTTCACTTGCTGCTGGTGTTCCAGGCGCATGAATTCCAGGCTCATGTACTCCGCTGGGTGGGGATTCACCGAGAATGCTGACATCTTCTCTACTTCTCTGTCTCCTAGCTCGGGCCGGATTTCCCCCCTCTTTGCCTCGTACAGGGCGGCTGCCTCCTGTACTCTGAGGTCGAGTGGTAGTATTCCAGCCAGCACCAGGGTTGAATTAAGAGAAGCAGTTCTATATGCTCTGCACAATTTTTGAGCAAACCCGCGTTGGACCGAGTTGAGCATCTTCCGGATGCCCAGTTTTTTGGTTGCTGGGGCCCAGACGCTTGCTGCATACATAACAGTTGGCTCAACAACTGCAATGTATATAGTCCTAACTACTTCTGGGTGCAGACCCCAGCTTATCTTAGCTGCTCTGGATAGTTGTTTGAAGATATTGACGGCTTTCCTACAGACGATTGACGTGTGCTGATTAAAAGTCAGCTTATCGTCAATCGTAAGCCCCAATATCTTCAATTCCTTTGACATGGCAATGTCGATCCCACCCATCCTCAGGAGCGGAGCATCATATTTAAGTTTTCTGGTCACTATCATCGCACTTGTTTTTTGTGGCGCAAACTTTAACTTATTTTTGATGCCCCACTCCCGAACATAGGCGAGAGCGGCATTTGCCTGTTTCTGGATGTCCAGTGCGGTGTTCCCGTCGAAGACCATCACAACATCGTCCGCGAAAGCTTGATGATAGTCGCCTCTTTGCTCAAGGCCCTTGAGCAACGGATCAATGAGCAAGTTCCACAAGATAGGTCCGCCGATTGAGCCTTGAACGCATCCTTTGGAGGTGGGTCTGGTGATTTGTTCTCCGGCGTATCTGACTTTCACCGTCCTTCGATCCAGGTAGCTGTCTATGACTTTCCTTATATTTACTGGGCATCCTTCCTCAGCCAGTCGGACTCTGAGCGCTGGCCACCAAGCGCTATCGAAAGCGCCCTCTATGTCCAATGATACAACTGTAATAAGTTTTTTAAGTTCCAGTTTTTGGTGAATATGTTTTATTAGGGCATAGAGGGCGTCCTCGGTGCTTTTCTGGGGTACGAATCCAAACTGGCGAGTACTGAGCTTTGGGAGAATATGGTACTTAACCCTGCCCATAACCATCTTCTCAAAGACCTTACCCATGACCGGGAGCAGTCCTATCGGCCTGTATGATTTGGGGTCTTGATAGTTTTTCTTCCCAGGCTTCCTCAATACAACGACCGTCGCCTCTTTCCATACATTGGGGAAGTGACCATATTCTAGGCACTTATTTGCTAACGCCAAATATGTTTCAGGGTCTTGCATGACTGTGTGTTTGCAAATATCCGCAGTGAAGCCATCTGATCCCGGTGCCTTTTTAGGATTAAAACTATTAACTGCGGTTGTTACCTCTTCCATGGTAAAAGGAGGGTCATGATTTTCAACATGCTCCACTTCATTTACTTGGTCAGCAAGTTTCCTTATATTTTGGTGATCCGCATTGTCATGTTCCTCCTTATCTTCCGGGTAGAACGTCTCGGAGAGCAATTCAGCCGACTCTTTGGGACTTAGAGATTTACCTTCTTTTATCAGGGGCAGGTCTTCTTGCCTCTTGGTTGTTTTTCCAATTACCCTATATATTCCTTCCCAGAGTCCTTCCTTGTCTTGCTTCCCACAGAACTCTTTCCAACTGTCTATTTGCGCCTGTTTTGCTTGTTGTTCATATTTTTCTTTTATTTGCAGGTACTCCCCGATGACCTTCTTTCTACGGACCAGCGCTGCACAACGGATTCTCCTCTTCCTGGATCTCACCTCTTTCTTCAGCTGCGCGAGTTCATCCGACCACCATGGTAAGTTATTTTTTGTATTTGTTTTTATTTTAGGAATACTATTATTGCATGCTATTGTTATTAACTTAATGTATATTTCTATTTTGTTTTCTAATTCGGCTTTGTTTTTGATTTTGCTTATTTCTTCCTTGTTTAAATTTTCTTCAATTAGCAATTGCGCCAGTTTCTCATGAAACTGGCTCCAATTAGCTTTTTTACTGTTAAAAATACGTGTGGTTCTTTGAATGTTTATGCCTTTTGCTCGTTTCAATCGGATTTTAAAGGTTAGCACATTGTGATCGGATGAAATCAGCCCTTCGTTTACCTCCCAGTCTTCTACCAGGTCCAGAAGATCCGCTGTGCAGGCGGTAATGTCTACAAAGCTCGTATAAGTCTTTCCTCCTCTTACGGTATCGAATGTTGGGGTATCTCCAACATTGAGTACCTGCAAATCCATGTCTTCTATTGTTCCAGCTAGTTCTTCTCCCTTCTCGTCTATTTTCAAACTTCCCCACCATGTATGTTTGGCATTTGCATCTCCACCTATAATTATCTTTTTTATTCCTATGTCTCTTGCAATCCTTCGTAGGTGTGTTAGGAAAGGCTCGATTGTGGTGTGGTTTGGCTCGAAGTAATATGAGACCACCACGATCTCCCAGGCGCTGGTCCTTAGCTTCACCACTACGATGTTGTTTGTGGTGAAGTCCGGGCAAAGAATGGCATCCATATCATTATCAAACACAGCTATTGCTGCTTTGATTGTGCCATCTCCCTGGTTTGCGTTCTGGAAGATCCTAGTAGTCCCATAATCCTTCATTCGGCCGATTGTCCCAACGTAAGGCTCTTGAAGCAACGCAAAGGCCATTTTTCTGTAGTTTGCCTCAAGTATTAGTTCTTGTGTAGCTAGTGCTTTTCTTTGTAAGTTAGCTTGGGCTACAGTGTACGGCCCTGCGTCACTTAGTGCTGTTAGGCTTGGGACCACTTTAGCAATATGCTACCGAGGCTCGAGCCAGTGCATCCCATCTTCTCCTGATCGGACACTCACTACTAAAAGCGTTGTGATCCGATCTCTCTACCTTGGCATGCACACAGTTTGTGCACGTGGGGACGGCACCAGCCATCCAATCTGCACAATCTGTTCTAAGGTGGGGTCCACCGCAGTGACTACATTTTTCAGTCGTCTCCTTGCAGAATCTTCTGCCATGGCCGTATCCCAGGCAGAGGGAGCATTGAACCAGTGGAGATTGGTCCGCCACTCGAACTTTCTGCAAGTCGATCAGGACTGTTTCGGCATCTACCAGCCGTCTCCATACTGCGGGAGACACCCTCAGGACGATGTGGTGTGTGTGTGGATTTCGCGTTTGTTTTTTATAGGCTATTTCCATGGTGTCTTTGGTGTTTGTAGCTAGTAGGAGGTTTTTATTTTGAATCTTCAGGGCGCTGAGGATGTCTTCATCCTTGTTGTATTTCAACACATCCTTCAGAATGACCAGAGGGTTCTTGTTTTGGACATTCTCTACGTTTAACTCCTTGGCTTCTTTAAGTTTGTTTCTGAATCTTTCGCGTTCTTCTTCTGTTCTGCATCCCACTATCACCTTCCTATCCTTAGCTTTTCTTATTCTCTCTACCACTATTCCACTCTCTTTTGCATTAACTGTCTTTCTGATTCTATCTAGGACTTCTTCACCCGTCTCTGTTTCATCTTTGGCACTGACTACTATTGAGTGTAGCGCGGTCTGTCCGTGGGGCTGTCTCCCAGTAGTAGCCGCTGCTACTCTCGCGTAGGTTTGCCTTTCTACTGTTTCCTTGTGTTTTTCTATTGTCTCTGCTAGTTTTTCCATGTTTCTGTTATTTTCCTGAATCAGTTTTTCCTGCTCTTCTTTGTGTTTCTCAATAGTGGCTTTAAATTGTTCCATCTGTTCATTACTCTCTTGTATAATTCTTGCTAGCTTTTCTCCTTCTTTCTCGTTGAAATGGTTTTGGTTTTCCTCTGGATCTTTTTCTTTATCTTTCTTGGGTTCTGGTACTTTTTTCTTTCCTTTGACTCCTTCACATTCCTTAACCATGAGAAAGAGCCTTTCTGCTGCGCCAATTATGTTTCCTGCTAATGTTTTCTTGAAGTTTTTTGATAGGCCAAGATTGGTTTTTATAGTGACAAGGCACCCTCTAGCCTCGCTCACTCGCTCTGTGCACTTCAAGCTAGGCTTGTCGTTGCTAGGCGAGTTAGTTGATGTTAGCGTCCGGACTCTCCCTTCCACTTGGGAGAGAGTGGTCTTCGTTGTCGAGCATGAGGGTTGTCTCTGTGAGGGCCTCTTGGGTGAAGGTGTGCTTCTCAAGCTTGGACCCGCCTTTGCAGGCTTCCATTCCCCGGAGTCACTCCTCACCCACGAAGTCCGACCAGGATGGGCACTTGGAGTACCGTCGTATTTTTCCTGCACTAGGCTATTATCTGTGCAAGTTCCTGTTATATCGTTTTCTTTCTGCGTCAGCACTGCTTCTTCCTTTCCCTGTTCTTTTGTAAATGTTCTTTCTCGTCTGGGCTGAGAGCTTGAGCCCCGGTCCATTTTATTCTCACCTGTTACCTCGTTTTCTTCGTCTTTTTTGTCTTCCTTCTGCGTCAGCATTTTATCTTCTATTTCACTTTCCTTTATAAACGTCAATTCAAGAGGCTCCGGCGATCGTATATTTGTTTGTCGGACTAATGTTTGGTCGGTTAGGTCAATCAGGTCGTTGGGTTTATCTCCCTGGTGGGAGGATCCCGCTTGCGCTACCTTTTTGTCCTTCGGAATAGGTGTACGCATTCCAAACATTTTGTCAGAGAGTGTGTCAAATGATAATAAAGGAAATATAAGTTTGTAAAAGTTGTAAATACGTGTAAATATAACTATATCCGATTACTTATGACCTAAAAATAATAACTCTTAGGTAAAAGTGAAAAAGTGTGCTCTATAAAGAGTAAGTCTTCAAATAATTTGGCTTTAAAATGGTCAAATGTCAAATAATAAGGGTATAAATAATCAGATTTATCAATAAAATATTTTCGACTCTACAGTAGAGTCGGTCTCTATAAATAAAAATAGTCCCTCCAGTGTACTGCAAAAAGCAGAAAACCGCGTCGAATTTAAGGCACTGGTTCCGGAGATATGGGCTTAGAAGTACAACAGTGTGACTATAGGGGGGTAAAATAAAAGTAAAATCAAATAAAATTAAATTAAGGGTGGTTGGACTAAGTAATGACAATTTAAAGAATGAGAAAATATAGTGAAAAATATACACTATACACTGTAAAAGGTAACCTTAATTTTTTTTTGCGAAAAAATAATATTTTATAATTTTTATACACAGGGGGCAAGGGGGGGATTTATACAAGTGATCAAAAAGTAAACTACTTATTACGTTAACAGCTTTAAAATATAATTTTACACAGACAAACTTTAAAATTTTTTGAATATAAAAATTTGACTCGAAAAAGAGGGGGGGTGAAAAGAGGGGGAGTAAAGGGAACTTAATAATCACTACAAAAATTTGCGTATCTCCAGCCGTTTCCGAGATACAAGCGTTTTAATCTTTTTGCGGTTTGTAATTTAACTCTAAAATATCGCGCTCGGAAGCCGCTAGTCTTAAAAATCTTATTTCTAAACAAAAATGTCTGACAACATAGGGACTACATATACACAAAAAATAGACCTATGTTGTCGCTGCAGATCAAAAATAAAAACACTTACAGTAAAACACAGAACTGCACGTAACTTTATGAGTCTCTATCTCTGTCAAAAAACGTCCAATTTTGATTCCAAAGGTGCCTCCCGGCTGCTCTCCACTGCGTCCTTGGAGTCTCGTCCTCAAAAGTGGTCCAGCGGCACGGGGTCACTGACCTCGCCGCCACGTGGTTTCTATTTTTCTGGCGATTTCTCCGTGCTCCTGCACAGGAAAAATCTGCAAGTTTGCAGGATTGTAGAGCACCACAATGGCCTTCGATCCACAGTTGAAAAAGTATAGGTCACCGCTCAAAATCACGAGTAAATTAACTTTTTATTTTGGAAATTTCCCAAAAAAGCACTTTTTTGCCAATAACTTTGTGGCCACAACACATAGAGCAACACGACTTTCACGAACGTGTGCGCCTTCACTTTCCGCGTGTTTTCGTGTATCACAATCGAAAATCGGAGCACTTTTCACTATTTTTAGGAATTTTTCAACGCGGAGGGACCTTTTTTCGTGGCGCTCTCGAGTGCGGTTCGGTTAGGTTAGGTTAGGTTAGGTTAGGTTAGGTTAGGTTAGGTTAGGTTAGGTTAGGTTAGGTTAGGTTAGGTTAGGTTAGGTTAGGTTAGGTTAGGTTAGGTTAGGTTAGGTTAGGTTAGGTTAGGTTAGGTTAGGTTAGGTTAGGTTAGGTTAGGTTAGGTTAGGTTAGGTTAGGTTAGGTTAGGTTAGGTTAGGTTAGGTTAGGTTAGGTTAGGTTAGGTTAGGTTAGGTTAGGTTAGGTTAGGTTAGGTTAGGTTAGGTTAGGTTAGGTTAGGTTAGGTTAGGTTAGGTTAGGTTAGGTTAGGTTAGGTTAGGTTAGGTTAGGTTAGGTTAGGTTAGGTTAGGTTAGGTTAGGTTAGGTTAGGTTAGGTTAGGTTAGGTTAGGTTAGGTTAGGTTAGGTTAGGTTAGGTTAGGTTAGGTTAGGTTAGGTTAGGTTAGGTTAGGTTAGGTTAGGTTAGGTTAGGTTAGGTTAGGTTAGGTTAGGTTAGGTTAGGTTTTTTTTTTTTTTTTTTTTTTTTTTTTTTTTCTCCTTTCCTCTGACAAGTGTCAGAGTCTTTTTTCCGTCTTCTTTCATTCTTCAGACCTCTTTCATACATCACTACATTATTGTAATATATGTAATATTTAGTTAATAACAGAGACAGGGTGACGCTTTATTTTATTATATGGTTTACATGTATTCTTAAAACTAACATTTTCTTTATTAAAGTTTTTACATTTACAGATAAAGGTTTTGCAGGTAAATTTTAGTTGTACATTTTGCTTATTTTCTATTTACACAATTGTTTCATATCATGTTTTATGTATATAGTGTATATATACATTCATCATACTTTTCTTATGCTATTTATTTCTTATTATTACCTTATTTGTTATATTTGTACAGAATTCTAATAACTTCGGACGGTTGACCTTGTCCTTTATAATCTTGTGTATACTTGCTACTGTTAAGTCACAGTCCATTGCCTGTTCTACCTCATATCTCTCTTTACCATACACCGGGCACTCTAGCAAGATGTGAATCACAGTTTCGTCTTTCCCGGGTTCGCAAATACACGATGGGCTTTCCTTACGCTTAAACCGGTTAAGGTATTCGGAGAATCCACCGTGCCCAGTCACCACCTGAGTTATAACGCCAGTAGGCTGAATTTTCCTGACGATTTTATAGGCTTCTACAGCGTCCGGGAAAAACAATTTTGTAGTCGCGGCTGTTTGACCTGATAAGTACCTACGGTTCCATTCGTCCAGCGATTCCGAGCGGATTTGTCGCTTGACGAATGAAACCGGGCACAAGTCGTAGTCAGGTTTTCTTTTTACGTTGTGTGCCGCGTCCTTGGCCAGCTGGTCAGCACGCTCGTTCCCTTCAAACCCTGCATGTGCTTTGATCCAGAATAGGGTTACCACCTTATTCTGGAGTCGGGCTTCTTTGATGTTCCTCCTGACCTCTACCACTAGAGCATGAAGGGAACCAGGGTTAGTGACTGTCTCCAATGACGATTTGGAGTCGCTATAAATACCGAAGGTGCTCTCTGTGCGTTTGAGGATCACCCTCGTGGCCTTACATATGGCTAGAAGTTCCGCCTGATAGACCGTGCAGTAAGATGGTAGTTTAAGTTTGATGGCTTTGGTTTCAGCTTCGTCATTCCATAAGGATAACGCTGCCCCAACCTCACCATCAATCTTACTACCATCGGTGAAAATTCTGACTTCTTGATCGTTGTGGTCGTCTACTTGTTGTTGGTCTGTCAGGCTCACGAACTCCAGGCTCATATGTTCTGCCGGATGCTCCGACTTGGTATACGGCACCAAACGCTCTACCTCCCTGTCTCCTAGTCCTAGCCGGGGTACCCCTCTCTTAGCCTCGTAAAGGGCTGCTGCCTCCTTTATCCTAAGGTCGAGTGGTAGTATCCCGGCCAGCACCAGTGCCGAGTTCAGTGAGACGGTACGGTATGCCCTGCACAGCTTCTGAGCGAAACCTCTCTGCACTGCGTTGAGTTTCCTCTGCACCCCCAGTTTATCAGACGCCTGCACCCAGGCACTGGCAGCGTACATTATCACTGGCTCCACTGTTGCCGTATAAATAATCCTTACAACCTCCGGATGGAGCCCCCAGCTAACCTTTGCTGCTCTGGAGAGTTGCTTATAAATATTTAGGGCTTTCCTGCAGACCTCTGCGACGTGGTTATTGAAGGTGAGCTTATGATCTATTATGAGGCCCAGGATTTTTATTTCAGGAGACATGCCTATGTCGACCCCGCCCATCCGCAGCAGTGGTGTGTCATATTTTAACTTTCTTGTCATAAGCATAGCTTTTGTCTTATGAGGAGCAAATTTTAGCTTGTTTTTGACACCCCACTCCTGCACATGGGCGAGGGCGGCATTTGCCTGTCTCTGAACCTCCTGTGCCGTGTCTCCGTCGAAAATCAATACCACGTCATCAGCAAAAGCCTGGCAGTAATCACCCCGCGCTTCAAGTTCCTTGAGCAAAGGGTCCAGGAGAAGGTTCCACAGGATGGGACCGCCAATTGAACCTTGCACACATCCTTTATTTGTGGTTCTTATATGTTCCTCTCCCGAGTACCTCACTATCACCTTTCTGTTCTGTAGGTAGCTGTCAATCATCCTCCGTATATTGACAGGGCATTCCTCTTCAGCCAGTCGGGCTTTGATAGCAGGCCACCATGCGCTATCGAAGGCCCCCTCTATGTCCAGTGAAATCATTATGATAAGTTTTTTGTGTTCCAGCTTTCCGCGTATATATTTCATCAGGTCATAGAGGGAGTCTTCGGTGCTCTTCTGGGGCATAAAGCCGTATTGGCGAGGACTCATCCTGGGGAGCAGGTGCCACTGTAGCCTTCTCACAACCATTTTTTCTAATATCTTTCCCATCACCGGAAGGAGACCAATAGGTCTGTATGACTTGGGGTTGGTGTAGGTGTCTTTACCCGGCTTCCTAAGGACTACCACTGTAGCCTCCTTCCAGATGTTGGGAAAGTGATGTTGTTCCAGGCATTTGTTCATAATTGCAAGGTTCAATTGAAGGTCACAGAGCACGACGCGTCTACATATGTCAGGCGTAAATCCATCGGCTCCCGGGGCCTTCTTCGGATTGAAGCTTTCCGTGGCAGAACGTAGCTCTTCTTTTGTAAACGGTGGGTCACATTTCTCATTATGCACCCAGACGTTTGCTTGGTTCGCTATTTCTCTGGTCTGCCTGTGGATTGCGTTTTCTCCGGTTTCAGTGTCCTCGGGATAGAAAGTCTCAGCCAACACTCTCACAGACTCTCCTGGGTCTAGTGTTCTTCCGTCTACTTCCAGTGGCAGGTCTTCTTGCCTTTTCGTCGTTCTTCCTATCACCCTATAAATTCCTTCCCAGAGTCCTTCCTTATCCTGCTTTTCACAAAAACCTTTCCAACTCCCTATTTGCGCCTTTTTGGCTTCTCTCTCATAGTTTTCTTTTTCTTGCAGGTACTCCTGGATGACCTTCGCCTTCCGGACCGGCGCTGCACATCGGATTCTACGTCTCTTAGTGGTGACCTTCTTCTTCATGTCGGCAAGTTCTTTGGACCACCACGGCAAGGTAAGTTTTTCGACTATTTTCTTTCTAGGTATTGCTTCTTTGCATGCTTGCTTAACTATACTCATATATTTATTTACTGTTTCTTCTAACTTTTCCTTGCTATTGATTTTTTCTATTTCTGTTTTGTTTATGTTGTTTTCTAGTTTAAATTGGTTCAGTTTATCATCAAACTGGATCCAATTTGCTTTTTTTGTGTTAAAAATTCTTGTAGTTCTCTCTACATTTGTGCCTACTGATTTTACGAGATTAATTTTAAAGGTGATGCCGTTGTGGTCCGAACTTACTAGGTCTTCTTCGACTTTCCAGTCTTCCACCATGGCGAGCAGGTCCTCAGTGCATGCCGTCACGTCGATGTGGCTGGTATAAGCCTGGTTCCCCCTGATAGTGTCAAAGGTAGGCGTGTCACCCACGTTCAGCACCTGCAAGTTCATGTCTTCCAACGCCCCAGCCATTTCTTCCCCCCTGTGATCAACGACTTTACTGCCCCACCACGGGCTCTTTGCGTTGGTATCGCCCCCCATTAAAATCCTTGTTGGCCCAAGCTCTTCTTCAATCTTTTTGAGCTGCTCCAGGTACGGCTCTATGGGCTGGTCTGGCTCAAAGTAGTAAGAGACTACTGCTATCTCCCAAGCACTGGTACGGATCCTCACCACTGCGATGTTCTTTGTGGTGAGTTTTGGGCATTGTAGAACGTCAAGGTCACGATTAAAGACAGCTATTGCTGCTTTGACGTTCCCTTCTCCTTGTTCAGTGCTCTGGTAGATTCTGGCTCCTCTGTAGCTCTTCATACCTTTCGCTCCACCCACGTACGGTTCCTGGAGCAGCGCAAAAGCCATCTCTCTTTCGCTTGCTTTTATCATTAGCTCATTCGTTGCTAACTCTTTTCTTTGAAGATTTGCTTGGGCCACCAAAAAGAGTTTCCTGGTGGATGTGCTGGAGGTATTTGCTGTATTGACGCCCTTAGCAGTATGCCACCGTGGCACGCGCTAAGGCGTCCCATTTCCGCCTCACTGAACACTCCTGGCTAAAGGCGTTGTGCTCCGTTGCATCGAGTTTGGCATGTCTGCAGTTGCAGCAGGTTGGAGCCGTTCCAGCGAGCCAGTCTGCGCACTCAGCCTTCATGTGCGGGCCCCCGCAGTGGCTGCATTTCGAGATCGTCTCCCTGCAGTAGCGCCTGCCATGCCCGTATCCCAGGCACAGCGAGCACTGTACAAGGGGAGATTGATCAGCCACTCTTATCCTTTGGAGGTCAATATGGACCTCCCCTGCTTCAACCAATAGGTTCCATACCTTCGGCGACACACGAAGCACGACATGGCATGCGTAGGGATTTCTGGCTTTTTTCCTGAATCGGACTTCAATCCGGTCGTCCTCTGTGCTGAGGTTTCCAAGGATGTGGCCATTCTGGTTCCTCAGGGCGCTCAAGACGTCTTCGTCTTTGTTGTACTGCAAGACGTCCTTGAGGATCAGAAGTGGATCCTTATTTTTGACTTCCTCTACACAGAGGTGCGACTCCGCCTTCTTCAGCCTTTCCTTCACTTTTTGTCTTTCTTCTTCAGTCTTACATCCGACAATGATTTTTCTATCTTTAGCTTTTCTAACTCTATCCACCTTGATCCATCCATCCCTTGCATTGACGGCTTCCCTAACCCTCTTCAGCACCTCTTCTCCAGTCTCTGTCTCGTCTTTTGAGGATATGACTACGGAATGCAGCGCGGTCTGACTCACGGGTTGCTTTCTCGTAGGACCAGCTGCCACATTTGCGTATGTCATCTCCTCCAAGGTCTTCTGTTGTTTATTCATTGCCTCTTTAAGTACTTCCATCCTCTCGTTACTTTCCTTCATGAGCTTGCTGTGCTCCTCCAGTCTCTTTACCAACTCCGCTTCGGGTTCGGATCTGGTTGCAGAGGGGAGAGGGGAAGGAGAAACCAGTGGCCCCTCCTCTCCCTCCCTCTCCTGCCTCCTGTTTTGGCTCTCTCCATCTTTCCCTTTCCCTCCCTCCGTCTCTTTCACTAGCTGGTAGAGTCGCTCTATTGCTAATGTGACCTCGGTTTTTATATCGGTTCTTAAGTTGCGCGCACTACCTAACTGCGTTTTTGCTTTCATCAGGCAGGCTTTAGCTTCCGCTATTCTACTGGCGTACCTGGGTTTCTCCGGCATCAGCGGGCATCCCGCCACGTCTACCTTCGGTTTTGCTTTGGGAGGTCCCGCCAGCGCCTGTGACGCTTTTTTCGGGGAGGGCTTAGGTTGGGTGTCCGTTTTTCCCGATTCCCACTCTCCAATGCTCCGTCTCACATTGGCGGTAGCGGTCGGTTCGTGTGAAGGACCTGCCTTCTCTGTCAAGTCCGGGGACTTATGTGTGTCGGGATCCATAGTCTTTTGTGCGGTTTTGACGGGTGTACGGATCCCGAACATATTTTACAGTCACAATACAGTAAAGTAACTAGATAGATGAAGTTAAGACGGTTAAAAGATTAAATTTGGCCTAATAAAAGGTTTGTAAAAGTTATATAAGTGACTCTACCTAGAGTCCGTGATTAACTTAGAAAAACAATTAAGGATTAAGGTTTGTAAAAGTTTTAAAATACGTTTTCTACCAAAAATTTAATTTAAGAATTTTAATCGAATTTTTTCTGTTACAGGTTCGTCGCGTCGAGGTTGCTGGTCGGCGCTGTACAGAGGTAAGTATCCGTGGATTCAAAGTTCTCAGTATAGAGTACCGGCCTCCTTATGAATTTACGGAGTACCGTACGGATAAGATGGTCGTGTCGTTAGGAACCCGAGAAACACGTATCGAAAATAAATTCAGTCAAAAAGACTCTACCTAGAGTCTGGTTTCGTCAACACTTAATAATGATTTGCTTATAATCTATGTGCCGCAAAAAACGCCGTCAATTTTAGAGTGTCGGTATGAGAGATATGAAGCTTTGGATATGGGGGGGGGTGGGAGAGAAGTTAAGGGGGGGTTGACAATTATTTTAAAGCTATCTATTTATATAATTATCGAATACGACTAACAGTTTTACAAATAACGCCTTTTCTTAAGGAAAAATAAAAATTTAAAAAATATTAAAGTTCTAAAGAAAAAAAGTTAAGGGGGGGTCAACATAGGATATTAAATTTAGGGGTTGCCCACATATATTATATATATAATATATGCGGACTGGTCTTAGAATTTGGCTATCTCTCACCGTTTCCGAGAAACCAGCGTTTGAATCTATTTGCGGTTTGTAAACTTAATCTAAAAATTCGCGCTCGGAGACCGCTTGTCCTAAAAATCTAAATTTTTCACAGAAATGTTTGACAACATAGGGGCCACAAATACACAAAAAATAAACCTATGTTGTCGCTGCAGAAATAAAATTAAAACACTTACAATGAAAAACTGAACAGCACAAAAACTTTCGAGTCTCTATCTCCATCAAATAAGGTCCAAATTCTGATTTGAAGGTGCCTCCCGGCTGCTCTCCACGGCGTCCTTGGGATCTCGTCCTTGAAAATTGCGTAGCGGTACGGGGTCACTGACCACGCCGCCACGTGGTTTTTATTTTTCTGGCGATTACTCCGTCGTTCTGCACAGGAAAAATCTGCAAGTCGGCAGGGATGTAGAGCACCAGGATGCCTTCCGTTCCACAATTGAAAAGATGTAGGTCACAGCTGAAAATCGCGCCACGTTTCACTTTTAAGATTGAAATTTTTCTGAAAAACCACTTTTTCGCCAATAACTTTTTGGCCACAACACTTAGAACTGCGCGGTTTTCACTGACGTGTGCGCCGTCACTTTCCGCGTCTTTTGATATGTAGCACGTTAGTAAAACAGCAAATTTACTATTTTTAGCGATTTTTCGAGCGTGGACTGGCCTTTTTTCGTGGCGCTCTCGACCGAGGTTCGAGCGCGAATGGTTAGGTTAGGTTAGGTTAGGTTAGGTTAGGTTAGGTTAGGTTAGGTTAGGTTAGGTTAGGTTAGGTTAGGTTAGGTTAGGTTAGGTTAGGTTTTTTTTTTTTTTTTTTTTTTTTTTTTTTTTTTTTTTATCAGCTTGTCCTCCGACTTGTAAATGTCGGAGTCTTTCTCGCATCTCTTTCATTCTTTACTTAATGTGCTATTATTTAACTATTCTTATACAAATCTTCTCTTTCTTTATCCCAAAAAGCAAATTTTTATCATTTTCAAAATCTGTCATTCCAGTTACGTTTCCTTTCCTTGGATGGGGATGAGTGAGTACAGAGGGAATATTTATTTCTTATTTTAGAATACATCTTATCTTTTATAACTAAATTTCATTTTTAACCTTATGTCTAAACTATATAAATTTATTCTTAGTTCTTTACAAGTTTTCTTACTTTTATTACATTTATGTTGTTGTGAATATATTATGAAATATATTTTCAACATAATTTATTATCTTATCTATCATCATTTCTTACAATTACTTTATTTGCTATCTGTGTACAATATGCTATGAACTTACTTCTTCTATTTTTATCTGTTATTAGCTGGCTTACAGTGTCACTCTCTAGAGTAATGCCGAGCTCCTGCTCTACCTCGTATCTTTCATTACCATAGACGGGACATTCAAATAAGATGTGTGGTACGGTTTCAGTCTTACCGGGCTCGCAAATACACGATGGGTCTTCCTTACACCTGAACCGGTTTAGGTATTCGGAAAACCCACCGTGACCCGTCATTATTTGCGTAAGCACTCCCGTGGGTTTTAACTGCCTAATTGTTTTATGCGCTTGAATGGCGTCGGGGAAAAACATTTTTGTGATGGCTGCTGTTTGGCTAGTTTGGTACCTTCTGTTCCATTCGCTTAAGGTTTCCAACCGAATTTGCCGTTTGAGGGACGAGATCGGGCACAGGTCATAGCTGGGCTGTGTCTTGGATTTTAGGGCTGCATCCTTTGCCAGTTGGTCTGCTCTTTCATTGCCCTCTAAGCCTGCATGAGCTCGTATCCAGTATAAATGTACATCTTTATGCTGGTCTCTACAAGCTCGTAGGTTGTTTCTTATTTCGAGGGCAAGAGGATGTAGCGAGGCGTGGTTTGTGACTGTTTCTAGCGATGACCTTGAGTCACTATAGACTCCGTAACTCGTCTCTTTGCTCTTCAAGATTTCCCTCGTTGCCTTGCATATGGCCAATAATTCAGCCTGGTAGACTGTGCAGTAAGACGGTAGCTTCAATTTATGGGTTTTAGTCTCGGCTGACATGTTCCATACGGACAATGCCGCTCCGACCTTGCCCTCAATTTTACTACCGTCCGTGAACATTCGGACTGCGTGACCGCTGTGAATGTTCACCTGCTCTTGGTCTTCCAGGCATACGAATTGGAGGTTCATATGCTCAGCAGGATGAGGGGAATCAGCAAAAGTCGCCATTTTTTCCACCTCCCTATCTCCTAGTGCTGGTCGGGGGACTCCTCTCTTTGCCTCATACAGGGCGGCTGCCTCCTGTAATCTAAGGTCGAGTGGCAGGATTCCGGCCAGCACTAATGCCGAGTTAAGGGAGACGGTCCGGTAAGCTTTACACAGTTTCTGGGCAAAACCTCGCTGGACAGCGTTTAGGTGTTTTTGCATGCCCAGTTTTTCGGTCGCAGGTGCCCAGACGCTGGCCGCATACAGGATGATGGGCTCAACTGCGGCGTTGTATATGCTGCGTATCACTTCCGGATTCAAACCCCAACTGACCCTGGCGGCTCTAGATAGCTGTTTGTAAACGTTCAACGCCTTTTTGCAAACGTTTGCAGCGTGGGCGTTGAACGTCAGCTTATGGTCTAATGTGAGCCCCAGGATTTTGATTTCGTCTGACATGCCAATGTCAATCCCGCCCATGCTGAGGCGTGGAGTGTCATACTTAAGTTTCCTGGTAATTACCATCGCATTGGTTTTATGAGGTGCGAACTTCAGCTTATTTCTGACACCCCACTCCTGAACATGTGCGAGAGTGGCATTCGCTTGTCTTTCGATTTCCAGTGCAGTTTCTCCCTCAAACACCAAGACAACATCATCAGCGAAGGCCTGACAGTAGTTCCCACTCAGCTCCAGCTCCTTCAATAATGGGTCCAGGAGCAAGTTCCAAAGAATTGGACCTCCGATCGACCCCTGGACGCAGCCCTTGGTGGTTTGTCTGGTGACCTCTTCACCCGCGTACCTGACATGCACCTTTCTACAACTTAGGTAGCTATCAACGAGTCTCCTGATGTTTGGAGGACACTTTTCTTCCGCCAGCCTGATTTTAATGGCGGGCCACCATGCACTATCGAAGGCCCCCTCTATGTCCAGTGATATTAACGTCACAAGTTTTTTCTCATCGAGTTTGCCGCGGATATGTTTCATGAGGACATAGAGGGCGTCTTCCGTGCTTCGTTGTGGCATGAATCCGTACTGACGGGTGCTTATTTTAGGGAGAATATGGTACTTCAGCCTGCTGACAATCATTTTTTCCAGAATTTTACCCATCACTGGCAGCAAACCTATCGGCCTATATGATTTGGCCTCGGTGTATGTGTTTTTCCCTGGTTTTCTAAGTACCACCACGGTTGCCTCTTTCCAGATGTTGGGAAAGTGGCCTTGTTCCAAGCATTTGTTTGCCAGTGACAGGTAAAACTCCGGATCCTGTGAGATCGCCTGTTTACATATGTCCGCCGTTAAACCGTCAGAACCCGGAGCTTTTTTGGGGTTAAAACTATTCACCGCGACTTTAACCTCTTCAGGGGTGAATGGTGGATCATGACTCTCAGCATGTTCCATCCCATTTACTTGTTCGGCTTCTTTCCTTATTCGCTGGTGATCCCCATTGTCATCCTCCTCTTTATCTTCTGGGTAGAATGTTTCGGCAAGCATCTCTGCAGATTCTCTTGGGCTCAAGTCTTTTCCGTCTCTTGCCAGGGGAATATCTTCATGCCTTTTCATTGTCCTCCCTATCACTCGATATATCCCTTCCCACATGCCTTCCTTGTCCTGCTTTTCACAAAACCCCTTCCAGCTTTCTGTTTTAGCTTTCTGCACCTCACTTTCATATCTTTCTTTTGCCCGCAGGTACTCATCAACGACTTTCGCTCGGCGGACTGGGGCTGCGCATCTGATCCGGCGTTTCATGGTGGTGGCTACCTTCTTCAGCTTCGCGAGTTCTTCGGACCACCACGGCGAGGTAAGTATTTCATTTATTTTCTTTTTGGGTATTGTTTCTATGCATGTCTGTGTTAAAGTGCTAATATATTTTTTTACAATTCTTTCTAATTCTACTTTATTTTCAATTTTGTCTATATCTGTTACGTTTAAATTATTATCTTGTTTAAATTGGCCCAGTTTCTCATGAAACTGGGTCCAATTTGCTTTTTTTGTATTGTAAATTCTAGTGGTTCTACTTATACTTATACCTTTTGCTTTCTGCAGCCTAATATTAAAAGTGATGCCGTTGTGGTCCGAACTTACTAAGTCATCTCTGACTTTCCAGTCTTCCGCCAGATCAAGCATGTCCACGGAGCAGATCGTTATATCAACATAGCTGGTGTATGCTTTTCCTCCTCTAATAGTGTCGAACGTGGGAGTGTTTCCATTGTTGAGTACCTGCAGGCTCATGTCCTCTATGGCTCCTGACATTTCTTCCCCCCTGTGGTCGATCTTTCGGCTACCCCACCAATTACTTTTTGCGTTAGAGTCACCTCCCATGATGATTTTTCTAGGTCCAAGTTTCTCTGTTATCTTTTTGAGCTGCTCCAGGTATGGCTGTATGGGCTGGTCTGGTTCGAAGTAGAAGGACACCACGGTAATCTCCCAAGCACTAGTCCGAATCTTCACCACAACGATGTTATTTGTGGTGAATTCTGGGCACAGTATGGCATCTATGTCGTGGTCGAAAACGGCTACTGCAGCCTTTACTGTCCCTTCTCCTTGACTAGTGCTCTGAAATATTCTCGCTCCACGATAGTCCTTCATCCTTTTGACCCCTCCCACATACGGCTCCTGCAGCAGCGCAAATGCCATTTTCCTCTTGCTAGCTTCGATAATCAGTTCAGTGGTTGCTAGATCTTTTCTTTGGAGGTTTGCTTGGACTACTAGAAATGCTTTTTCATTGGTTGGGGGGCCTCTGTTTGGTGCCACTTTATCGCTGGGGGCGCCCTTAGCAGTATGCTATAGTGGCTCGTGCCAAGCTATCCCATTTCCTTCTAACTGGGCATTCCTGTGAGAAGGCGTTGTGGTCTGCCGTGTCCATTCTCGCATGCCTGCAGTTACAGCACGACGGGGCTACTCCGGCAAGCCAATCAGCACATTCAGCCCTCATATGGGGTCCCCCGCAGTGGCTGCACTTTTCCACCGTTGTCTTGCAGAATCGTCTGCCGTGCCCAGGTTAGGTTAGGTTAGGTTAGGTTAGGTTAGGTTAGGTTAGGTTAGGTTAGGTTAGGTTAGGTTAGGTTAGGTTAGGTTAGGTTAGGTTAGGTTAGGTTAGGTTAGGTTAGGTTAGGTTAGGTTAGGTTAGGTTAGGTTAGGTTAGGTTAGGTTAGGTTAGGTTAGGTTAGGTTAGGTTAGGTTAGGTTAGGTTAGGTTAGGTTAGGTTAGGTTAGGTTAGGTTAGGTTAGGTTAGGTTAGGTTAGGTTAGGTTAGGTTAGGTTAGGTTAGGTTAGGTTAGGTTAGGTTAGGTTAGGTTAGGTTAGGTTAGGTTAGGTTAGGTTAGGTTAGGTTAGGTTAGGTTAGGTTAGGTTAGGTTAGGTTAGGTTAGGTTAGGTTAGGTTAGGTTAGGTTAGGTTAGGTTAGGTTAGGTTAGGTTAGGTTAGGTTAGGTTAGGTTAGGTTAGGTTAGGTTAGGTTAGGTTAGGTTAGGTTAGGTTAGGTTAGGTTAGGTTAGGTTAGGTTAGGTTAGGTTAGGTTAGGTTAGGTTAGGTTAGGTTAGGTTAGGTTAGGTTAGGTTAGGTTAGGTTAGGTTAGGTTAGGTTAGGTTAGGTTAGGTTAGGTTAGGTTAGGTTAGGTTAGGTTAGGTTAGGTTAGGTTAGGTTAGGTTAGGTTAGGTTAGGTTAGGTTAGGTTAGGTTAGGTTAGGTTAGGTTAGGTTAGGTTAGGTTAGGTTAGGTTAGGTTAGGTTAGGTTAGGTTAGGTTAGGTTAGGTTAGGTTAGGTTAGGTTAGGTTAGGTTAGGTTAGGTTAGGTTAGGTTAGGTTAGGTTAGGTTAGGTTAGGTTAGGTTAGGTTAGGTTAGGTTAGGTTAGGTTAGGTTAGGTTAGGTTAGGTTAGGTTAGGTTAGGTTAGGTTAGGTTAGGTTAGGTTAGGTTAGGTTAGGTTAGGTTAGGTTAGGTTAGGTTAGGTTAGGTTAGGTTAGGTTAGGTTAGGTTAGGTTAGGTTAGGTTAGGTTAGGTTAGGTTAGGTTAGGTTAGGTTAGGTTAGGTTAGGTTAGGTTAGGTTAGGTTAGGTTAGGTTAGGTTAGGTTAGGTTAGGTTAGGTTAGGTTAGGTTAGGTTAGGTTAGGTTAGGTTAGGTTAGGTTAGGTTAGGTTAGGTTAGGTTAGGTTAGGTTAGGTTAGGTTAGGTTAGGTTAGGTTAGGTTAGGTTAGGTTAGGTTAGGTTAGGTTAGGTTAGGTTAGGTTAGGTTAGGTTAGGTTAGGTTAGGTTAGGTTAGGTTAGGTTTTTTTTTTTTTTTTTTTTTTTTGACGGCTAAACTTAATTTACCTCTGATATTCTTTCAGAGACGTTTTTGTTCAGGGTTTATAATTAAAGAACAACATACTTTATTATTCTATGCTACGTTACATTTTACAATTTTATCATGTTAGGTGACACTTATAATATATTTTACTTTGTGCAATTATTACATAATCTTATCTTATTATCTATTCTTTTGTGTTTTATGCTTAAGATATATATAACGTAATATATATTTAACATAACTTATCTATCCTTATTTTTATATATACACTTATTGGCTATTTTTACACAATAGTTTATAAATTCTTCTCTATAAAGCTTATTTGTTAACATCTTTACAATACTTTTTGTGTCTAATGTACAACCAATTTTTTGTTCAAAATTGTATCTATCTAAGCCATACACCGGACACTCGAGGAGGATATGTGGCACCGTTTCAGAAACCTCAGGCTCGCACGTACACGATGGGCTCTCCTTGCACTTGAATCGATTCAAGTACTCTGAGAACCCACCGTGTCCCGTCAGGACCTGGGTCAGTGTGCTGTGTAGCTCTAATTTTCTTATTACGGGGAAGGCGGAGATGGCGTCAGGGAAGAAAAGTTTGGAAACTTTTGCCGTACTGCCTGTCGTGTACCTTTGGTTCCATTTGTGCAAGGATTCTTTGCGTATTTCCTTTTTTATAAAGGATACAGGGCAATGGTCGTAGTTCGGCTTTGTTTTGCTTTTTAGGGCAGCGTCTTTGGCAAGTTGGTCAGCGCGCTCGTTGCCTACTAGGCCAACATGTGCTTTAATCCAGAACAAGGATATTTCTTTATTCTGGGTTTGGCCGATTCTAAGGTTGGCCCTCGTTTGAGCAGCCAGTGGGTGTGTCGTGTTGAGGTTTGTTATGGTATCTAGAGCGGCTCTAGAGTCACTGTAGATACCATAACTTATCTCTTTGCGCTTCAAGATCTCCTTTGTAGCCTCGCATATGGCCAGAAGTTCCGCCTGGTAGACTGTGCAGTACGTCGATAGCTTAAGCTTGAGAGTTTTGGCTTCGGCATCATTTTTCCACAGGGAGAAGGCCGCTCCGACTTTACCCTCAATCCTGCTACCGTCCGTAAAGATTTTGACTTGCTGCGTGCTATGGTCTTCTAGCATAGTTTGGTCCACCAGGCTTTCGAATTTCAGGCTCATATGCTCAGCGGGGTGAGGGAAATCTGCATAGGGGATCATTCTCTCAATCTCCCTTCCGCCCGGCTCAGGCCCTGACCTCCACTTCCTGGCTTCGTACAGGGCGGCTGCCTCCTGTATCCTAAGGTCCAGTGGGAGGAGTCCGGCCAGTAGCAAAGCAGAGTTGAGAGAGACCGTCCGATACGCCTTGCACAATTTTTGTGCGAAACCCCTTTGTATGGCGTTCAGGTGTTTCTGTGTTCCCAACTTTGATGCTGCCGTTGCCCAGGCGCTCGCTGCGTACAAGATGATTGGTTCTACGGTGGCGACATATATTGTACGGATGATTTCGGGGTGGAGACCCCAGCTCGTCTTGGCAGCTCTTGATAGCTGCTTATATATATTTGCAGCCTTTCTGCAAACGTCGGCCACGTGGCTGTTAAAGGTAAGTTTGTGGTCTATCGTGAGCCCCAAGACTTTTATCTCCGTTGACATTCCGATGTCTATCCCGCCCATCCTCAGGAGCGGGGTGTCAAATTTCAGTTTCCGCGTGATGACCATGGCCTTGGTTTTATGTGGAGCGAATTTCAACTTAGTTTTGACTCCCCACTCCTGAACATAGGCGAGAGCGGCATTGGCCTGTCTCTGTACTTCTATTGCAGTGTCGCCATCAAGAATGAGTACAACGTCATCTGCGAACGCCTGGCAGTAATCTCCTCTCTCTTCTAGTCCCTTTAATAGGGGGTCGAGTAACAGGTTCCAGAGAATTGGTCCCCCTATTGATCCCTGGACGCAGCCTTTGCTTGTGTTCTTCTCGTAGGCCTGTCCCGCATACCTGACGCACACGCTCCTATCTTGAAGGTAGCTGTTAATGAGTCGCCTTAGGTTAACAGGACATTTTTCCTCCGCCAATCGTGCTTTGATTGCAGGCCACCACGCGCTATCAAAGGCTCCCTCTATGTCAAGTGAGATAACTGTTATTAGTTTCTTCTGGTTTAGTTTCTCCTTAATGTAATTTATCATGACATAGAGGGAGTCTTCAGTGCTCTTCTGCGGCATGAAGCCGTATTGGCGGGGGCTGATCCGGGAGTGCAGGTGCCACTTTACTCTCGCTATTAACATCTTTTCGAAGATTTTGCCTAAGACGGGCAGAAGGCCTATAGGTCTATATGACTTGGGGTGTGAGTAGTTGTCCTTGCCTGGTTTTCTGAGAACAATAACTGTGGCTTTTTTCCATATTATTGGGAAATATTGCAGCTCTAAGCATTTGTTTACCAAGGCAAGGAACAACTTCAAGTCATGCTTGATGGCGTGGGCGCAGATGTCTGCTGTCAGGCCGTCTTCCCCTGGAGCCTTTTTGGGATTAAAGCTGTTCACCGCATATTCTAGTTCTTCTTGTGTAAATGCTGGATCATGTTGTTCATCATGGACCCAGTCATTTGCATGTTCGGCTATGTGTCTGATTTGTCGGTGTTCAGCTTTATCTTCACTTTCTTTGTCTTCTGGGTAAAAAGTTTCTGCGAGTAGCTTTGCGGATCCTTTACAGTCCAGGGTTCGTCCCTCTGTTTCCAAAGGAATGTCTTCCTGTCTATTTCTAGTCCTCCCTATTACCCTATATATCCCCTCCCATAAACCCTCCCTATCTTGTCTCCTACAAAACTCTTTCCAGCTTTCTGTTTGTGCTCTTTTGGCTGCTTCTTCATAAATTTTCTTTGCTTGCAGGTACTCCTCGAGGACTTTGGCTTTGCGGACTGGCGCTGCGCAGCGGATTCGGCGTCTTTTGGTGGTGACTTCTTTCTTCAGACTGGCGAGTTCCTCCGACCACCACGGCAAGGTAAGTTTTGTTTGGTTTTTCTTTATTGGTATACTATGATTAGATGTTTTTGATATTATGTTTGTATATGTTTTTACGTGTTTTTCTAGGTTAGGAATGTTGTCAATTTTCGTAATTGTTTCTTTGGTTATTTTGTTCTCGTCAAGCAATTGGTTCAGTTTCTCATGAAACTGGGACCAATTTGCTTTCTTACTATTGTAGAGTCTTGTAGTTCTTTTGATATCTGTTCCTTTAGCTTTAGTTAGCCTAATTTTAAAGGTGATTCCATTGTGGTCGGAGCTCGTCAGTCCTTCGTCTACTCTCCAGTCCTCCACCAGGTTCAGCAGGTCCTCCGAACAGGCCGTCACGTCTACGTTGCTGGTGTATGTTTTGTCGCCTCTTACGGTACTGAACGTCGGTTTGTTACCCTCGTTGAGTACGTGCAAGCTCATTTCTTCTAAAGCAGCTGAAAAGTCTTCTCCTCTACTGTCCACTTTTTTACTTCCCCACCAGGTGTTTTTTGCGTTGGCATCGCCTCCAATGATCATTTTTGTGTTTCGTGCCTTCATATATATTTTGCGTAGGTGGTTAAGGTATTGATCTAGGTTTGGCTGATCCGGCTCAAAATAGTAGGATACCACGAAGATCTCCCAAGCACTTGTACCAATCTTCACCACAACGATGTTGTTTGTGGTGAGATCGGGATACTGGGTGACGTCAATGTCTTGGTCAAATACAGCTATTGCTGCTTTAACGATGCCTTCTCCAGGTTTAGTGCATTGGAAGATCCTCGTTCCTCTATAGTCTTTCATTCTTTTGATCGCACCAACGTAAGGTTCTTGTATTAGTGCGAATGCCATTTTCGAAGTCCCTGCTTCTAGCATGAGTTCTTGAGTTGCTAGTTCTTTTCTTTGCAGGTTCGCCTGGACTACAAAGTATGGCTTCGCGCTGACCATTGGGGTGTGTGAGACTGGAGCGGTCTTAACAGTAGGCTATAGTTGCCCGCGCAATGCCTTCCCACCTTCTTCGGATCGGACAGTCCTGGCTGAAGGCATTATGGTCAACTTTGTCGTTCTTGGCATGCAAGCAATTGCAGCACGTAGGTGCTGTGCCTGCTAGCCAATCTGGACACTGTGATCTCATGTGAGGGTCCCCACAGTGACTGCATTTTTCAGTCTTCTCTTTGCAGAAGCGCTTCCCATGACCATAACCTAGACAGATAGAGCACTGTACCAGTGGAGACTGGTCCTGTACTCTCACTCTCTGGAGGTCTATTTGAATTACCTCTGCTTCGATCAGTCTCTTCCAGATACATGGGGGAACTCGCAGCACGATGTGGTTCGTGTGGGGGTTCCGTGTTCGTCTTTTGTAAGCCACTTCTATTTTTAGGGCCTTGTCTTCAAGGTCTCTCATGATGCCCTTATTTTGGTTCCTCAGCGCGGTTAGTACCTCATCGTCGCTATTGTATGCTAGGACGTCCTTCAATATGACAAGTGGGTTTTTGTTCTTAGTTTCCTGAACAGTTAGGTTGTCGTCTGCGCTTTTGATTCGTGCTTTTATTGTTTGCCGGTCTTCATCGGTCTTGCATCCGATTATGATCTTTCGGTCTTTGGCTTTCCTAATTTTTTCGACAAATACTCCCCCGTCTTTCGCGTTTACGGCCTTCCTAATTCTGTTCAGGACGTCCTCTCCGCTCTCTGTCTCGTCTTTCGATGTTATCACTACGGAGTGCAGGGTCGTCTGTTCAGACGGTAGTCTGACAGACGGTGCTGCTACTACACTCGCGTAGGATAGCTTGTCTTGAGCTTCGGTGTTCTTCTCTAAGGTTTCTCTAAGTTTTTCTATTTTGTCGTTGTTCTCGTTCAGCAGTTTTGAGTGTTCTTCTAGCTTCCTTATGAGGTTTTCGTCCATTTGTATTTTCTTCTGGTCTGTTTCCATCGCTCTTGTTTGTACCGCATCTTGCGTGTTTGTTTGTCCCTTGACACTAGCTGCTTCTTTTATGAGGCTGACCAACTTGTCAATAGCTTGTGTTATATCGTTTTTGATATCCGTTTTTGTGTTTCGGGAACTGGCTAAAGCATTTTTAGCCTTGTCTGCCCATATCATGGCCTCTGCCAGTCTGTCTCCACTCTTTTGATTCGAGGTATTTTTGGTTTCTTCCCTTGTTGTCAAAGGTGTCTTAGACTTTGCTTTTAGAGCCTCATCTGTTTTTTTCGAGGGCGCGGTTGCAGGTTTTTGGTTTTTGGCTTCTAGTTCGCCAATACTGCGTCTCACATTAGAGGTCTGCCTTTTCTCCGGGGTTCGTCGTGATGGTCCTGCTATCCCTAATTTTTCAGGTGGTGACTTTGCGGTATCTGCTTCGTTCTTCTTGACAGGGGTATGGAAACCGAACATGGTTGTTTGGGTGCTGTTCAGGCAAGGTAGGATCGTCAAAGGTAAAATGGTAAGTTTGTATAAGTTGTATATTAAATCGACGTAAACTTACGTCGGTAAATTTTTGTAAATACTAATAATTTTATTTTCTGTTTCAGATGGCGTTTCTATTCCTCCTCGATTGGTCGGCAGTGTGGTGCAGGTATGTAGTTAACAGAATTTTTTCAAAAGTCAGAAAATTAATTTTAAAAAATAAAATAAAATAAGATAAGACTCTACAATTGACTCTATATTATGCTTTAGCTAGAGTCAGGACCTTGATGGAGGGCTTGCGGAAGTACTGGGCAAAAATCCCAAATTTTTAAGCCTCTTAGTTGTAAGATTGTCAATGTAGAGTCGACTCTACCAAGGTCACTTGTTTAGAGTTCACAAGAGCCCACTAAATACCCTGACTTGAAAAGAAAATTTTATACCAAAAAAAAATTTTTCGACTCTATGTAGAGTCTTGAGACTCTACTCGAAGATAGTCCAAACCAAGTCCTACAGTTTGCAAAAAACCGCACTACTGTAGGACCTCTGGTTCCTGAGATATAGAATTTTTAAAATTTGGCCAAGAGTCAAAAAATTTGGGGTTGCAACCCCCAGAAAAATTTCTAAAAATAGGTTATGCTATACAGATACCTAATTCTAATGTCAAAATGAAAAATAACTACGGATAGACTATTTAAATGCAATTTCTCTGTTTGGGTTGTTCGAAAATTTTCTAAGTCCAAAGTCAATTTTAGGGGTAGGGGGTTGAAACTTTGTCCAAATGATAAAGGAGGGTTTGAAGACTATCCGGCTTCTGGATAGTGTGGGGGGGGGTTTGGGGGGGGGGACCCGGATAAAATGGTCAGATTTGCTCTAGCACCCCCCGTTTGGCCACAAAATGCAAAACAAGTTTATTTGCGGTTGGTCGGGAGGTAGGATGTTTTTTGAAAAATCGAAATTAAATATAACTATGGGACTGAAAAATCTGAGAAAATTACTGAAGCAAAGAAAATAAAATGTTTTAATATATTTTTGTTTTTAAAAAATTTTGTTACCAAATAAATTTGAGGGGAGGGCTCTCTAAAGTTAAGGGTTGTAAAACCAACAACCGCAAAAAAACAGTAAAAAATTTTTCCTGCTCACCCCTGGTGCTTGAAAAATCTGGAAAAAAGCGTAGTAATTCTTGACTATATAAGAAATAATTTAGCGTTTGAAATTTTGAAAAATTTTACGTGCTTCTATGTTTAAAAAATTCCCAAATCTACCCCTAAAATCTTGACTTTTTGTGGACGATTTTCTTAGTAACCCTTAGCTTGAGGTATGTCGCGTTTGGGCTCAAATGACTCGCCGTAAATCAAGGAATTTGATTTTTATATCAAAATAATTAAAATAAATATAAATTAATAATTAGAGCCTAAAAATGGTACATAGGCATAGTATGTACAAGTAATTTTAAGTAAACTAAAAATAATAATTTTAAGATACAGAAATTAATAAAAGGTCTATATCTAGGTATTCTACCTACTGATTAGTCATAAATTAGCGCGAAAAAGATTATTAGAGTACCTACTTAATAACACGTGACGTCACACTGGTTCAATGCGGATCTTATAAATACGATAGCTTGGAAACCGCTTATCGGAAAAATCTGAAATTTTGCACAGTGGTAGAACAATAGTCAAAGTTAATATTGAAGTTCCAAAATTACGGGGTCACAGATCTTATTTCAGAAATAGAAAAGGTCAAAGTTCATAAAAGTTTCAAAACCTTGTAACTTCCCAGGGGGTGGTCCAATTTTGATGCTCGAGGTGTCTGCTGGCAGGTCTTGAAGTTCTTCACTAACGGCTGCTCCTCGATTTTTGCCCAGAAGTCTGGAACCTGGACCACGTGCCACGTGGTTTTATGGTTTTCCGTCTATAACTCAGCGAGTTTAAACAGGAAAAATCCGGGACTCGGCTGAGTCAAAGTTCCCCTCAGGACGCGTCGATATGCAGTTGCAAATTTGGGGGTTGTCGCTGAAAAACGAGCAGCGTTTCAGTCCGAAGATCCAGATCTTGGTGGAATTTCGGTTTTTTCGGTGTGGTGTCTCCAAAAATGGTCCGATTTGAAAAATTTTTTCAGCACTGTAATCCATGCGACAACGCGCATCCAGAAACGTATAACACTGCACAATTCGGTGAGAAAAACCCGTATCAACGATTTTTCGAACGCGGAGCGGCTTAAATTCGTGGCTCTCAGGCTCGCGGCTCGAGGGGAACTGGTTAGGTTAGGTTAGGTTAGGTTAGGTTAGGTTAGGTTAGGTTAGGTTAGGTTAGGTTAGGTTAGGTTAGGTTAGGTTAGGTTAGGTTAGGTTAGGTTAGGTTAGGTTAGGTTAGGTTAGGTTAGGTTAGGTTAGGTTAGGTTAGGTTAGGTTAGGTTAGGTTAGGTTAGGTTAGGTTAGGTTAGGTTAGGTTAGGTTAGGTTAGGTTAGGTTAGGTTAGGTTAGGTTAGGTTAGGTTAGGTTAGGTTAGGTTAGGTTAGGTTAGGTTAGGTTAGGTTAGGTTAGGTTAGGTTAGGTTAGGTTAGGTTAGGTTAGGTTAGGTTAGGTTAGGTTAGGTTAGGTTAGGTTAGGTTAGGTTAGGTTAGGTTAGGTTAGGTTAGGTTAGGTTAGGTTAGGTTAGGTTAGGTTAGGTTAGGTTAGGTTAGGTTAGGTTAGGTTAGGTTAGGTTAGGTTAGGTTAGGTTAGGTTAGGTTAGGTTAGGTTAGGTTAGGTTAGGTTAGGTTAGGTTAGGTTAGGTTAGGTTAGGTTAGGTTAGGTTAGGTTAGGTTAGGTTAGGTTAGGTTAGGTTAGGTTAGGTTAGGTTAGGTTAGGTTAGGTTAGGTTAGGTTAGGTTAGGTTAGGTTAGGTTAGGTTAGGTTAGGTTAGGTTAGGTTAGGTTAGGTTAGGTTAGGTTAGGTTAGGTTAGGTTAGGTTAGGTTAGGTTAGGTTAGGTTAGGTTAGGTTAGGTTAGGTTAGGTTAGGTTAGGTTAGGTTAGGTTAGGTTAGGTTAGGTTAGGTTAGGTTAGGTTAGGTTAGGTTAGGTTAGGTTAGGTTAGGTTAGGTTAGGTTAGGTTAGGTTAGGTTAGGTTAGGTTAGGTTAGGTTAGGTTAGGTTAGGTTAGGTTAGGTTAGGTTAGGTTAGGTTAGGTTAGGTTAGGTTAGGTTAGGTTAGGTTAGGTTAGGTTAGGTTAGGTTAGGTTAGGTTAGGTTAGGTTAGGTTAGGTTAGGTTAGGTTAGGTTAGGTTAGGTTAGGTTAGGTTAGGTTAGGTTAGGTTAGGTTAGGTTAGGTTAGGTTAGGTTAGGTTAGGTTAGGTTAGGTTAGGTTAGGTTAGGTTAGGTTAGGTTAGGTTAGGTTAGGTTAGGTTAGGTTAGGTTAGGTTAGGTTAGGTTAGGTTAGGTTAGGTTAGGTTAGGTTAGGTTAGGTTAGGTTAGGTTAGGTTAGGTTAGGTTAGGTTAGGTTAGGTTAGGTTAGGTTAGGTTAGGTTAGGTTAGGTTAGGTTAGGTTAGGTTAGGTTAGGTTAGGTTAGGTTAGGTTAGGTTAGGTTAGGTTAGGTTAGGTTAGGTTAGGTTAGGTTAGGTTAGGTTAGGTTAGGTTAGGTTAGGTTAGGTTAGGTTAGGTTAGGTTAGGTTAGGTTAGGTTAGGTTAGGTTAGGTTAGGTTAGGTTAGGTTAGGTTAGGTTAGGTTAGGTTAGGTTAGGTTAGGTTAGGTTAGGTTAGGTTAGGTTAGGTTAGGTTAGGTTAGGTTAGGTTAGGTTAGGTTAGGTTAGGTTAGGTTAGGTTAGGTTAGGTTAGGTTAGGTTAGGTTAGGTTAGGTTAGGTTAGGTTAGGTTAGGTTAGGTTAGGTTAGGTTAGGTTAGGTTAGGTTAGGTTAGGTTAGGTTAGGTTAGGTTAGGTTAGGTTAGGTTAGGTTAGGTTAGGTTAGGTTAGGTTAGGTTAGGTTAGGTTAGGTTAGGTTAGGTTAGGTTAGGTTAGGTTAGGTTAGGTTAGGTTAGGTTAGGTTAGGTTAGGTTAGGTTAGGTTAGGTTAGGTTAGGTTAGGTTAGGTTAGGTTAGGTTAGGTTAGGTTAGGTTAGGTTAGGTTAGGTTAGGTTAGGTTAGGTTAGGTTAGGTTAGGTTAGGTTAGGTTAGGTTAGGTTAGGTTAGGTTAGGTTAGGTTAGGTTAGGTTAGGTTAGGTTAGGTTAGGTTAGGTTAGGTTAGGTTAGGTTAGGTTAGGTTAGGTTAGGTTAGGTTAGGTTAGGTTAGGTTAGGTTAGGTTAGGTTAGGTTAGGTTAGGTTAGGTTAGGTTAGGTTAGGTTAGGTTAGGTTAGGTTAGGTTAGGTTAGGTTAGGTTAGGTTAGGTTAGGTTAGGTTAGGTTAGGTTAGGTTAGGTTAGGTTAGGTTAGGTTAGGTTAGGTTAGGTTAGGTTAGGTTAGGTTAGGTTAGGTTAGGTTAGGTTAGGTTAGGTTAGGTTAGGTTAGGTTAGGTTAGGTTAGGTTAGGTTAGGTTAGGTTAGGTTAGGTTAGGTTAGGTTAGGTTAGGTTAGGTTAGGTTAGGTTAGGTTAGGTTAGGTTAGGTTAGGTTAGGTTAGGTTAGGTTAGGTTAGGTTAGGTTAGGTTAGGTTAGGTTAGGTTAGGTTAGGTTAGGTTAGGTTAGGTTAGGTTAGGTTAGGTTAGGTTAGGTTAGGTTAGGTTAGGTTAGGTTAGGTTAGGTTAGGTTAGGTTAGGTTAGGTTAGGTTAGGTTAGGTTAGGTTAGGTTAGGTTAGGTTAGGTTAGGTTAGGTTAGGTTAGGTTAGGTTAGGTTAGGTTAGGTTAGGTTAGGTTAGGTTAGGTTAGGTTAGGTTAGGTTAGGTTAGGTTAGGTTAGGTTAGGTTAGGTTAGGTTAGGTTAGGTTAGGTTAGGTTAGGTTAGGTTAGGTTAGGTTAGGTTAGGTTAGGTTAGGTTAGGTTAGGTTAGGTTAGGTTAGGTTAGGTTAGGTTAGGTTAGGTTAGGTTAGGTTAGGTTAGGTTAGGTTAGGTTAGGTTAGGTTAGGTTAGGTTAGGTTAGGTTAGGTTAGGTTAGGTTAGGTTAGGTTAGGTTAGGTTAGGTTAGGTTAGGTTAGGTTAGGTTAGGTTAGGTTAGGTTAGGTTAGGTTAGGTTAGGTTAGGTTAGGTTAGGTTAGGTTAGGTTAGGTTAGGTTAGGTTAGGTTAGGTTAGGTTAGGTTAGGTTAGGTTAGGTTAGGTTAGGTTAGGTTAGGTTAGGTTAGGTTAGGTTAGGTTAGGTTAGGTTAGGTTAGGTTAGGTTAGGTTAGGTTAGGTTAGGTTAGGTTAGGTTAGGTTAGGTTAGGTTAGGTTAGGTTAGGTTAGGTTAGGTTAGGTTAGGTTAGGTTAGGTTAGGTTAGGTTAGGTTAGGTTAGGTTAGGTTAGGTTAGGTTAGGTTAGGTTAGGTTAGGTTAGGTTAGGTTAGGTTAGGTTAGGTTAGGTTAGGTTAGGTTAGGTTAGGTTAGGTTAGGTTAGGTTAGGTTAGGTTAGGTTAGGTTAGGTTAGGTTAGGTTAGGTTAGGTTAGGTTAGGTTAGGTTAGGTTAGGTTAGGTTAGGTTAGGTTAGGTTAGGTTAGGTTAGGTTAGGTTAGGTTAGGTTAGGTTAGGTTAGGTTAGGTTAGGTTAGGTTAGGTTAGGTTAGGTTAGGTTAGGTTAGGTTAGGTTAGGTTAGGTTAGGTTAGGTTAGGTTAGGTTAGGTTAGGTTAGGTTAGGTTAGGTTAGGTTAGGTTAGGTTAGGTTAGGTTAGGTTAGGTTAGGTTAGGTTAGGTTAGGTTAGGTTAGGTTAGGTTAGGTTAGGTTAGGTTAGGTTAGGTTAGGTTAGGTTAGGTTAGGTTAGGTTAGGTTAGGTTAGGTTAGGTTAGGTTAGGTTAGGTTAGGTTAGGTTAGGTTAGGTTAGGTTAGGTTAGGTTAGGTTAGGTTAGGTTAGGTTAGGTTAGGTTAGGTTAGGTTAGGTTAGGTTAGGTTAGGTTAGGTTAGGTTAGGTTAGGTTAGGTTAGGTTAGGTTAGGTTAGGTTAGGTTAGGTTAGGTTAGGTTAGGTTAGGTTAGGTTAGGTTAGGTTAGGTTAGGTTAGGTTAGGTTAGGTTAGGTTAGGTTAGGTTAGGTTAGGTTAGGTTAGGTTAGGTTAGGTTAGGTTAGGTTAGGTTAGGTTAGGTTAGGTTAGGTTAGGTTAGGTTAGGTTAGGTTAGGTTAGGTTAGGTTAGGTTAGGTTAGGTTAGGTTAGGTTAGGTTAGGTTAGGTTAGGTTAGGTTAGGTTAGGTTAGGTTAGGTTAGGTTAGGTTAGGTTAGGTTAGGTTAGGTTAGGTTAGGTTAGGTTAGGTTAGGTTAGGTTAGGTTAGGTTAGGTTAGGTTAGGTTAGGTTAGGTTAGGTTAGGTTAGGTTAGGTTAGGTTAGGTTAGGTTAGGTTAGGTTAGGTTAGGTTAGGTTAGGTTAGGTTAGGTTAGGTTAGGTTAGGTTAGGTTAGGTTAGGTTAGGTTAGGTTAGGTTAGGTTAGGTTAGGTTAGGTTAGGTTAGGTTAGGTTAGGTTAGGTTAGGTTAGGTTAGGTTAGGTTAGGTTAGGTTAGGTTAGGTTAGGTTAGGTTAGGTTAGGTTAGGTTAGGTTAGGTTAGGTTAGGTTAGGTTAGGTTAGGTTAGGTTAGGTTAGGTTAGGTTAGGTTAGGTTAGGTTAGGTTAGGTTAGGTTAGGTTAGGTTAGGTTAGGTTAGGTTAGGTTAGGTTAGGTTAGGTTAGGTTAGGTTAGGTTAGGTTAGGTTAGGTTAGGTTAGGTTAGGTTAGGTTAGGTTAGGTTAGGTTAGGTTAGGTTAGGTTAGGTTAGGTTAGGTTAGGTTAGGTTAGGTTAGGTTAGGTTAGGTTAGGTTAGGTTAGGTTAGGTTAGGTTAGGTTAGGTTAGGTTAGGTTAGGTTAGGTTAGGTTAGGTTAGGTTAGGTTAGGTTAGGTTAGGTTAGGTTAGGTTAGGTTAGGTTAGGTTAGGTTAGGTTAGGTTAGGTTAGGTTAGGTTAGGTTAGGTTAGGTTAGGTTAGGTTAGGTTAGGTTAGGTTAGGTTAGGTTAGGTTAGGTTAGGTTAGGTTAGGTTAGGTTAGGTTAGGTTAGGTTAGGTTAGGTTAGGTTAGGTTAGGTTAGGTTAGGTTAGGTTAGGTTAGGTTAGGTTAGGTTAGGTTAGGTTAGGTTAGGTTAGGTTAGGTTAGGTTAGGTTAGGTTAGGTTAGGTTAGGTTAGGTTAGGTTAGGTTAGGTTAGGTTAGGTTAGGTTAGGTTAGGTTAGGTTAGGTTAGGTTAGGTTAGGTTAGGTTAGGTTAGGTTAGGTTAGGTTAGGTTAGGTTAGGTTAGGTTAGGTTAGGTTAGGTTAGGTTAGGTTAGGTTAGGTTAGGTTAGGTTAGGTTAGGTTAGGTTAGGTTAGGTTAGGTTAGGTTAGGTTAGGTTAGGTTAGGTTAGGTTAGGTTAGGTTAGGTTAGGTTAGGTTAGGTTAGGTTAGGTTAGGTTAGGTTAGGTTAGGTTAGGTTAGGTTAGGTTAGGTTAGGTTAGGTTAGGTTAGGTTAGGTTAGGTTAGGTTAGGTTAGGTTAGGTTAGGTTAGGTTAGGTTAGGTTAGGTTAGGTTAGGTTAGGTTAGGTTAGGTTAGGTTAGGTTAGGTTAGGTTAGGTTAGGTTAGGTTAGGTTAGGTTAGGTTAGGTTAGGTTAGGTTAGGTTAGGTTAGGTTAGGTTAGGTTAGGTTAGGTTAGGTTAGGTTAGGTTAGGTTAGGTTAGGTTAGGTTAGGTTAGGTTAGGTTAGGTTAGGTTAGGTTAGGTTAGGTTAGGTTAGGTTAGGTTAGGTTAGGTTAGGTTAGGTTAGGTTAGGTTAGGTTAGGTTAGGTTAGGTTAGGTTAGGTTAGGTTAGGTTAGGTTAGGTTAGGTTAGGTTAGGTTAGGTTAGGTTAGGTTAGGTTAGGTTAGGTTAGGTTAGGTTAGGTTAGGTTAGGTTAGGTTAGGTTAGGTTAGGTTAGGTTAGGTTAGGTTAGGTTAGGTTAGGTTAGGTTAGGTTAGGTTAGGTTAGGTTAGGTTAGGTTAGGTTAGGTTAGGTTAGGTTAGGTTAGGTTAGGTTAGGTTAGGTTAGGTTAGGTTAGGTTAGGTTAGGTTAGGTTAGGTTAGGTTAGGTTAGGTTAGGTTAGGTTAGGTTAGGTTAGGTTAGGTTAGGTTAGGTTAGGTTAGGTTAGGTTAGGTTAGGTTAGGTTAGGTTAGGTTAGGTTAGGTTAGGTTAGGTTAGGTTAGGTTAGGTTAGGTTAGGTTAGGTTAGGTTAGGTTAGGTTAGGTTAGGTTAGGTTAGGTTAGGTTAGGTTAGGTTAGGTTAGGTTAGGTTAGGTTAGGTTAGGTTAGGTTAGGTTAGGTTAGGTTAGGTTAGGTTAGGTTAGGTTAGGTTAGGTTAGGTTAGGTTAGGTTAGGTTAGGTTAGGTTAGGTTAGGTTAGGTTAGGTTAGGTTAGGTTAGGTTAGGTTAGGTTAGGTTAGGTTAGGTTAGGTTAGGTTAGGTTAGGTTAGGTTAGGTTAGGTTAGGTTAGGTTAGGTTAGGTTAGGTTAGGTTAGGTTAGGTTAGGTTAGGTTAGGTTAGGTTAGGTTAGGTTAGGTTAGGTTAGGTTAGGTTAGGTTAGGTTAGGTTAGGTTAGGTTAGGTTAGGTTAGGTTAGGTTAGGTTAGGTTAGGTTAGGTTAGGTTAGGTTAGGTTAGGTTAGGTTAGGTTAGGTTAGGTTAGGTTAGGTTAGGTTAGGTTAGGTTAGGTTAGGTTAGGTTAGGTTAGGTTAGGTTAGGTTAGGTTAGGTTAGGTTAGGTTAGGTTAGGTTAGGTTAGGTTAGGTTAGGTTAGGTTAGGTTAGGTTAGGTTAGGTTAGGTTAGGTTAGGTTAGGTTAGGTTAGGTTAGGTTAGGTTAGGTTAGGTTAGGTTAGGTTAGGTTAGGTTAGGTTAGGTTAGGTTAGGTTAGGTTAGGTTAGGTTAGGTTAGGTTAGGTTAGGTTAGGTTAGGTTAGGTTAGGTTAGGTTAGGTTAGGTTAGGTTAGGTTAGGTTAGGTTAGGTTAGGTTAGGTTAGGTTAGGTTAGGTTAGGTTAGGTTAGGTTAGGTTAGGTTAGGTTAGGTTAGGTTAGGTTAGGTTAGGTTAGGTTAGGTTAGGTTAGGTTAGGTTAGGTTAGGTTAGGTTAGGTTAGGTTAGGTTAGGTTAGGTTAGGTTAGGTTAGGTTAGGTTAGGTTAGGTTAGGTTAGGTTAGGTTAGGTTAGGTTAGGTTAGGTTAGGTTAGGTTAGGTTAGGTTAGGTTAGGTTAGGTTAGGTTAGGTTAGGTTAGGTTAGGTTAGGTTAGGTTAGGTTAGGTTAGGTTAGGTTAGGTTAGGTTAGGTTAGGTTAGGTTAGGTTAGGTTAGGTTAGGTTAGGTTAGGTTAGGTTAGGTTAGGTTAGGTTAGGTTAGGTTAGGTTAGGTTAGGTTAGGTTAGGTTAGGTTAGGTTAGGTTAGGTTAGGTTAGGTTAGGTTAGGTTAGGTTAGGTTAGGTTAGGTTAGGTTAGGTTAGGTTAGGTTAGGTTAGGTTAGGTTAGGTTAGGTTAGGTTAGGTTAGGTTAGGTTAGGTTAGGTTAGGTTAGGTTAGGTTAGGTTAGGTTAGGTTAGGTTAGGTTAGGTTAGGTTAGGTTAGGTTAGGTTAGGTTAGGTTAGGTTAGGTTAGGTTAGGTTAGGTTAGGTTAGGTTAGGTTAGGTTAGGTTAGGTTAGGTTAGGTTAGGTTAGGTTAGGTTAGGTTAGGTTAGGTTAGGTTAGGTTAGGTTAGGTTAGGTTAGGTTAGGTTAGGTTAGGTTAGGTTAGGTTAGGTTAGGTTAGGTTAGGTTAGGTTAGGTTAGGTTAGGTTAGGTTAGGTTAGGTTAGGTTAGGTATAGGTTAGGTTAGGTTAGGTTAGGTTAGGTTAGGTTAGGTTAGGTTAGGTTAGGTTAGGTTAGGTTAGGTTAGGTTAGGTTAGGTTAGGTTA